>CABFVX010000006.1:739359-797679 GCA_902151425.1 Timema shepardi | reverse complement strand
GTTAGTTCCGGTCTATATCTCGAGTGGCGAGCAATGTGCTCTTTGTTCTTTAATTGTTTATTATTCTTTCATAAATAAAACTAACACTTTTTATATACACAACTCCTCTATAATTTAACAATGATCAAATATCGATAAAATTAAAATTTTCAATAGAAAACTGCCGGCGTCATAACACAAAATAAGAAAATGTAAAGTTTAATAAAACATCTATACATTATCTTAGAAGGGGCGTTTAAATATTAACATAAACATTTCACTCGTTCTCGAAAAAACTGATATTTCCAAACGTATGATTTTTCCGCAAGACCTGTCCGGTAGCTAGCGCCATCTACGGTTTCCGTGTTCCACCTGTTCTTGTTGACGTGGAAGGATACTTTGGCCAGTTTTAAAGTCCCGCCACGCCTTTCACACTCCCGCCCACCATCCTACAAAATAGGTTTTAGACTTGCACTCAACAGGGCCAAGGGCCTTAACTCAGTTTACATTTGTCCACCCTTTAGACCTTTTTATACCACGTGTACCCACTATCCCCTTTTTGCACTTTTAAAACATTTGATAAATTTTTACACTCCTTAACCTAAAGTTATTCCATTTTAACCCTCAATACCAGGTATACGCTTTTCACCTATTAACCTATTAANCCCCCCCCCCCTCTCATTTTTTCTCATTATACTACTTTTGGCCCTTTTGTGGTTTTTAAACCTTTTATTTTTCTACCCCCTTTAACAGTTATACACTTTTTATTTTTATATGATTTACTTTTTTGCCATTTCCACCCTGTTTCTCAATTTTGACATGTTTGCTCAGTTGTGCCCATCTAAACCTTTTTAACATTTTCAATATTTAAAAAAAACTGTTTTGCATTTTTTGTTCTTTATATCTAGCTACCCTTTATTAACTAGATATACTTTTTTACATCTTTACCCTTTTCGGTCTTTTTGCCCTTTTCAGTACATTTTTACATTAAATATCCGGTTTAGCTCCGGAGAAATATTTTAGTGTAAAAATTATAAAAAGTTGAAAAAGGTCTAAATAGTACAAAAAGGCTAAGGAAGTCGAAATATTATAAATAAAATCTAACTAATTTTTAAAAAGGGTAAAAAGTTTAGATAGATTAAAAGAGTAAAAAGCTTAAAAAGGGGATAGTCTAAATTTTAAAATTCTAGCTTCTATGGGGTCATAATTTTGCACATGAGCTACCAAAACCCGTATTATACAACTGTGTGGAATGTATAGGTAAATTTTTCTCGCGGCATGGATAGTCATTAATTTTTTTCGATTTTTTGTTAACTAAAAGATTATAATCAAAATTTAAAGGTTCACAATGCAAATACTCGTGCACACGTGCTATTAATATTTATATTTCAGTGTTCTGTGTGAGGTAGATACCACGTAAAGCTCATGGCAAGCATACACACAAACTCTTCATTATATTACTATAGATATGTATACACACATAATAATATTCAAACAATTATTGACAATAGAGTTCTTCACATAATTGTATATTTCTGGACATATTTAAATAAAATTAATGATAAAGGCAGTACTAAATAAAAGATAGAAACACAATTGAACACACATACATACCACATCCATTTGCATGGAATTATATACTACGAATAATATTTCCAAACATAATGGAGACTAAATAATTTATAACGGAAACAATGCTTATAATATTATATAATTGCTTACTTCCTTCTTTTTTTTTCAGCACCGCGTCTTAACTGTTCTGGTTGTACGTACCATGTACCAATTATTCTAACGAATTAGGGTTGAATAAGGTTAAATTTAGAAGAATTGTACTAACATTTGCGTGGAGAGATAGAGGGGGGAATCAATTTAGGAAAACCACCCCATTACACCCAACCAGGATTCTAACACAATCTCCATGCCATCGGCAGTCTAGTCTAACATTAGAGTAACACTTTAGACCACGCGGCCACCGAAGAAGACACTTACACTATGGCACTAGGAACTTGAAAGTTCATTTCCGCACCTACAAAAAATACGCCACCTATCCCTATCTTGAGCTGGTTATATCTAGTCTACCTCATTACAGCCTATCTCTTCTTTCAGGTCAATTATAATGTTATATTTCCATTTTCATCTAGGTCATCCCAATGGTCTCTTCCAATTGGGCTTGCCAGTCAATACCCTAAACACGCTAATTATGTAGATTAAATATATTCTTACACATGGTAATAATAATTTAAATTCACACACATTGTATCCCTTAATTTACCCTCACATCGTTGATTTAGAATTGGCTCACGTACGTTAAACAAGCCCCAAGACTCGTCTCGGTGGCATAGTTAGCTAACGCGCTATTCGTGTTGAGCTATAATGTCGAGGATTGGGAGATCAAGGTTCAAATCTAAGTCGAGTGAAATTTTTTTCTTCTAAATGATTGTTTACTTTCCCTTGACGCAAATTCGGGTTCACTTGCTCTAAATTCAACCTTCCCAATTCCTAATCCACTAGCGTAATTAGTACTTAAAGCTATAACCCGAACAGATACTAAGAAGTGGTGCTAAATAAAAACACGCTTTTACTGGAAGGATTTTATATTGGCAGCAGTTATTTTATATGGTATTCCAGGAACAGCACCCGTAACAGTAAAAGAGATAGATTAAAAGATAAATTTGTGAAGAGGGATGGAAAGTGTGTGGGTGTCACGTAAGCCAGTAAATATATCGTGATTAGCATGAAGAGGGTCTAAATGTGAGAAGAGATATTGAGGAGTTCCATTCTGCCAACACTATTTTCTTTGTCATTAGCAGAGAATTCAGATGCCATACATCCCTAAATGGTAGCCATTCAAGTTTATTATAAAAATATAGAAATGTTGTCACGCGATTTCAAGTCAAAGATAAACACGTATTTTGAAGTTTTTGTAATTTATTTGCCAAATCAACATTCATGTCATAAGGAAATTATGCCACAGTAATCAAAGCGAGGAAGAACTAAAGCTAAAACAAGAATTTTTTTTAAGAGCTCGATAAGAAAGTTATCAAGTCGCTTTTAAAGTGCCAAGACGCTAAAGTCCTTTTACAAAATGAGTTACTTTGTTAAGTCATATGAGATTATCAATAATAAAGGGTATGAGATCATTTTGTTGACCACAGGCACGAAAAGATTTATTCATTAGGGATATTAAAAATGTTAATGGTGTAATTGAATTTATTTGAGCCTATAGTAATAAATTGAGATTTACTAGTATTAATAAAATTAATTATCAGTTCCCCACCTGTGCATTGCATTAAGATCTGAGCTTACTAACGCAAATACTTATTTAATAAATATGAAGGGGAATACAAATGTATTTGGAAGTTGCCTGGCTACTGATGATGTTTAGTGACTTGCAGATAAGCCGGTGTGTCATTGTCAATTATCTAAAGCTACAGCCGTCCTGGAACTTAACGCTGTGGTATTCTCACATCTACATCAGGTGACCTGGCGGTCTAGAGGTAAGGTGTCGGACTTGTGTTGGGGGACGGGGTTCAATCTTTAGTCCCGGCACAGATTTATCTGATCACCAAACCCTTCCTTCACCTCTAACAAGACGTGTATTAATCACAAATTGTGAATGTGGGGAATGCCAGGCCTCCACTCTGGTTCGGATTCCACGTCAAACTGTAGGTCCTCCATTTCATCTCACAATCATCCTACCATTACACATTAGCGTAAGTGCGTATAACCCGAACGGGTAGTAGGACACAGTGCTGCTAATAATAATAATTATTATTATTATTATTATTGTGATAACACAAGCAACCTCGTTTCCTTTCTAGTAGAGACTGGGGGTGTTGGGTAGGGACTCGGTGCCCAACAGACGCGCGTTAGCAGTGCTTCCGCCGCGCTACGTGTGCGCCACTAAAACAGCGGCTTGCCAGCATTCCCGTGTGAGATCTTTAATTTAATTAATGATTTCGTGACGAGCATTACCACTTAAGCTGGTCACCACCAGAGAAGAAGCCAACTACTCAGACAGGAAGAAGCGCCAATGTTCTGTGTATGTGTGTGAAACCCCCCCAGATTTTCCCCACCATTTGAGAGCGGAAGCGCTTTTCAGAAGCGCTGCTTTGTGGACCCGTGTGAAGGGGCTTTCATGTCATCTGAAACGTTAGTTAATCCAGTCACTGTGTTATGGTGTTGTCGAAATCCAGAATAGTAATTTGTCCAGTAAATTGTTTACTATAAACTATCCGTATATTTAATGTGGACTAAGTGTTATAACGTTTTGGATAGAGCTAGAATGAAATGTATTGGTCTATAGTCATTTACTGTACTAGATAAATCAATCCTTACAATATATCTAACAAAGACCGTATTTCAATAGGTAGAAAAGAAACCAGTTCGTAAAGAGTGATTAAAAATATCCCTGAAATGGTCAAATAAATGTTTTGCTATTTCTATTCGAAGTGTGATATGGATGTTGTAAATAGTCTCCAATAATAATTATATTTTTTTGATTGCATTAATTTTCTCAAATCTTTTTAACAAAATTGCTATGTCTTGTGGGTTTTGATAAAATATTATTTATAAAATGTATTTTAATCACGTCATTCCGCCGTCCCCTAACTGACGTAGGTATCTACACAATGTATGAGGTGAGTATGTCTGTGATAATAATACATGTGATTAGGTTGAGCTGTCCTAACAAATTTGTATCTATTTATAAGTTGACTGTAGTGCTCAAAATACTCTCCTGCAGTGTCAAATTTATTCCGGGGTGCTTGTTAGAAACTTCTAAACGCGGCATCATGGAAAATTTTCTCAATAATTTTCGGGGAAATCTAATAAGAAGGTGATTAAGTCAAATGCCTATTCATTAAAGTTACAGCAATTTGTATTCGGGTGGTTTCATTTAACGCCTGTTTAAAGTAGTTATTATCATTTTTATTTAAAAAATTTCAACACTTTGGAGGTACTCCTGATTTATCTAGTCACATTTTGTTCATTATAAATATTTAAGATGAAATATTGGTCAAACCATATAACGTGAAAGATACAAATGCTATTTTATTAGTTGGGAAGTTTTTCTATAAAAATAATATTGTAAAACGTACCTAAGCTATATATTTATAAAAAATAAACTAAATATGCTAAGTTAGGGCTGAACAAGGTAACATATATTGATACTTTTGTTTCATTTCGTAAAGTTTATAGTTCCAGCTAAAATCAAGTTGAACTCTACTGTTTCTTAAAATTTCAATTAAAAGATAATAGAACTAAATAACTTCACGTTTTAACCTTTGATCCTTATCCCGTGTGCCATATATTTCTCAATTAAGTTTAACTGAAATAGAATTAAACATTAGTGTCCATTTATAGGTGAGCGTTTCTATAAATATATATATGAAATTAGCATTTAAAGTAAGAACATATATATGTATATATATTCACATAAGTATTAAGAACAATGCTGATCTAAAAAGACTTAATTTTCCTCAAAATAAATCACAAGCTAATTTTAATTTATTTTAGTTAAAACACGCAAGCACCCCTTAATATGCTAGACTATTCAAATTACAACACACGCTAAAGAGCTCTGCACCTATTAAAACACATCGTAGGTCTGTTTTAAAACTCATTGAAATACATGAAGAGTACAATGTATGCTAGTAATCGCTTCCCATTAGTTGAGGAACGAACCGAAAACCACTTCCAGCTACCAATATCTACGCTGAAAGCTTTCACTTCCACTTCGCTCCTATACCCCAAATTGGTTCGCATCCGCTCTACTATGACGCCTTCTCCCACTCAAATAAAAAAAGAAAGAAAAGTATAAAAAGGAAGGAAAAAAGAGAAAGAATTCAATTCTAATATAGATTTAGAATGAAGGCGATTAAATAATATTTGAATGTTTTTCATAAAATACATATCCAAAATTATTTTAATCTTTATTGTATAATAGAGAAGTATTTTTATATTTAATCATTTATCAATGAATTATTCTAACTAATAAAATTGTTTCACACTTAATTTAGAATAATTAACATATGTTTAGAAAAATAAGCATACCTTTTACTACTTTAAGGAATGTAATATTTAATATTTAATTTAATTATTTAATATTTGCGAAATAAATTATAAAATTCACCTTAAAATATATATTCCGAAGGCTAAAATGTTTAACTAACATATAAATTTAGATAATGAATGTACTGTAGCTTTCAAGACAAATTAATTAATATGAAACAAAAAGATAATATGAACAAAGTATATTTAAGCATCATTTTAGATATTTTAAATATTAGCTTATTGTATATGCTGGCCAACAGATTGTAACAATATTAGTGATCAAATGTGATGACCACTACACCTGCAACTTTTATCGTCCTCTCTCTTCTCTTGTTTTATACTTGTCTAACATGTAGTTGGGAGAACCTGAAAGGGCCTATAGTGGTGGAAGGGGGGAGATCTCTAAGAGAAAATGCGCATATAGACGAGTATGGGGTCACTTTATACGGACCAAGTATTGTATTCTGGAAATGGAGATTTATAGACTCTTACTGTGACCTATATATATACGGTCAAAGATAGCCAGAGGATTATTACTCCTAAATGAGGTTAGCCGAGTGAGTGGACCGGTGAGTCTGGGCTAGCGTGCCCGGGAGTAGGCAGCGTGATCAGCGGACGGACCAGTATGGGCCAGCGTGTCCAGTGAGTGAATCAGTATATCCAGTATATGTAGGCTAGCGTGTCTAGTGAGTGGACCAGCGTGTCCAGTGTATGTGGGCTAGAGTGTCCAGCAAGTGGGTCGACTTACACGGGAGAGGATCGGTGAGTCCAGTTTTACGTAGCACGGATCAAAGTGTGTCATGTGTGGGGACAAGTGGAAACTTATGTGGACCACATGGGTGACGTAGACGTTCTTGTCATGAGATGTAAATCATGAACATTTTTGTGGCTGTTTGAATATTTTCATAGTTATTGTATGGTTTATAGTTGTTAATTTGTTTATTTAATTTAATTCAATTCCATTTCATTTTATGTGTTCTTATTAGCTTATTATTTTATAGACTTAATTATGAATATTATTTAATTTAGAGACTTATTTGGTTGTCGTAAATTTAATTATATTGGTGTAAGTGTTGTTTCCCCCGCCCCTATCCCCCATTAAAACCTTAAATATTCCATATACATTTTCAATCTTATTTAATAAGCAGCATACCCCAATATCCTTAAAATAACTCGTTGCTCACACGATAATGTCTGAACGACCCTTGAACCTTCTGGTCATGCACGAGCTCCCCGTAGCTCCCACGAGCTCGTGCCGTACTTTACTAAGTAAAATATCTAGAAGTATAATTTTTCTTGTTTACTTTTACATATTTGAAATAACCTGATATTAATTAGTTATGTGAACAATATACTTCACTTCCTCTATGATGTTATCGTTACTACAATCTTTGGACTTCCAGTTTAAATAGCTCTTGTGATTTATCTGAGATTTTATTTAAGTGTAGATTTTTCCTAGGTATTCAGGTCAAATAAAAAACAAATAAATATTATGTTATTTAATATCACATATTTCTAGAGAATAGCGGTTTTTCACGTGTGAAAGACGTCAGTCCAGCAATATTTGTCAAGAACTAAAACATACACCTAAGTTAATCTAGCAATTACTTAGAATTTGGAAGCGTTCGGTAATAAGATAAATCTGTGCTGAGAGCGGGGATTGAGCCCCGTACCCCCAGCACAGAAGTCCGACACATTACCCCTAGACCACCAGGTCACCTAATTTTAATTTTAATCACCTAATATGAGCTATTAAAAAGTATTTTGAGCAGCCACCTTATTATAAAGTATAAGATTGTAAAAAAAATATATTTATTATTTGGCCTAGGTACAAAGACTATACCTGTCAAATCTAGTTAAAGCTGGTGCACGCATTTGGCAGTTATTACTTAAAAAAATAGGTAAACAGTTTTTGGAATGGCGGCCATATTTAAATTGATACTAGATTGAGAAATCTTGTAAATTCATTGTTTGGGCTATGTTCAAAAATTTACATTTTTATTTCATCTGAGGTATTTAACGTGCACTTTCTCAACAGACAAATTATATCAGCACACGGTCTATAGACTAACTTAAATATAGAACTGACACAACAACCAGCCCCCGGCCGTCACTGTGAAGAGGAAACCCCACGTTTCACCAATGATAATTTTCTCGGCCATGCAAAGAGTTAAATCCAGGACCCGTAGCCCAATAAAGATAAAACCCATCTCGGTGGCATAGTTGTCTAACGCGCTTAGTGTGTTGAGCTTGATTGCTGAGGACGGGGAGATCGAGGTTCGAATCTCGGTCGGGTGAACTGGGGGTGGTTTTTCCTAAATGGTTTTCCACTCTCCCACCAAGCAAATGCGGATTCATTTCCTCTAATTCAACCTTCCCAATTCCTAATCCATTAGAGTAATTAGTACAAGCGTATAACCAGAACAGGTATTAAGACGCGGTGCTAAATTATTATTATATATTATAATTAATAAAGATAAACGCTATCGACTGCGCTAATGCGTCGTACTATGTTAAAAAAAATATCTGTCAACTTTCACTAAAATTGATTGAACCATTAATTGATTGCTATCGAGGAACAAACAGACTTACAGACATACATAAAATATCCCAAATGGTAAAGCTAACGCAGGATATTGCTATGACTGGCTATACATTTTTTTACCGGTATTCCTAGAGCTAATGATTATAAAAAACAAAAAAATACTGGCTCTTCCAAATAGTGAAAAGAAACTATTTACGTCTGAACGTGTAGCGTAATCTATACAGTTAGAGGGGAAATTATTTTAAAAGTTGCTTTAGATTAATGCGCCAATTATCCAGTAATATTTATAAGTTAATACACTTACTTACATTTAACTGTTAAAAATAAGTTACTCACCTATAAGGCCACATGGTCTAAGGTGCTAATCTCGTAGTAGACTAGACTGTAGATTATGGGTATATCTAGGTTTGAATTTCGGTCGTGGGTACTGAAGGTGTTTTTCCAAAATGGTTTTTCACTCTCCTTATACGCAGATGCGAGTACACTTCCTACAAATATAACTTCCCTAATCCCTAAAACCGCTATCGTAATTATTACATAAGTATATAACTCAAACGTGTATTAAAACGCAATGATATTTTTTTTTAAATTGATACATTTAATTATTAGACTTATTCAAATAAATCATAATGCTAAAACAAATATTCAACTGCACCAATATTAGTTTTTAGTACAGATATATATTACAATAGTGCAGACAAATATTATATTAAGAAAAGTATAACTGGAAATTGAATCATGCAATCTTAGACGTAATCCATTTCCTTTTACCACTAATTTAAAGGTTTCGGCTAAAATAGTAAATGTCTGTTAATTAATGAAGGATTTTTTTTTCCTAAGCACGTTTCTTTTTATTTTCCAAGTGTATGAAAAACCGTTGAAAGCGAAATGTCGATTTCTTTGTGAAGCTTGCAAAAATTTTAAGTTGAAGGAAATGAGTTCTCCAGTCACGTAGAAAAAATATATTCAAAAGTGTGAAAATATATTCAAGACGCATAGGAAAAAAAAGAATGTCCAAGAGGGAAAGAGGGAGGTTACAATACTTACCACCTTTACAAAAGAAAAAATTCTTTTCCGTTCTGTTGGATTCAAGCACTCGTCCATAGCCAATCGCTGGCAGGGGAGGACATGTGGAACGTAGACAATTTCAAGTTTTACAGCACCCAGTGGTGAATATTTTCACGTAAGAACAGCGACAGGAAAAAAAAAGAAAAAAAGGGTAGACTCAAAATGTGAAAACTAGAAAATAAGGGGAAAGGGGGAAACCAAATTGACTAAACTATTGGTATGTATTAAAGTTCACAGTTTATGAAGAGCAGAAGATCCGGAATAAAGGTTTATGTTGTGAAACGTTTTCAGAATCACAAGAAGTGAATAAGTAACATATCTTTCTTGTATTATGATAATAGGCCTTTGAAAATGGCACATAAATAATCGACTGTTAACATTTTCATCAATAAAAAAAAGAGCTATAATTTTATATCTTAAACAAACTACAATGTTCTATCAGCTTAATTTCCTAACAAAAGAGGGATTAAACTCTTATTATAGTAAGGTAAATTAGAAGTGTAACTCTTCTATCAGTTCTGTATCTTAGCCCAATTGGTCTATTTTTTTACCGAGCTGTAAGTCAATGATCCAATTTTATTCTCAGCATGACCTAGACAGTTATTATTGACGTAATGTGAGCATCACCTTTCACAGTGTATCTATTGTAGATATGTTAGATTATAATTTTTTTTAACATCGTGTCTTACTACCTGTTCAGGTTGCCTACGTATGTACAATTTACACTAGTGAATTATGGACATTTAAGGTTGAATTTAAAGGAAGTGTACCCGCATTTACGTGTAGGGAGAGCTTAAAACTATTTGGGGAAAACCAACCTCAGTAGACACAACCGTAATTTAAACTGCGATCTTCAAGGTCATCATCAGTATTGTCTATTGAGGGATAAACGCCTTAGACTATGCGGCCATCGTAGCAAGTAGTTTATAGGTTGGGTGTGGATATTATCAGTTGGATTAGAATGTGTGTTACTTAAAACCAATTAATAAAACAGAGCTATGGTTGGAAAAATGTTATTATATATCATAAATTAAAAACCACCCCTAGTGCAATCAACGCCCGTTTGAACCCCATTTTACACTTAATGGCAACTAAATGAATGGTAAATATAACGCCCTAAACCACGAAACCCCTGGTTTGGTGCAAATATATTACTTTCTTAATTATTACTAATCGATGTAAAGAATTCTTTTATAGCTATTTAATGTATATTTTACTGTTACAAAATTAATTTTAAAACATAAAACTTGCTGGTTATATATACCTTTTATAGCAGCAAGAAATTATTTCCCCTTACTTTTCATAAAAATCTCCCTCTAAAAACTAACTTTCTAGACTTAGACATTGGAAGGTACTTTCTTAATGTATACACAGTATTTACGAATAACTAAAATAAATTTACATTGTTTGAGTGAGTGTTTTGCCAAGTGACGTATTAATAAATGTATTATATTGTCTACCATTTGAAGGTAGACTTAATTTTAATATTACAATATACTTCAAAATAAAATAAATAAATAATAATCCTATTTTAGCAGTGTTAATGTTTGAAGAACTTAATTTTGTTAGGTATAATAATTATAGATAATGTTTTAAATTTCTATAATTATTTACATTAATTAATATTTATTATATCCTTTAAATTGAAAAATTCTACCTGTACACATGAATTAAAGCCAGGACTGATGGCTTAGAGTGCCAATATTTTTTACCACTCAGATGTCAAGAAAACACCCCGTTCTCAGGATCATTAGTCAGTCATATTTTAAGGCAGAGTCTGTGATGGATATGCATAAATCGTCAGATACATAAGAGCATTCAACTAATATCACGATATATTAGGTAAAGTAGCCACCTTCGACTTGGGAGGGCTTTATGCTCCCAATAGTAAAATAACAAATGTACGAATGCGCGCGCATATCATGATGGATTGAATAACCAAGATATTAGTCTCTAGTTGCTAAGTACAGCTATAGCTACATCTAAATATTGGCACCATACAGCCTTCCTGAGTTGAAGTTATGCTATAATATGATTTCTCACCATCTTGATTGAGCGGTGACTTGTAGCTGATGACTTCTGCACTTCATCACAGATTCGGCCTTAAAATATGAGTGAAGATTAACCCTGGCCTAGAGACAATCCCTGGTTATATCAGTGGTAAGATCATTGGCGTACTAAGACAAAGGTCCATGGTTCGACTCCCATGTCTAAATTTCATTTTTCAATTTAGAAAATATTATATTTAAATGCGATTATAACCTTGCATATCAACTAAAATAGCTTGGATATTTATTCCATCATCTTAATATCTTCTATTTAAAATATTAATAGATGACCTGGCGGTCTAGAGGTAAGGTGTCAGACTTCTATGCTGGCGGCCGGGGTTCAATCCTCGGTCCCGGCAAAGATTTATCTGATTACCAAACCCTTCCTTCACCTCTGACAAGACATCTTGTGAATGTGAGGAATGTCAGGCCTCCACCGTGGTTCGGATTCCACGTTAAACTGTAGTTCTTTCATTTCATGTCACAATCACCCTACCATTACACATTAGCGTAAGTGCGTATAACCCGAACGGGTAGTAAGACGCGGTGCTAATAATAATAATAATAATAATAATAATAATAATAATAATAAATATTAATAAGTCGAAACCGAAACTAAATATTACGTTTATATTTATATCTAATATCTCGATATTCAGAGCAAACATATGCAAGATATAAAATACACGTCAATGTATACTAACCATAAACAGAACATTTTACCATACTAAATATTGAAGAGAACAAAAATAATAGTCAAACAGGAACCGGAAAGAGTGGATGTTTGAATAAGTAAAAATGTTTGTGTGCTGTAGCAGTTTGAATTATAGACGAACGCTTTAAACGACGGTTTGCGTGGGAATTCGACGAGGTCTCATGTTGAATTATGTAACGTTGTTAAGATATATGGAAACAAATATTAATATCTTCAGTGTGGTCTTGGTATTATGTACAGGGGTTGGAGTGTGAGATAGGCTTCTTTTATATAAGAAATAATGTAATTTATATCATGACATATATTTACTATTTCGATATTTTCTAAATCACAACCGTATATATCGATAAGTGTACATATACATTTCCCATTTAATACCTTTTTCATTGGTTGAAGCCTTTAAGGTGTATAAATTCAACTTACAAACTAAAAATCATATTAGAAATTATATTATTATACTTGACTTAAATTGTTTATTTAAGTACCGTATTTTACTGTCCGCCCTGGCTTTTCGTATTTAACTACACTAAGGGCGTATAGCCCAAGTGGGTTAAGGGCTAAAACCAACACTAAAAGGGGGAAAGGGAGAGAAAGAGAGAGTGAATCAAGGAAGGTACAATTTAAACGAAATGTATACATATTGAGGTATAGGTAGATTGAGAAATAGTCCTTGGAAAAAACCCACCCAGATGGGGCATCAAACCACAGCCTTTTCATCACCGGCAATTTAGACTAAAGATGGTTTATGTATGTTCTGCGTGCCGGTGCGTGACAAATTGTTTTTTTTTATAGAATTCAAAGTATGGAGAGAGAAATAAATATTAGTATTTTTCAAATGGTACCTAAAAAAATTAAATTTTCTATAATTCTCGTTATTCTTCTGTTTATATGGATTGAAATGAACCAGGGTGAACAAGGGTTTAAGTTTTTTTTTGTGTAGAGGGCTGTAGACACAGAGGCTGGTGTAAACATCTATACGGTTTAAAAAAAATAGTTTTTGCCTATTTCACGCAAATGAGGGTGAACTTCTTAATTATACGTTTATCATTAATGACAAATTTATTTGAATTGGCAAATCGTTTGGTAGAGCAGATGCCTTTAAAAATATTAGTTTTCATGAATAATGGAGTAAAAGCTCTACATTATATAACAAAGATGGGTGACCTGGTGGTCTAGGAATAAGGTGTCAGACTTCTGTGCTGGCGGCCGGGGTTCAATCCTCAGTCCCGGTACAGATTTATCTGATTACCAAACTCTTCCTTCACCTCTGACAAGACATCTTGTGAATGAAATTAACTGACTTTGTTTGACATAATAATAAAACATGTTATATTTAAAATAAATATAGACCAGGTTTTTTGTATCCAATCCCCCCCGCCCCCCCACTTTCTCCTGTACTATCGGACGACTCCACTGTGAACAAATTATATCAATAGTCAATCTAAAAATAATAATGTTAGATACCCGACTAAATATAATTTAAGTCAAATTATTAATCAATAAACCGTTCTATTATATTTATTACAACCATCTTAAAACTTTTTTTGTAACTTTTAATGATACAGTAAACTTCTTAGAAATATAGCTTTTGTCTTATTATATTTATTTTTTTACGGAAACTCTTGAGGACTTAAAATATACACTCTGTATTTTTTAAAGCTTAATAAACCGTTCAATAGTATCCAAACCCACTCCAGTACTGTATTCTTGTTTTGTTATGTTTCCGGCAGTGCTAAGAAACCCTCCCCACACCCCCACCCCATTCCAACCCCAATTCAACCATCTATTACTTGATTTCCTTTTAGTATAAGGCTGTTTGCAGTTTGTTTTTTTCCCCTCCTTCCGAAAACAGGGTAATGACATTCGAGAAACAATTTCAACAAATCGTTCGAAATCCCTTTCTTTTTCCCATTGTATTGCCCTGAGAATAGAATTCATTTATTCTCTCTTCTCTATGATTCTAAAGCAAACTAAGAACGAAGAGGAAACAAAAAGGAAGAACAATAATTAAGAGAAAGGAGTATTTGGGAATCTTATAATAATATAAACTATCTGGTTTAATTGAGTTCTTCAAATCAGATACGATATTATAGGCTACTAAAAAAATAAAGCTATGAGCTAATATAGGACAAATAAATTATAATTTAGTTTTTGTCATATAGGGGGTAGCGAGGATTAATATATAATTCTCACCATACACTGGTTTTAACATGACGGAAAGTTCGTGTTAGGAGCTTGATCTGGGGATACAAAAATGTATTCCTTAATGTTTTCTCCCTTTCTCTTACATGTAAATTTGGGTACATTACTTCCAAATTCTACCAATATAATAGATTCCCCAAGATATATTGATATCTTCGTCGGGTAATAAGGCATGGAGCAAACAAAACAAATATATATTTTAAACAATTTCTTATTCGAATGGTCTAAAGCATCACTCTTATGCTAGACTGGTCTTTTGTTGTCTGGGAGTTTGGGGTTCCATTCCTACAATAATTTGTTGAGGGTGGTTTCCCTCATTACCTCATAAGAGTATTTATCATATTTGCATACAACTTAAACAGGTATATCCTGATTTTGGTGAGAAGAAAAATAAAGGAATCTCAAATATATTTTTTGCGACCAAAATTGATAAAATTGTACTTTATTATTTGGGTTATTTTACAAGTATTGATAATATTTATAAAACATTGACAGATGTGTATTAATTAGCTAATATGCTAAGAATTAAGAAGATTGATTTTAGAGGAAATAAATCCATTTTGCATGGCTGGAGCGTGGGAAGTCATTTAGGAATATGCACCCTCATTTCATGGGGCGGGCATACAAATTTTTTTATGTTTATCCTGCTAATATTTTATCTATAACCTATAATCGAGATTCAAGCTAAAAGCTAGTTGCTCAGTGGAAAAATCTAAATCTTATTTTGTAGCTCTTATTTAGAGCAGCTTTCTTTTAAAGTAAAGCTTTGAAAATAGCTTTTATTTAATTTAATTTTAATGAAACTAAAACTATAGACTTGCGATTAAAACATAAAACTCTAGTTTATTAATATAATAATGAAGTTATCATCGGTAAGATGAAAATGCTGTGAGAGTTGGAAAGGAAGAAGGCAATGTTAATATATTGATAGAAGGGAAGAACAAGTAATGTCGTTCAAATATTTGGGAAGTTTGGTGACTTGGAATTGAAACTACACGGAGGAAGATAAAGGCACAATAACCATGGGAAGGGGAGCATACGTAAGATTTAGAGGATTTCTGACAGATGGAAAAATCCCGATTGAGCCAAGAAAGAGGTTTGTAAAATGTTTCGTGTGAAGTGTGGTGATGTATGGATGTGAGATGTGGACAATCAGAAAGAGGGAACAAACGTATTTGGAGGGTTTTGAAATGTGGTTGTGGAGAAGAGTAAAGAGGGTGAAAAGGGTGGACAGGGTTAGGAATGAGGAGGTATGGGATGGTAGGAGAGGAAAGGAACCTGATAGGAATGTTTAGGAAGAGAAAAACGCCTTGGTTGGAAAACACACTATATAAGGTTTGTTTAATGAAAAGGATCATGTAGGGGAAGATAGAGAAAAAAGGAAGGAAAAAGGAATAAGAATTCTAACAGATATCAAGGAAGGGAGGATATAAAAACATTAATGAAGACCCACAGGATCAAGGAAAATGGTAGTCACCCAGTTAATGTCTCCGTACAAATTCACACAATA
Organism: Timema shepardi; assembly: GCA_902151425.1. Lineage (NCBI taxonomy): Eukaryota > Metazoa > Arthropoda > Insecta > Phasmatodea > Timematidae > Timema > Timema shepardi. The sequence continues at coordinate 781,558 of CABFVX010000006.1, read as the reverse complement.
AAAATAAACAGTAACAGCTTTTACTACGGGAGTAGATAATAAATTAACTAATTAAATGATAAAATATAACCATCGAATATATGAAAAATCAATTTGTAACCCTTCTGTATAATCTTTACTTCTTGCTCCGATCATACTGCTCTTTAAAAAAAATTCAGCTACTCCATCTCAACGGCACGGAGTGGTCAAACACGGCAGCAACGTCGTTACATGTGGTTGGACCTAAACTGCGAATTAAAACACCAGTTAATAAACTCACAAGCCCGTGTTTATCCAAAAGGCCTGTAGTGGGTGTTAAATTTACGTGCAGAAAAAAAAGCTATACTTGTGGGTGAGGGGGTTATCGGGGGAGGGAAGGTATCTAGTACCATTCTACTGTGTTTCAATAGGGGAGTCGAATGTTGGGGTTAGTAATAGTGCCAAGCTTAGTGCTAAAAGGACATACTAGAATTTAGATATACTTTTTATTTGGTCACTGAGTCTTAACATAGCTTTAAGTTAATGGCTGGGAAATTTAAAGCTATAATTTTTTTAGAGTTTTAATTAGTATGTAAGACCGTGACTATTACAATCGGTAAGTTAAATATTTAAAAAAAATCATACATATTGATTCTGTTGTAATAAAATGATTCTGAGAGCAGTATCTTGATAACTTAAACACATAAAAATATATAAATAATAACAATGACGCAGATATCAATGATAGAGTTTTTGTACGTGCAAATATATGGTTTAAACCTTTGATTTAACACCCTCGTTTAGCAATAGTTGGAGGCCTATACCTTATAACCATTCTTTCTATCAATAGCATTTGAATTAAACCATTAACCCAATCAGAAGGCATGCATTATAAAGTTGTTTATATTGTTTTATTATTTTAATTAAACTATAAGCTAATTCAGAAGGCACGCAGATAAAAAGGTGTTTATATTGTTTTAGCATTTGAATTAAAACATTAACCACATCAGAAGGCACGCATATAAAGGTATTTATATTATTTGGTATGATTTTTAGAAACTGTGAACATAACTCCTTGAATTCTGAGTCAACTTAAGTAATTCTAAATTCAGGTTTTTCCCCTACTCCTCCACAAAAATACAAGATAACTTTCTCTCAATTATAAATACTAATACCTTCCAACTTTAATATAAGTATAACCCAGCTAGTTTCTAAGAAATTGTGCCGTAAAATATGTTAATATACCAGTTGTCAAACGTACTGATAAACAATTCTATTTAGGAATATTTTGTAACTACTAATTGATCACGATAATGAATTATATAAATCAAAAAATAAATTAATCTCTTAGTATGTCAGATTTTTAAAAATATTGACTTTTCATTGACAATTTTAGCTCAACGTAGAATGACTTTAAAGCATTAAAAAGGCTTAATGGAAAATAATGACGTGTTTGTCTTTGACCAAACATAATGGAAACTTTGCAAAGTGGCTATTCGGTCGATTGGGAAGACCACAATAGCGTGTCGCCACTCTATTACCAAATCCATTATTCGTCAAAGACAGTAATTGACGAAATGCATGTATGCATTGGTTTAATTTAGTTGAAAATTGAGTTCAATCACTTGAACTATTAGAAATAGAATATTTATGAAGATTAATATTTCATAATAATGTGCAAGCTTACAAATTGAAATCTATGTAAAAGATACAGTAACCCCATGGCTTCTTTGGTGCTGACTGACAGCTCACAGTTAACTTCTGACAGTCATCATTTAGGTATATACCTACATTTTGACCGTCAGAAGTGACAGCTGCTAAACACATGTTTTTGCACATCATATGGTTCGGCGTAGGGATACATAATTTGGTCTGGTAACTTTTCAGAGCTGCCAGTCAGCACCAAAGTAGCCATGGGGCTACTGTAGTTCATGTAAAATGTTTAAGCCTATACACAATTTAAACATTTACTTTCAATATATTAGTGTAGATTAAATGAACCATTTAAAATGATGACACACACATTTACTAAAATATATCTCAATTTAAAATGTGTAAAGTCACCGCTAAAGTGGTCGAATGTTCTAAGGTGTCACACTCCCAATAAAGTTAAATAATAACGATGGGAATGTCAGGGTTAAATCCTGGGTGGGTGTCGTGAGGGTGTTAAAAAAATCAAATATCCCTTTACGATAGTGATGCTACCATTCCTTTAAATTCAAACCTCAACATCCCAAACGCACTATCATAATTTGTAAATGTATGCGTATAAATCGGACGGGTAGTAAGACGTAGCGACAGAAGAAAAACTGTAAGAAAATATTGAAAAATATAGGTTGAAGTCTATAGTTTTTTTATTTATTAAAACAAACATTAATACAAGAAAGGATTTTATGTAAAGTTTATTAGTGAGGTTTTCATAGTGTTTAAAGTTGATTCAATTGTTGTACACTAATATAAATGATAAACAATTTGCACAGTTAAACATATAAAAGCGTATAAACCAAATAGGTAGTACGACTCGGTGTTAAAATAAACATCACTATATACGAGATTTTTCCCAAATGCACAAGACAAGAAAAGCTAACAGTTTGATGACATTTTAAATATAAGAATAGCTTCAACAGATAAGATTAATATGAAAATTCATACTTATTGAACAGGTATAGAAACAAAGTTGAAAATAATATAAAAAAAAAGATAATAAAAAATCATGGTGTCTCCCTAACTTCATTCAGAAGATCACAAATATACAAACAATCAAATAATCCTTTTCTGTCACGCATGCAATAATATTAACTATTATATTAAAGGAATTTCATTACAGAATTATTACATTTTCGCTTAGAAATGTGATTAAGTTTCACTTTCTTTTATAAAACTGAAGTAGTCCTAATAAATTTATTTTGTATTATATCTGCGAAATATAAAAATATGAACCAAATCACCATTATTTAAAAAATGCCAATTTTACTTAGCCGTGTGCTAGGTGGGGGTATTCAAGATAATAATTTTGCTACCTATCTATGAAATTATACTTGAAAAATGGTCGTGTTTTTTGTACAAGATAATTGGATATGTGCTGTTCTAGGTTAAACTTTTTTTTTAAGTCATTAAACTTAAGCTCAAAATGTGTCTAGAAGCACATAAATATTAATTTTTAAATACTGTATCATAATTAGAAATGTATCGACCATTGAGAATCCAAACAATCAAAAGTCAGAAATATTTTAGACACAAACCAGGCTGAAATGTATGAAGCAATTTTGTGAGTATAAATTTCAACGCACTACTGTTGTTCATTTGTCACAGATAACACACACACACAGAGGACCCATTACTGTGGTCATGCATACGTTGTTTAAATGCGGCATACGTGGTAGAGTGGACCGTAGCCAATCACAGTACGGGAAATATTCATGATACGGACAAAGTGGCATATTATAGTTCGCCCAATTATCTTTAAAACAGGCTCACACCCTGTTCGATGGCATGGCTGTATGGAACCTGGGTATGTGCGTTAGGACGTAAATTATGCAGAAATGATGGTTTAAAACCACAGGAGTTATAGGTGAAAGATGGTTTATGCGTTATTTTTTGTTTGACAAATTACCTTACTCAAACACAATAGATGATATTTTAAGGTATAAACCTAGTACACATATTGGATCATTTTATGGGAAAGGAAAATATTTTTCAAAATTTATATTTAACTTATAAGTTTTTTTTCTTGACGAAAGCCAACAAAAACTAGTTACTACATCATCTTATTTGTCTGTCAAAGAGGCGGAAGTTATTTTAAAGTTACTACTAGCTACAAACTGTAATTATATACTATTTTTGACAAAATGACCGGTAATTAAAAACCTTTCATACAAAAATTCACAGATACATATTAAACCAAGAAACTGCTTATGGGGGCCCCATAGTATTAACTCTTAAGACATCACACTCGCAATAGACTGGACTGCTGATGACGAGGAGATCGAAGTTCGATCCCTTTAGGATGTCCTGAAGGTGATTTGTTATATAATATTTCCACACACATTCTCTCTCTCTCTCTCTCAAAGCAAATGCGAGTACACCTACTCTAAATTCAATCATCCTCATCCTTAACACATTAAAGTAATTAGTAAATAAGCGAAAATTTAAAATGGATAGTAAGATTCGATGTTAAAAATTAGAGGTTGAAATATACTTTATGATTATCAGTTTAGATTCAGTAACGCGTGCTAGCGATAGAAAGCCCTAGAGTATCTTACAGAGCAGAATTATTTGTCTCAACTCGGTGGGAGTCGCGGCATGTTGGTTTGGCTGGCCAGACTTCTCGTTTATTGCTAGCCTGGTGCCTTAGGCTCCTACTATTCAATAACGTTTCTTTTATTAAATAAATATGTTACTTTCACGAACCATGAAAAATATTATATAACATAATATTTCACCCACATATCTTAAAAAAATTGCTTTTTAGAACATGCCCTAGGGAATTAGAAAGATCAACTTGGATAGTAGCCATAATTAAATAAATGGTACGGTGCACTGCAAAAACTTTCTCCAGCTTTTATCTTAAAATATACATTTAGTAGAAACTCATAACATTTGTAAAACTAAATAATAGGTCTATAGATTATTGTAGAAACACTACAACAAAGATCATGAAGGAAATAATATTCACTGTTACTTACTTTATGGCATTTGGACTAAGAACACTGTTACAGAAACAATGAGGAAAGAGAAACATCTTCGTCCACCAAAAATCATAAAAATCAAATTCATTTTCCAAGACCTGAATAAAAAAATAAATTATATTTATAGATTTGCTTACAGCTCAGAAATTATTGGTTTTATAAAAATATTGTTATATTTAACAGTACTATCCGCCTAGGGGGCGTAGTTAGCTAACGCGACAGTTTGGTGTTGATCTAGACCACCAAGAACGGAAAAATTAAGGTTATAATCTCGCTTGGGTGAACTGGGGTTTTTCCTAAATGGTTTTCTACTCTCCCTCCACGAACATGAGGGTACACTTACTTAAAATTCGACCTTCTCAATTCCTAATCCATTAGCGTAATTAGTATTTAAGCATTTAACCTGAATGGGTAGTAAGACGCGATGCCAAGTATTATTTAACAGTACTATAACTTTACATTGATAGATTATTTCGTATTTCAAATAGTTGCGGAGAAGTGATGAAAATTGGAAAATATATCTCGTGTAAAATAACCCCAAAGTCATTTTCATGTGAAATTGAGAACTGCCGTCTTGATTATAATGATAAATAGTGTCTTACTATTTTGATTAAATTTTATATGAAACGCAAATTTCAAGAATAGTTTTTTTTTCTTTCTGCACTTTAGTAAACTAGCCATAATTTAGGGTTGGATATCTAACTCCTAAAATATCTCAGGGGACCTTATGAAAGCCCAAGATTCCAAGATTTATCCCAATTGGTAAAATAGTATATCAGCTCTAGCTCGAAGTACAGACAGACAGCATTGCAAATACTAAATTTTTTGTTTCAGGGTGTCATGAAACGTTAGAATTTATCAAAATATTGAGTTTGATTATTTTGAAGAATACAATACTTTCTCACCAAGGTGTTGGGATGAATTAAAAATTAATTATACATTATAAACACAACCTAAATTAATAGATCAACCTTCGTGACAAAATCTGTAAATTTATTCATGATACATACGTTGAGTTGCTTCATTTAGGGTATGATACACTATATTGTACAAACAATGAATAAAATGTAATTAAATGTAATAACAGACATTTTATCATATTTATTTTAAAATATATATTTTTCTTGTATAAAATTAATATTATAATGTATGCCTATTATCGCCTTTAGAGCATGACTTCCTTTCAATTTGGGGAAAACTCATCCTCTTCTTAAGATAGCCAAAACATTAATTATAACTCACTGGTTATTACTTAAAACTCACTAATCCAGGTATTATAACAAAACAAAAAAAGGTAATTGGTTGCACCAAAATCTCTCGTCAATAGGATTAGCACAATCCTCCCAGCAGGATGATAGCCCAATATGGCCCTAGTTACAAGAAAAAATATATTCGTGATTTAACATTTTGCCAAAATCTGATTTTACTGATCTGGGGCGTCACTCTCGCAAGAGACGATACTGCCATTGTCGAGGAGATCAGGGTTCGTATATCGGTTGGATGAACAAGGGGTGGTTCTTACAAAATATTTTATCCCACTCTCTCTACATGCCAATGTGGGTACACTTCCTCTTAAGTAAACCTTCCCCATATATTACAAATTAACCTAATTAGTATATATGCATACACACCAAACGGGTACTAAAAGGTAGTGCAAAAAAATACACCGTTAAATAATTTCAGGGTCTCGGGTATCATTTTTAAACTAATTTAATGTGATAAAGATAATATGATAAAATATAATTTTATATTTTACTCCAAGGAAAATGGCTCTAACAAATTTAATAAGCTAATAAAATCCATTTTCAAATATTGATTTTTAATAGAATCAGATTTAAATTTAAAACAAATTTGGAAAAATAATAATCTTACTATCATAGTCAGAACCCAGATTTTTCTATTTTAATTTGAAAACTATTTCTAAAACAATGTAAAATTAGATCGTAATGGTTATTCCAAATATGTCGAGCTAGTATTAATTTATATTTATTTAAAAACGGCGATGGTTCAAAATATATATTTTTATTACAGTGGAAACAATAATTTTATTACAATATTTTATTTTATTTTAAGCCTGTGTCTAGTACCTATGTTTTGGAAGAGAGTTTACTTTGGCTTATTTAAATTCCTTTTGTAATCTGTCAAGCTGGTAGTTTAAATGTAAGACAAAACTCATAAAAACAAACTTAGTATGCAGTAAATTCCTAGAATAGGGGAAGACATTCCAACTGTACCAGAAGACTCCATTTAATATGTAATAAAGAGTAGCTTTTAAAATTATTACCACACTAATATAAAAAAATTTAAACACATAAGAGAAAGTAAGCTACTTAAAAGATAGAATTATAGCCAATAATAGTTTTTAATTTCAATACAAAATTTGTTAAAATAAAGATAATATAAGCATATTTTATTAATTGAATTGTCTATTCAACAATGTTTTAGCAAAGAACTGCACTGGAAGTATTGTAGAACTCATTGATGAAGGTTTGTTATTTTAAAATGTTATTCAAAACTACATAGACGAACCTTACTTTTGTGCACGTACAATAAATACACCATGTATTCTATAAACCTGGCGATATATAGTATTGACCTAAAACCATGATTGAATGTTTTATTCTACCTCCTCTCAAAAGGAAAATGATTGTAGATATCTTAAAAATCCAAACTTATCTTTGTCTATGTACATAAAAATATTAGTAAATAACATTTCTAAGACACAACTACTTAATAATAAAAAGTTTTATTTTGTATACAGCGTCTTAATATACATTAAGGCTACTAAATCCTTGGACCAGTTTCATAGTCATATTGTGCACGCTTTGAGTGCGGTATGATATTAAATGTAGGACGACAGCTTTTCTTACCAGAATGGAATGGGCAAGTTTTACATATAAAACTGGCCCACTCTATTCGAGTCTGAGTAGGTGTCTTTATTTAGTTAAACACTGAGAGTGAGGTGTCGTAAACAATATGAATATTATAAAACTAGCCCTTCATATCGTAAATAGGCTAGGAATGATAAAGATAGAATTGAAAGAAGTTACTACCACTCCGTAAATCCTGAAATGTAGCATTATTACTTAGGCAGATTAATCTATGGTCTTGTATCAGATGATAAACCATGTAAAGTGAGCTTTTTAAATTTCAGGCTAAATTGAGGGTACCTTCATTTGGGTGAAGGTAGGAGGAGGTTAGATTGAGAAATCATTTTGAAAAAAAAAAATCAGTAGATCCATCCTCGTTTTGATCCCAACCTTTATGACAGTGGCAAAATCACGGGCAGATTTTCATAACAATCCGGTTATTTGAAAACTGGAAACTCAGTTTGCTACACTGGGAGGAATAAGAATATTATAGTTATGTTATTTATATTCTTAATCCGTTTAGATAGTGGTGTATATAGAAACTACACTGTAATTCATAATAAAGTATGATTTGAATTTTTGATATTTTTTTGATCAACTTTATAATTAATACATTCTAGTGACTTATAATAAATGTTGATGGTCAAAAGTGGGTTTCAAATAAAAAAAATAGAAACATTTAGACCACGTGCACACAGGCGTGTAAACTGCACTAACTGATAAGATCTGCCTCTCATATTTTTCCCAATGGTGACAATTTCTACAACTAAAAGCTGACCTTTCACCCAGTAGTAATGTTTGCTATTATACAACTCTAATTCATTGTATTTCTTATAGGTTTCTCCAGACTCCAGCGATTGGTAACATGATCTAAGGCGTTAGGTTTGCAATAACATAACTTTAATATGATGGTAAGGTTGGAGTTTTTTAATCTCATCCTGGAGCACCTATAACGGCATCCCAAATATGATTGGTTACTGTGATTTTCTCATCTTTCCTTCACGTTTGTACAGACACTATCTTAATTTATTTTCCCCTTTAAATATTTATATTTGTAAAAGTATATCTACAGGGCCACATAAAACGTGGTGGCTTGCAAAACTGCTATCTGACGTTGTTTTGCAGTACAGCGAGCTTACAAATATGAGAAACCAATTAAACACACGCTACTTTCCGACGAATTATAATCTTGCAGTTCAGTGGAGGAAGAGGTATTTTATCGTGCAAACCTTTTTTTTCTTTGCATACTTCGATGTCTTGTCAACAACAAAAGGATGAAATTTTGCTTATATTGTACTGATACTAACCAGAGTTTGAAATCTCGTGGTGTCGTAAAATGCATAAATAATCGTGTGTGATGTCGATGTTTAGTGTTAAAATGGAACACTGTGTCAAACACTGAAGATTCTGACTAAATCAGATTCTGATGAATTCTGTAATTATCTTTGTATGAATCAAAACGCCTAAAAGTATCGTATCTCAGCGGTTGACTAAGCAAGATACCGTTTTGAGAAAGATTAAATCTCCACATGAGAAACTAAGTGTAACAAGATTACTTGCAATATTTTGATCATAAAAATATTTGAGATGTTCCTCCTCTCCGAGCTAGCGCATGCGTGGTGTAACATTCCAGAATTTGGAGGTGCAGAAAGCCGACTACACGGCCCAGAAAGCAGTCACCCATTCAAAAAAATATCAAAATAGTTTGATATTCTTGATGCCAGATTTCTGATACGCGTACTGATAGTTTGGGTATATTACACGATAATCTTGTATCTCCGCAAAACGATGTGATAAAGCAGCGCTGCAAACTGCTACGTGTAGTGCAGCCATTAGGCGTCCGTCGATAAGCTAAAGTAGAATATAATGAACTTGAAAAAATAGCACCTGGACCCAGCAATTGAACTCGAAACTCTTAGCTTCACGTGCCATGAATAATATGGTATTCAACCAGTGCTCAGGATCATTCTTCACGCAGATTTTAAGGCAGGGTTTGTGACGAACGAATTGAAATAATCTGTTACTGTTGATATTACACTCCCCTGTCTCTAAGGTGGGGCTTTGTTATGTAAAGGTTTCACTATTCAAGTACAGTGTAGTTAATGGTTCAGACAGACGTTATCTATATCCATAAAAAAATAATAGTAGTAACAACAAATACGGTTAGTCTTAGATATGTGGGAATCTTGAATTTGGGATATTTTCATGCATAGCTAATTTTTGTTGAAAAGTATTATTTATATAATCATTGAGTTTGAATATATATTATTAAAGACATGTGCAAATTTGTTCTTTCTTTAATGTTATAATTTGCTCGAAGGAACATAAGTTTTTTTTAATAAATATAAACAAATCAAGTTAGATAAAAGAGATGGCTTATTCTTCCCAAATTATTATTGAAAAATGTTAAAGTGCTTGTTTGCTTCATTTTTTCATGAACGTCAATTCTGACTGTCCATTTATAAGGGCAAGGGCTGCGATTTTAGGATCCCACCATTCAGCCTATAAAAAAGGAGACGTCTATCTCTGTACCACAGCAAGACATAAAAAAGGGCCATAACCATGCCGTAATGGCGGGCTCAATCAGAAGCGCCCGTAACTTAAAATGTCGCCGGCTCCGACACATCCTTACACTTTATACCCTTACCTCAACCACACAGTATTGGAGGTTAAAAAAAGGGTAGAATCTGAATCGTAAGAATAAGTAAAATAGTATAATTTACAACGAGGGAAGTATCCTTTTTTAGTTTTGAATATATATTTATAGTTTTTTAAAAGGTTAAATTAATTTACAAATAATATCACCAATGTATTATATTATGTAGTTTAACTTTAATAATAGTATATATTTATAAAAATTTAATGTTATATACATGTTGAAAAACAATATCTGAACATCGGGTACTTTGTCCACTAAAGATCTGACCCAAACTTATTTCATTTTCAAAAATATCCAGAAATATATATATATATATATATATATATATATATATATATATATATAAATATATATAACTATACAATTTTAGTTTAGAAAATATTGATTTTATAGAAATATATTTAAAATAAAATATTTTTATCTTTAATATAGATACCATCTTACAATGATACATTATTTCCTATCTCAAATAGCTGTGGGGATGTAATAGCAAAATTGAAAATTTATCCGCATGTAAATTATCCTTAATTTTATTTACATGGATAAATGAGAGTTGCAATTTGATTTTTAACGTTGCACAGTGCCTATATACCGAATTTAATCAACGTACTCAGATCGTAATGTGAGAAACTTAATTTTTTCTATATTTACCCTTTAGTAAACCACCCTTAATGTTATGGTTGGATATCTAATTCATAATAATCCCCAGGTGAACCTTTTAAGAACCAAGCCTTAGCCCGATCAGTAAAATGGTTTTGGCTTTAAGCTGATACAGAAACGTAAAACAATAGACTGACATACAGAGTCGACATCGCGTAAACCACTATTTTGCTTCAGAGGGTAATGAAACTTCAGCATTTATCAACATTTTTTTCTTTTTTTTACAATTACAACACTTCTCTTTCTGAGGGGTCAAAAGAAAGTAAAGGTTAAAAACATTCTTGTAAAAAACAGAGCTGCTGATTGTGATTTGAACCTTGGTCCTTTGAATCAGTCTCTATGCAAAGTTACAATTATGTAATAGCTAGGATGAAATATTTAGTTTGTTGACTTATTTGTTAAACTATATTTTCTGACGCTATCACTTCTGGTTTTTCATAATTTAACAAGCCCATTCTAGTTATTAAAATAAGGTCAGTTAACTAGTGGTTAAACTGACCCAGAACATATGATTGAAACAGTAATGTAAATAACAACTTGGTGGTTACGAGATAAGCGATAATGGCTTGGATATATTTTCCGTATCCTGAGAGTAGGAAGCCATTTGGGAAAACCACACCTTAGTACATCCGGCGATGTTTAAAACCTTGAACTTCCATCATCTAGAAATAAGAAAAAGATGAAAGTGAACCCTATTTAGCTTAGAGGTAATTTTTTCTCTTTGTTTTTAGTAATTAATCTTATTCCAAGGAAATATTATTATTATTAGCACCGCGTCTTACTACCCGTTCGGGTTATACGCACTTACGCTAATGTGTAATGGTAGGGTGATTATGAGATGAAATGGAGGACCTACAGTTTAACGTGAAATCCGAACCAAGGTGGGGGCCTGGCATTACCCAAATTCCCAAGATGTCTTGTCAGAGGTGAAGGAAGGGTTTAGTAATAAGATAAATCTGTGTCAGGGCCGAGGATTGAGCCCCGGACCCTAGCACAGAAGTCCAACAACTTACCCCTAGACCACCAGGTCACCCTCCAAGGAAAAAGAAAAACCAAAAAGATTGATAGCTCTTCAATAAGTATTAGTGCAATTATATGACTTTTTATTTATTTAGCAAGGAAAATAAACACTCATATTAACAAAATTATCATTAGTTAATTTATTATAAATTTACTACAAAATTTAAGAAGGATCTAAGGTAAGAAATGATACTGTGATTCCTTTGTATAATAATTTATAAAATGTAATTGCATAAGGAGGTTTGTAAAAATAACAATTTATTTAGAAGGAATGAGCACCGAAGCACCATACTTCAAAACCATTGCAATAAAGATTCCGAATTATTTGCCGTATGTGATTGTACTACCCCTGTCAAAAATCTTCTGTACTCCCTTTTTTTACTCTTTAATTCACCGAAAATGTAGTCACTTTTACTACTTTTTTTCATGACATAACCTTTCACGAAACCACACTAAAGCTCGTCTTCAACAGAGGCAATTTCTCAAACATCGGAGCAGTCAATATGGTCAGTAAAATTATTTTATAAGGGTGGCGCTAGTATGATTTATAACGATAAAGCAGATCATATATAAATAAAACGTGAACGTAAAACATTGGAAATAGTTCTGATTAGTCAGGTGAAGAAGGTTTTTTATTGTATTTGTTATTTTAATACCACATGTTTGTAAAAGTTAACTTTACTGGTTGATTAAACCAAAAACTAAGAGATTATTCTAATTCGTTATTTGCTTATAATATAAAACCGGTACTTTTTTTTATCTCTTATATTTACTACCCATCCATATTATACGCAAATATTTTGTACCAATGGAGTAGGGATGATTAGGAGGTATAATTTGCAAGAATAATCGCTGTATTTGCGTTCCCAAACATGTATTTGCTTTCAATTCTTGTCTGTAATTATCTAAAACATCACAATAGTGTGAGTCACATAAACCTAGTTCTATCCATTTTCAGTCTTACGACTATTATTTAGCATAAACCCACTTAGGTAAAGTTTGAATTACTATTACGTTTAACGGCAAGGTTATTAAGGGATTAATATAAGAGGTGGTTACTATGAGAGCAGATCTAGAATAAGTGTAATACATAAACGTGGAGATAGGATTAGAGACCCACAGTAACATCACATTTTGGAAATCTCCAAAAGAACTATATTCAAAACTAGAGTTTTCTTCTTGCTCTAGTCAGCAGATGCAGATATTCTGGCGTGCTAATGAACCAGCTGAACACTTTTAACATTTTCCTCAATAAACGATAACTTAAAAGTAATTGCCAGTTTTAACTTCAATATTTGATCAGAGAAAGGTAAGACATTTTCAACGTAGAAACTGAACTAAACGGAGACTTTACAAATAATACCGTTAGTGCAGTCACATTTTAATAGGAAAAGGCCATTATAAATATTTTTAAAAATGCGGCCAGTCTTGATAACATTATAATATAATAAAATATAACACATATTTAAGATAATTTATGGGTTTTAATAGTATCGAAAGTGATAGATTCAGTTAACATGAATCGAGGTATTAATACTTGAAAGTAGATATATTTACTTATCTAACGTAGGTCTTCCTATAAAAGTTGTACTAAAACTATCACAGTATTGTCACCTTGCTCAGTCCCACTTGTGTTCCAATCATCATTGGTAATTGAAGACACTAGGGAATAGGTGTTGTCCATACTGTTCCACAGCCCCTTATTGTTGATTGTGTGGTTTACTCTCAATAAGACACTTTCAAGGCCAAACAAAGCTTAACAATCCCGAACTTTATGACACACACAAACCCCACGATACGTGTAGCAAGCCATCAGTAAGAGGTCTACGTTTGAATATTGGCAAGAAGGGCTAATTTTCTATGCCAAGATATTTTTCGACATTACATCCACTCAAAAATATATATGCGTTTTCTCAAAATTTTGAGTCCTTATTCTTAGCCTATTTATATGAGATTGGTCTAGGTTTGGAGAAAGATTGAGAAAGCACAAAAAAAAAAGATTATAAAATAACAAAAATTTGTGTCTTAAATCTATAACCTTCTAATATCAAAGCACATAGGCTAAAATAAGTTTGAATTTGTGGGGAAATTCCACTTGTTTCACACTATCTGTAAAATAGCTTTTGATAAAGATTTTATGAGAGACTGAAAATATCTATGCCTGTTGTTTGTATGGAATCATCATACAGGTAGACAAAGTATTGTGATCGTCAAAATATCGAATTCGAGATTTTGATGAATCTCGACGTTTCATGACCCCCCTAATCCAAAAATGTGGTTTTTGAATTTTTGTCTATCTGTCTTTTTTGTACCTCCAACTAGAGCCTAAAATATTTTACCGATCGGGCTAAAACTTGGTATCTAGGGTTTACATAGGGTTGCCCTGAAGGTTTTTTTTAAATTGGATATCTAACCCTAAAATTAAGGGTAGTTTACTGAGGGGTAAGAAGAGAAAAAGTCGATTTACTCAAAATCGGCTCTAAATATTTTGGTTCAATTTTATTTTTAAACATTTATAAATATTACAAACAAAATAGCTACTCCCAATATTTCGGCAAAATGACTTTAAGGGCTTCGGTCAAATGAGTGATTTCTTATTTTTGATCATATCTCCAAATTTATTTGTGATATACATATTTGTAATGATAGGTGATGTCATATATATTTATAATACTAATATTTTAAAAGAAATACATTTAAAAAAAAATAAAAAAATGTATACGCTGATATTTGTATTTTTTAACTTTTCGAACTCTAAAGGTAAATTATTGCAACCGTAAAAATAATATAACCCGAAATGTTGATGGATGTCGACGTCTCATGATCTCTCGAACCCTAAAAAGTGTATTTTGTAATGCCTTCGGTCTGTGTGTCTTTTTAACCACAAAATAAAGAGTAGTTTAGAAAATAGACAAAAGAGAAAAAGTCGATTTTCTTAAAATCGGCATTAAAGATTTTGATTAAAATTTGTATCCAGCCGTTGATTGAGATTATAAAATCTGTCTATTTTCATTTTCCCATGTAATGACTCTAAGGGTACTTTACTGAAGCGGGAATTTCTGTATATCCTCAAATATTTGAGATACTAAATAACTCATCAAAATTGTAGTATTATTAAAAATTAAAAACTCTTATAGGAAATATATGTTTGTAAGACCGACATTTTCTGAGATATTGGCAAATATATTAATATAATTTTGTGAGCATTAGTTGTAAAGAGATATTACTTAATGATTAATTAATGCCATATAGTAATTAAATATAAGTAAGTCTTTCAAAAATATATTATTTATCCTTTTACCTCTTAGATTATTGTTGTACAAACATTTCTCCTATCGCCATTTTAGACTCGATAATCAATATTTACATTTTTAATTGGTCAAAATTTATAAATGAGGAATTGTATAGCAATGCGATGACCTGAAGAAATGCAACACCTAATAAAATTTCGAAAAATTTATCCGGAAGTTGAAATTTTAAAAGAAGTGTTGACTCTTGTGGACCCAATATTTATATTTTTTATTGGTCCAAACATACAAATGAGGACATTAATCTTTTAATTAATTAATTTTTTAATTACAATTATAATATTTAAAACCAGGACTCAAAACAGTTTTACTGAAGTATAGCGAAATTTATGCTTGGGTTTGCTAGTTTATATTATTTCGTTTATTATATATTACGAGCTTTGAGTAAATATATCTCCATTTTTAAACAATAAAGCGAGAAAGTCCGTTTGGAGTTCCGTACCATTTATTTTTATCAATTTTATTTTTTAATCTTATTGATTATAACTCGTTGGTATATATTGACAGATTTATAAAAATGATTATGTAATTTACATTCACAAAAATACACATTTATCTACGTCTCCTTGAATGTTTGAAGCTAGATCAGCGTCATTGAGTTTCATGGTAATGCTAAGTGCAATGCCATGTTATGAAATTATTGTTTGGTCGAACAATACATTGCTAGGGGAAATTATTTTTCCAACGAGATACATTTAACACAACCCACGATGCATTTATAGGTTAAAGTTCAAAAGGACTTTCCTCCATAAAACAATCCAATTGATGACATAAGATAAAATTAGTTTTATATACAACATGATTTTCTACCTGTTTCGAATATTTGTGGATTCATTTTTTAGATATTAGAATAGTGATGAAAAAGTGATAACTTAGAGGGAATGTACTTAAATGTGCATGCAAAGTGAGTGAGAAACTGTTTAAGAATCTAGCTTCACTTAGCCGATATTTGAAGCGTGACTTCCCTGTCACTCAAGGCCTGTTATTGATTCAATTCATAAAAGGAAATTTAAAAAAAGCCTTCATTTAACGTATGATAATGTTATCATTTAAATAATGTGAATAATATATTCTGAACATAATAATCGAACACAGGATAGCCTTTTCTTACATTATTTAAGTTAATCGATCGTTTCCTTGGTACTTTTAAGTGATAAATGATACCAATGTATTCATTTTAATACAACATTTCTAAGAAGGACGCATTCAAGAAAAAACAAATCACTATACAAACCCGGGGTTCCAACTCCAAAATTTTCTATTAACTATAAGTGAAGCAAGAAAATAATAGACCTATCATTTGAAACTATGGCATAATGTTTGGTATTTTATTTTATTACTCTAGCTATTACTTTGTGATAATCTGTAGACTTGGTAAATTTAAATTTTTCCATAATTTTTAAAGGGATAAATCCTTTTGAACAAATTTCTCTTCTTGAATAATCTGTAGCACTTACCTCAATAAAATCATTTTTACCTACCCAAACACGTGGTTTGAAAAAAAATTGTGATAAAACTATTATTTTAAATAAATTAAAGTAATTTTTGATATTTTTTATATTGACAATTAATTATGTTCCATAACGCATTAAAAATAATGGTACAATATATTTGTTCTTACTTGTTAATAGAAAATAATAAATTTAAAAATCATCACTAACGTAATTTAAGTGAATATAACGTTTAAAATCCAAAAAAGGTTGTCACTTTAAATCTAATTGAAATTTCGTTGCTCTCGAAGAAAAAGTGTTAATTGAAAACGGAACTTAAAATATACTATAAAAGGTTCGGTTGGGATCGATTCATAGTAAAAGTAATTTTATTTGTATTAAATTTATTGCATAACGTTTAATATTTTGGTACAACTTCTGGCTTTCATGAATTTAGACAATACATAAACTTACAAAGTTTAATTACATAAAACTTAACAATATATAAAAGCATATTTCTGCAGTAAATATTTATTGACCTTTATTACATTTAAATAAAACTAATCGTTTTGTGTAAGTTAATAACCATGAACCAAACCAGAATTTATAAAAACTGACCCAATCATTCTTCAACCTCTGATTGGAGCCTAAAGCCCTGCNTCTTAAAACCCCTCTGAGGTATTTAAAGGCCAATACAAAACCCTGGCCAACACACCCCCCCCCCCCCACACACCCAAACCAAATTGCCCTTGCCGCTAAAACTAAAAATATTGATTTTTTTCAGTAAAACGCAAATCCTTTTGCGAGCTCCACAACTCATCGTGCAAGCATTTATTATGGATTGCAGTGAAACATTCAGTAAGCCTTTATTCCCTCCATCCTACTTTTCCGACCCTCTGCTTGCCACCGACCCCTAAGCCCACCCTCCCACGCGTCTCCTCTGTTAGACTCAAGGCTAAAACACAGCAGCCCTATTTGGTTTTTGAATATTTCACAGAGTGCCAATTAAAACCCTGAGCGTTTGCCAAAAAGAGGGGGAAGGGTGGAGTTTATTGTCTCTTAGTAGCTCTGTTTGGTGGAAAAGGAGAATTCTCTTCTACCTTTGTTAGTTGATTTAATTAACGTAGCTATCACTAATTATATTTTTACGCATATATGCTACGTACATACACATCGCTACTAGAAATAATTTGACAGAAATGAACTCGTTATTTGGATCACCAATTTATTATTACTGCTCAATATTCTATTTAATCTAAAACACTAAACAAATCTTATGGCCTGAACACAGTTAAATAAGATAATACGTTTGGCTTTAATAATATGTAGAAGTTAAATAATAAAAAAACGTCTGATTATAATAGTATGTAGAAATTAAATAAGATAATACGTCTGGCTTTAATAATATGTAGAAGTTTAATAAGATAATACGTCTGGCTTTAATAATATGTAGAAGTTTAATAAGCTAATACATCTGGCTTTAATATTATGTAGAAGTTAAATAAGATAATACGTCTGGCTTTAATAATATGTAGAAGTTAAATAAAAAGACTTAACCCTTACGTTTCTCTTAATACATAAATCTAAGTTATAAGCTATTTGATGGATTTGTTCAAAGCCTAGTTGTAAAAGTAGTCACACAATATAAGACGTTAGACTCACAATATATATTTTAAAGTACAAACAACCTATGTGCCCACCTGATTGTATTCTTAACCTTCTCTGACTTGCGTTTTTGTATTTCCTCAACAGCTGCAAATTCTTTTTTAATTTATTTGAAAATCTAAGGTAGACACTAATAATTAGGTCAGATCTTCCCCAAGTATTCCACAATTAGTTCCTGAGCCCAATTAATTAGTTCCTGTATAGTATGATATCATCAAACATAAAAATAAAGTTTATTTTTTGAGATACGGGAGTTACAACCGGCGCCATGCAGGAATGTTGTGAATAGGCAACGGCGCCAGTCGTGATGTCTAAGTCTAGCTGATTTTCACTGTCTGTATAAAATATAATAATATAGTTATAATGCGATACAGTAAGATATAAAATAATGCCTTACATAATGTTGCTATAATTTTTTAAAATATTATTATTATTAGCACCGCGTCTTACTACCCGTTCGGGTTATACGCACTTACGCTAATGTGTAGTGGTAGGGTGATTTTGAGATGAAATGGAGGACCTACAGTTTAACGTGGAATCCGAACCACGGTGGAGGCCTGACATTCCCCACATTCACAAGATGTCTTGTCAGAGGTGAAGGAAGGGTTTGGTAATCAGATAAATCTGTGTCGGGACCAAGGATTGAACCCCGGCCGCCAGCATAGAGGTCTGACACCTTACCCCTAGACCGCCAGGTCACCAACTTTAAATAATAAGCTATGTTTATGTAATAGTTTAATATTATTGTAATTCTCTTTTTTTTTAATAAGCCTTACAAAATTACAATATTATTTAAATATTTCTTTAATAATTTTGCTTAAATAATAGTATTCTTTTTAAATTAGGTGTTTTTAATTATTATTTAGAACATTTTAGAATATTGCAAAAATACAAAGGCGCGTGTCCTCAGGTTATTTTTTAGCGTCAGTAATTGTAGGTTAGTAATTAATTATATCTAGTTTATGATGTTTACGTACCTTTTTATAAAATAACACATGTCAGTGATCACGTAGACTAATACGCCAGGCTCGCAATGTGTGTGAAAGCACCAACAAAGGTTAGATTAAAGTGGGAGTGTATGAAACGCGAAAAGATAGAAGGGTCTTTTTCAATTTTTATAACAAAACCTTTTTAACCAAAATAAATAAAATATTGTTACAATGAAAAACATCACATCGTGATTTCAACAGTTCTTAAATATCTGCCATGACCATAGTGGCACTAGATGATAAACTTTTTAAATTAAAAGAAAAAGTGTATAATACATTTCAGGACAGCCTTGACTGATTTTCAACAACTGTTGATGTCAGCATACTAAGAAAATGTCAACTACATTGTTAGTACTGAAGTAATATTGGATTTATTTTGCCCCCAAAAAATGTTTGATTATACAATCTTCTAAAATACCTTTTCTCTCGTCCCTTACATTCTTAGCCTAAGTACGCAAGAACACATCAGGTTGGGGTTGTATTGATGATTGAGTGTATTTAAGGTGTTTGTTCCTAAATAGTTATACACATCACACCTAATAAAATTATAATTCATATTTTCTTATTTATATTTACGTAGCTTAATGTGTCTTATTGTTTACTAAGAATTTGTGGATTCTCTATTAAATAAACTTGAAATTAAATAAATGGGTAGTGGACATGTAAACGATAGTGTGGGGATTTATATGGGGACATTATATCAGATTATAACCTAGTTACCATTATCAATTTGGTGACTCTCTGATATGGAGGTTGCTATAGAACTAATTTATTATAGTCTAATAATTTTAGTTAAACTATAATAATGCTTAAAGCTTATTTTAAAATATCGTATTAAATTTGAAATATTTATTTAAATTATGGTTTAAATTTATTTTACTAATAACGCTTAGTTTATCAAACGCTAGCTACAGTGAACATGTTTGTTAAATTTAAATTTTCAGCTTTTTCCCAACTTCTAGGTTATTTAAAATTTTAAGTTTATCTTATGAATTGATTATGAATTTTACTCTCAAGCTTTAGGTTGTTTTTGCAGATAGATATAATAGATTTTTAAATTTAAATGTATTGCAGTTTATATACATAAAATAAATTCATTTCTACAAAAAAAGAATTAAGAATAAATTTCAAGCACAACACCTTTACTACCTATAAACCAGCTTGTAATCAGTCAAAGTATTTTATTTGTACTAGTCATACAAATAAAAAATAAATAAACATGTTTGATATATTTACACATATTATTAAAAACATAATTATGTTGCTTTTGTTCATATAAGTAGTTGTAGGTAATGTCAATATGTAATCACAAAATAATTGCTCATATGTAGGTGTATTATTTATCTTTTTAAGAATGGTCCTATATATGATATTTCGTCCCCCATCCACCCCAAAATAAACCCTTACCTTAATATTAAACATATTTAATCTCGAACACAACTTCAACCTTTATTTTTATAGGTAGGTTGACCTCTATGGTATTGATGTAAAGTGCTTGCCTCCGGATCCCATTATCGTGGGTTCAAACCCAATCAATGTCAACGATTATTTCTTGAGCGATAACAATCCGTATCAAAAATTTCTTTGAAGCGGAAGTAAAACTGTCGGTCCCATGTCGATTGTGGCACGTAAACTAACTCTGGGAGGTATATGAAAATACCATTCCCAGCAAAATTAGTGAATCTTTTCACTCTTGCACATGGAAATTATCATATAGTTACTTAATCTGTTGGTTCAGAAAATGCACTATAAATACCTCAAATAAAAAGCATTAAAAGTTGTAGCGTAGGATTTATTCCTTTAAACTTATCGCTTATATTAATTCTGGTGTGTTTACATAATCAGTCGGTTCAGAAAGTGCATTTTAAATACCTTAAATAAATAATTGTGGCGTTAGGATGTATTCCTTTAAACTTTGCATTCATAGGCTCTCTTTATAATCTGTATACCAATATACCATCCCATATACAAAGAATTAATGTAATTATATTTCATAGAATGACTCAAAGACATAACCTAGACTTACATGTTGGAAATACGAGAGAAATATGAACGTCTTCCAAGGTTTGTATATCAAAGATCTAGTGTGTGTCTTATTATAATAAAAGAGAGATCGTGGAGTATTAAGAATGTTATTTTATCAAAGTTTTCAAACATATCTAATAAGCAGAAAGTTAAGTGAACATTGTAATAAATTTCAAACATGAGTACACATTGAACAACTTACCGTTTTGTTTGTAAAAAATATATTGTAAATTGCATCAAGACACTAATGTCTAGTGAGATGTTAGTCCTATTAACATCTTTTACGGATAATAATAAGATTTAATTATGTAGGCCTACATATTTTCATATATATTTGAGCACACTTTATTTTAATTATTTATTCTGCTTAATGTATTTTCAAATACGAAATTAAAGACGGTTTACTATCGAATTTTGGGTGACCTGGTGGTCTAGGGGTAAGGTGTCAGACTTCTGTGCTGGCGGCTGGGGTTCAATCCTCGGTCCCGGCACAGATTTATCTGATTACCAAACCCTTCCTTCGCCTCTGACAATACATCTTATGAATGTAGGGAATGCCAGGCCTCCACCGTGGTTCGGATTCCACGTTAAACTCTAGGTCTTCCATTTCATATCACAATCACCCTAACATTACACATAAGCGTAAGTTCGTACAACCCGAACGGGTAGTAAGACGCGGTGCTAATAATAATAATAATAATACTATCGAATTTGAAATAATTATCTAACTAAACAGTGAATTTTCACCATTCAAACAGTGAGTGTTAGTAACAAACCCAATTAGATTTAAATCACATGTGATATTCTCAAAAGTTTTGTAAATTTTATCATTGTAGGATCCAGATCTTTATTCGGTATTAAAATGTACACATTATTATGATTTCTCATAACTAGGTCTAATTAGAAAACAGATACAACCTAGTTTTGTTATAATCTCATTCCTTTAACTATGTTTAAATTATCTGCCCTGGTTTTGTCTTTTATTCGTTTTTAATTTTTACTACTCATTTTACTGTAAAACACTATTTACACTGGAAGCTTTTGATCTATTTTAATTAGAGATAAGGCACGTTTTCAGCATTAAAAGGGATTTATAGCATTAATTTCATTTAAAAATAAAGTTCTTTGCAAATATATTGCTATCGTCACGTTTGCGTTAAAGGAATAAATGTTTAGGACAATGTAAAAATTAATAATTTCTAAATATTTGAAATTAAATGCATAGTTAAGAATGCTGGTGAATTTAACTTCAAAATTATATTCTAGTACTTCTGTAATTTTTTCAAATTGGTGATACGTACTATTAATTTCTTTTCTTTTCTAATCTATTGTAATCGACATGGCATAAATTGGGGCGTGTGTTTGTTCACCCTTTGCTGTGCTGTGGATTCTAACTGACAAGCAAAGTGTCTTGATTAGTAAGTTAGGAATAGAACATATGCGCTGATAACTTAAAAAGTGGGTCAGCATTCCTTTTGGCAATCAAGCCACGTATTATAAACATTACGAGAGTTCGAGCTAACAGGGCTGACAACCCACCATCAAACCCTAGGAGGGTCGTGCTGCCTATTTTAGGAGCTACGTAGGTAAGAACACCGGATCTCCAAGTATCAGAGCTGAAGTGATACCGTCCGTGTCTTAAGATAGCGTGGTGCCTGTCCACGTCGGGCAACCTAGAGGTCAGCCAAGCCATTGGTTGAGCATTCCTTGAAATAATTCGTTCTGCCAAAAACTTCTAAATAGTCTTATAATTTCTTCCATGTCTTTTAGTACTTCTTAACAACATCACAATTTGTTGTAGCGCATATTAGTACGATAAAACCCCTAAAACAAAAGCCGAATTACAAACCCACAGACCGAATATGTGGTAAGATGCGATTCTAA
Source organism: Timema shepardi (assembly GCA_902151425.1). NCBI lineage: Eukaryota > Metazoa > Arthropoda > Insecta > Phasmatodea > Timematidae > Timema > Timema shepardi. The sequence continues at coordinate 758,402 of CABFVX010000006.1, read as the reverse complement.
CAAAAATTTAATCAAACGAACTTACGCATTCATATAACCAGCCATATCCCCCATCCTGGGCCGCAGCCTTTCTTTACACTGATAAGCCCATACAGAAGGGAGTAGGGGGGGGGGGGTTGACCCTATCAAGAGTTTACAAATCCTATTTATTGTTGAATTTCTATAACAATTTTAAGGTATCAAAATCTATATAAATTTAACTATTCTGCTGATAAAAGGGAGATCGGGGTTGGAGTCCCGTTTGGGTCTAATAAGGGTAGTTTTTTCAAATGATTTACCAATCTCTTTCCACGAAAATGTGGAAATAAATGATCATATAAGCGGTGATAAAAAAAAAGCTATCCTTCTTTAACCAACAATTTAATATGAATGTAGTATCTTATACCGGGTGTTCATTTGAAAACTTTCCACCAAAATATCTAGAAAGCAACTCATTGCAGAAAAAGATGTTTTAAACAAAATATTTTTGGTTATAAGGAGGAATTAAGGTGGTAAGAGTGGTATGACCTTGGGTGGTGTTGCTAAGGTGACGTTAAGGTCAATTTGATATTTAAATAAGACTTCGTATTTTTTAATTACATATTCCTGTAGCTCACGTTGAGCCATTTTCAAGATGGTGGTTTTTAGCTTTTTAAAATTAAAGCTATCACGAAGAATAGTTTCATAAATTTCGTCGCTGGCAGCGTGTGCGGTGTTGTAATTTGGCATATTCAAATATAATTCACTCAATACTGAGCGCACATACAGTTTTTTTTGTGACATGTTCAGTTTCTTTAAATTTAGAAACAAGATCCAAAACATAATTATGTAATACGTTTTTATCCTGGCGTTTTTGGTTGAATGTTGCTGCCATTATTCGGGAATATTGAGCATCTGCTCCATTCAAAATGATCAATTCTGTTCCCTCATCCAGATTGTAAGCAATTTTTCAAGAATGAATGTTAACAGTCAAAAGTATACGAGACAACTAATGGATTTGTAACCGATTGATAGAAAAAACGAGTTTTGTTTACTATCTTGCACACAAACACTTATACCTTACAGAGCTACGTTTACTTGTGAGGCTTAATTCTAGTGATAGCTTTTACCTTAAAAAGTTTAAAGCCACCATTTTGAAAATGGCACGACGTGATCTACTGGACTGTGTTATAAAAAATAGGAAGTCTAATTTAAAAAATAATCAAAGTGACCTTAACGTGAACTTAGAAACACCCCCGAACGTCATACTAGTCTTACGAGCGTACTTTCCCCTCAGAATCAAACAACTATTGTTTAAAACATATTCTTCTGCAATGCATTGTTTTCTAGATATTTTGGTGGAAATTGTTCAAATGAACTCCCTTGATTCTAATATGAAAGCTTAGGTTCTCTAAATTACTTGTTGAGAATATTTTCAACAAGATTATGATAGCTCCTATTTTACTAGTACATTCTCTTCGGGCGAGTTTCAAATGTGTGATCTGTGGGCTGCTTCCACTATCGTTACCTTCGTAAATAAAGTTTTGTTTTATTTTATCCCGCAAAATGTTATCCGCTCGGGAAATACGTATATTTAAATTAATGGCAAATTCAGGTGTTTCGTCCTAATTTGTGTTTAAGGATAATTTATAGCTACATATCTGAGGTTCGAGCACACATCTTAACCCTTCCAGAAATCTAGTCATTACTAAATGACTATGTTACTCCAGCGTGGGCAATTTTATTTTTAAATTTATTGTATTAAAATTATCTTCCCACATAATAAATGGAATTTTACTAATAAATCAAATTATTGTATTTTATACAAGTGCTAAAATTATATTTTATTGTTTAATCAACATACTGAGATTTTCTCACAGCTATTTAAAAATATATATTTATTTGTATAGTACTATAGGTAACAAAACTTAAGAGGTATGAGACTTGTAATGTGTGTAGAAGAAGGACTTTCGAAATAAATTTGAGATGCTTTCCTTAAGTGGGAAATATAAAACGATGTATATAAAGGTATCTAGAGTCACATGCACGAAAACTGTACATGTTTTTTTTGTGGTAGAGGGTAGGACTGGGAACGTTGGTAGGAATGACGTCAAAAATTTAATAAAGAAGAAAATGAAAGTCCTTTTATAGCGTCGAGGGAAGTCTGTCAAGTGAACTTTCACAACCAGATAGGTTAACATTTTTTTAATGAAAGGAAAAAGTTCCTAGTTTAATATGCGTTTTAAAATAAGAAAAAAAATTAAATAGTAAACCATAAAATTGTAAATTAATTTTTTATTCAGTATACATACTGTACTGTACAGAGGATTACCTCAAATACCATCCAGTGTGTATGTATTGAGGAGTCTTCAAGTACATTAATAATTCACGTCTAAACATATTCGAAAAATAATTTTATATTTTATATTATCCTATTTTGATTTAGTATATAATTAAAAAGTAAGGTTACCTGAAGATCTACAGATACCCACCTCGGTGGTGTAGTTTGCTAACGCGCTATTCGTGTTGAGCTCGACTACTGAGGACGGGGAAATAGAGGTTCGAATCTCGGTCGGGTGAACTGGGGGTAGCTTTTCCTAAATGATTTTCCACTCTCTCTCCACGCAAATGTGAGTTTACCTCCTCTAATTCAATCCAATTCCTAATCCATTAGCGTAATTAGTACTTAAAGCGTATAACCTGAACGGGTAGTAAGACCCGGTACTAAATAATAATAATAATAATAAAACAATAGTTACAGATACTAATCTAAAAAAACATTTTTTATTTGTATTACTTATAGTTTTTATCATACAATTAATTTGTATTTAATTATAAATGATAATATATCAAATATACACAAGTTAATATGTCAATGCAAAAAATCTGTATTCAAACATACATGTCAGGATATATTATTTTCACTATCCATTATAATGCTCTGTCACTCTACCTATCACTAATTATTGATAGTGACTGTGGGATAGATAAAAAACTTTTTTTTTAACTTAAAAATTATTTATTTGACATTTTTTTTCAATATAAAGGATGTCAAAATAAGATGTGGAAATTGGTATGTAATACTCGTGTATGTTGTGAAGGTCAAAGGTTAAAAAATAAGTTTACCGAAAATTTCCAAATCTATCATGTAATTACTATTTTGAGGAAATGTGCGCTATGCAAATTGGAAGAACGGGAAGAAAGTTGGTGGATTAATGGGAATGGAGGGAAAGCTAACTACTAAATCAAAAAATACTTCCAAAACTTTGTGATTTACGTTCTTATTATAAAGTTATATATTTAAAAAAAACTTTACTTCTCTTTCGTGAATAAGAATAAAAACCTAAAAAAATAGTATATTTCAGATAGATTTAATTAAATCAATTTTGTAGAATTGACTGTGATTTGTATACACGAGGAATGATTTGCTTGTGCATTTTTTGTAAGAAAATAATAGTTTAAGATTATTTTTCTATCAAATATTACAAATATAGTAATTTATATATTTTTAAACTATTCTTTGTAAAAGATAAATTTAATTTATCACAAATGTAATTATTTTAAGGTATTTATAAACTACTTCAAGCAACATAATAAAACAAAGTTGTAATTTGTAGTTTAAAATTATATTTTTATTTGAAAAATTTAAGTAAATAAAATTTAAGGTCAAAAATAATTTCACCATAAAATATTTCTTAATACTAAAGATTTATCAATAAATTAGAAACACTATCCTACAAAAGCGATCTTATTTAATCACATATACATTAATTTATTATTCATATTATCATAAAAATACATTTTAAACTTTTGTTTGCCCCAAAGCAAAGATTTTTTTATCCAAATGATACTATATTATAAATATTATAGTATTATTTACAAATTTGATTGCCAGAATTTTTTTATAACCTAAATAGTCCACATAAGGGAGCTAAGGTGTATATGTGAAATGTTGATTCCATATAAATAAAAGGCATTTACTATTAAAGTTAAAATTAAAAAACTTTTTTTTATTGACATGCAAAGTATAATTTTAAAGATGTTGTTTCAATGAGATATTAAAATAGTAATAATAAATGTATAGCTAAAATTAATCAATGAAAGAAAACTGGTCAATGGTCTTAACCACAATAAAAAATAATTACATTGTGATTTTTATCAAATAGAACTAATAAAGTAGTTAATTTGGTGTTTATATACCTTCCAATTTTATTTTGTTAGTTTATTCGCCCACCACAACAGATTTTATTGTTTTCTTTCTCAAGTTTTAACAATATTTATGCATGCTTTTGGGTTAGGTATGAGAAGGGTAAAATCTAAAGGAAATACATCAAAATCTGCGTAGAGGGAGAGTGGGAAACTCTCTTCTACCAAGAATCGAGCCACCGATGCTGCTTTCACTCATTTAAGGTGGAATGGAAGGGTAGGCGAGGAAAAACCTGTGTTTTTTTGCAGTTTTTATGGCAAAAGTTTTGTTTTTTGGCCAAAATAAATAAAATATCGCTCCAGTGCAAACACAGAATTTAATTTTCTTCCCATGGTGACCTGAAAATCTATCGAATTTGTCAAGGGTGTCTTGGAATTTTATTTTTCTATTCTTTTTAAAAGTTTCTCATATAATTCCGCTATGTTCATGACAGATATTCAGAAAAGGTTGATATCAATCACCATGTGAAGAAAATTAAACTCGATATTTTTACTTAAGAAATATTTTATTTATTTTAGCAAAAATAAAGTTTTACCATAAGAACTGCAGTAAAACTGCTCCATTCTTGCCTTCCCTTACATCCCCCCTTAATAAATTCGACTTTTATTAATAATATATATATATATATATATATATATTGACAATTAAAAAACTATATATTTAATATTTTTTAAAAAACCACGTCCACGATAAAATGGATCTTTGTTCTGTTATTTTACTCTGATTAGAAATAAACAAGTAAAACACAATTTATCTTTTTATATATTTAAAATGTATTAAATATAAAACCTAACATCGGTTAATGATCTAAAACTTCTGTTGGATTGAATAATTGGTTGTGGGGAGATAAGGGTTTGAATCCCGGTTAGAAGTATTGAAATGAGTTTATCCTAAATAGTTCCCCACTCGTTGCCTTACTAATGACGGTACTTTACCCAAAATATATCTACCTTATTTATTCATATTCCATTAGTGTAATTAATGTAATCTATAAACTGAGAAGGAAATAAAAAGAAATAAACGTAAATCAGTTTCTATATCTGCTTGAAACTCCTTAGACAGAATGGCATAAGGCAAATTAGTCCACCCACTTACTAAATCCCTCTCCTTCTCAAGAAGAGCCCCCTCTCCCTCCTCAAACCCTCATTTCCTCCAGCGAAGTAATGTAGTCGTGACCAAGTCCTTGGGTGTTTTGTTGAGTGATCTATGGCCCCCACTTGCTTTGGAGTCCAAGGATTGCACGCCAAGAAGAGACTAACAGTCCCTTATTCCCCACAGTTTAAATTTAAGGGGAACCATTTAGGATGTATAGTTTTCACGATCAAAGATGAGACCTGGTGAGTTGTAACCATTTTTATTCTACTATTATTATTATTAGCACCGCGTCTTACTACCCATTCGGGTTATACGCACTTTCGCTAATATGTAATGGTAGGGTGATTGTGAGATGAAAATGGAGGACCTACAGGTTAACGTGGGATCCGAACCACGGTGAAGGCCTGGAATTCCTCACATTCACAAGGTGTGATTAATACACTTCTTGTCAAAGGTGAAGGAAGGGAGTTTTATTATACTAAGTTTTTATGTGTGCATCGCATCTTACTACCCGTTTAAGTTATCCATATAATTACAATAATTGGGTAAGGAAGAGTAAGATAGACTTTGAAGAGGTGTACCCACATTTGCATTGAGATAAATGTGGAGAACCATTCGGGAATTTTAAAACACACTGAACACCCTACCCAGATTCGAACTCGGATATCCTGTCTTAGGCAATCCAGTCTAATTTGAAAGCTACGCGTTTATTAAATTATTGACAAATACGGTGGTATTTTTATTATTTGCACTTTTAAAGCAAGTTTTACCTGGTTCATAGGTGCACGTCGACTTGATATATATCTCATATAATTTGGTTCACGTGTGAGTTATAGTTTAACTATAGGATTACGGCTGTCTATGCGTTGTTTTTCTTTACTTAAACCAGAATGGTGTTTCATGATTACTACCTGATGTTCTGTTAGATTTCCTATACATTCTATATTATTATTATTATTATTATTATTAGCACCGCGTCTTACTACCCGTTTGTGTCTTACGCACTTACGCTAATGTGTAATGGTAGGGTGATTGTGAGATGAAATGGAGGACCTACAGTTTAACGTGAAATCCGAACCACGGTGGAGGCCTGGCACTCCACACATTCACAAGTTGTGGTTAATACACGTCTTGTCAGAGGTGAAGGAAGGGTTTGGTAATCAGATAAATCTGTGCAGGGACCAAGGATTGAACCTCGGCCGCTAGCACAGAAGTCTGACACCATACCCCTAGACCACCAGGTCACCTACATTCTATATTACTCATCCCTATTCCATTAGCGTTATTAAAATATTTAATCCTAAGCAGGTGAAAAAATATACAAGTTTTATTGACAGCTTATTCTATACGATATAGATGACTTATCATGCGAAGTTTTTTTTGTGCTTAAATAGTATCATTTACCCTGAATGATATACTGGTTTATTTCCTAAACATTCTATAGTACTAATCTTTGAACCGTTAGCATTATTAAAATGTTTATTACGTGCAACGGGTGGATAAGTCTTATGGAGAGTTATTTATCTATGAGGTAGAGATAAAGATAACAGCTAGTTTTTATTAAATTTTGGGAAAAGATAAACTAAAAATGAAGAAGCAAAAATATACACCACTCAATAATGTAATAGTTACTGTTCAAATTTGATACGAAAGGTATATTTTGAGAGTTGTATTTAATTTATTTGGACTCCAATAATTTGACTGTTATAAAGTGTATTAAAAGCAAATTGCGAATACTTGATTTGTCGGCTATTTAGTTAAAATTATATATCACTCGTAAAAGTTACAAGACGAATCCTCGAGACGGAAGATAACAAAGAAATTTGTAGTCATCTTTCAACTGTTAGAAAAGTCTTAAATTACGATATATAGACAAAAACTCCTTATTATACTCGTAGTTAGCTTAAAGCTACTAGTAGCTTATCAGCTTGCGTTAAGAAGCAATATAGCGCACTATACTTATATTACAATTGTTATATAATTTGTCGAGTATGTCGATATTCGAATTCTAGCTGAGAAAACCTGGAGTCTTCAACTTTTGATAAGCAATTGTTATTTTTTTGATTCACTCTCGACACTAACACAAGCACACTTCCTTTAGGCAACCTTATTTCTTCTCCCCCTAGTTTAATCGTTAATAATTTCAGTGCTAGGCGAACCAAAATAAACTTCATCATTAAGCCTCTAGACGAGAGCTGAATATATATATATATATATATCCAACTCACTTCTGTGGCCACGTGGTCTAAGGCGATACTATCGCAGTATACTAGACTGCCAATTGTGGGGAGATTGAGGTTAGAATCTCGGTCGGGTGTACAGAGTTTTTTTCCAAAATGTATTTCCACATTCCCTACACTCAAATTTGGGAACACTTCCTGTAAATATAACAACCTAATTTTTAGAGCCATTAGAATAACTAGTAAATAATCATATAATCTACATGGGTAGTAAGATGCATTGCTGAGAAAAATACATTTATAGCTAAGACTGTAAAATAGGTTTCAATAGGATGATCTAAGATGTTGTTTACAAACTAACTGATACTAGCCCACGACTTAAAAACTAACATAGCCATAGAAGTAAAACAACACCTAGATGACCAGAAGTCAATTCATAATAATTGTGATGGGAGAAGCTTAAATTTAGACAAATATTTATTTAGAAATTTGTTCGTACATCGAGGCATAAATGGCTGATCAAAGATGTTTGCCATATTAAGGTGAAATCACAACGGTTAAATTCATTAAGTAAATTATTTATCCTAATGATTAGATTTATGTGGGGAATTCAACAATTTGATTATGTTACAAATATATAAAACTATTATATACCGTATTATTTTATGGGCTCCGGAAATCTTGTAGTTTGTCAACCTAATTCACAGGGAGTGCGGCTTGTCAGCATGGAATTAAAGAGTAGCCTAAAAGGAAATATTATACGCTGTAGAAGACTATGATTTCTACTGTAAAACTTAAAATAGATTCAAAAATTGAGAAAATGTCTTCCGCTTTATTGGGCTAAGAGTAAATATTTGTCAAGTATTAACTGAAAATACAGCGCATATATACGTGGTTTGGAATATCTCGATATAAGAATGTTTATTCTATTTGTCCTTCCAGATTAAGTTGGTCATCAATTTAGATAGAGGTATTTTAGTACTGTTCAATGTCCTTAGAAATAACTTTTTTAGACACAAACCTGATTTTATTTTTGCTGTCAAAAACTAAAGAATTTTTACTAGTTATTGGTTTTATTATGTAGTTACTAATAATGTTTCGTCCTGTAGGCTAAGCGTCTTTTATCGACGCTTAGGAGTAAAAGACATGTGTTGACACTGTGGAAGAAGGATTCTTGATAGAGTAGTGGAGAGGATTGTTCGGAAATTCGATGCTTTGTAGTAGAATGTGCAAATACATCTAACAATAGACCTACATGAATATAAAATATATATTAATAGTAATAGCTGTAGATCGTACACAATTCATTCAACAATAGACCAACATAAACAGGTAATATACAGGCTGTTCCAGGGTTAAACTGCTAAACTTTGGGAAGTCGTAGTGGATCAAAAAACTAACTCAAAATGTATTTAGGAGATTTGCTTGTTTTCACTTTCTTTTCGCACAAACGGCAAAAAAAGGGTAGTTATTAAATAAAATATTATATTTATTTTGTTCAATCAATGACAGAACGAGTGGCTGACCAATATTGAGCGACTGTTGCTTCTTTGCATGCTTGTATTATCCTTTGTAATGATTGTAGGTCATTAACAGGCACCTCATACATTTTTTGATTGAAATATCCCCATACAAAAAAAGTATAATGGCGTTAAATCATATGACTGTAGAGGCCAAGCCACATGTCTAGCATGGCCTTTCTATCTTCCAGGAACATTAATATTAAGCCATTGCCGAGGACCTCTGCAGAAAAATGGGTTTTTATTGAGTTTTTTGCTGTTTGCGCGAAAAGGAAGCTAAAATGAGCAAATCTCCTAAATACATTTTGAGTTACTTTTTAGATCCATTGTGACTTCCAAAAGTTTAGCCGTTTAACCTTAGAACACCTTGTATATTACCTGTTTATGTTGGTTATTGTTGAATGAATTGTGTACGATCTACAGTGCATAAGCAATATAGCCCATAGTCCATGTGGACACTGATGTGAAATATAATGATAATCTTCAGTAAAAGCAATAAGAAACATATTTGCTTCAGTGGCCGTATGGTTTAAGGCATTATTCTCGACGTATCCTATACTGCGGATGACTGGGAGATTGAGGTTAGAATCTAGATTGGGTGTAATTAAGGTGGTATTTCCGAAATGTCTTTCCACTTTACCTCTATTCAAATGCGTTTATATTTCCTACAAATATAGCCTTCCTCATACCTAAATCATGATATATATATGATATATATATTATATATATATATATATATATATAAAATGTATATGTAAAGAACCAAATGTAGAATGTTCTTCTATTTGTTTCACTGTTCACTCAGAATTCAGTCATGCTCTTCTTCCTCTTAATTATTGCGGAGCACGAAATTTCCAGACCGACGGTAGTATATGGTTATAAGCAAAAGAGATGGATTGCTTTGTTGACGTCATCGAAAATAAACATAAAAAAAAGTAAATTCTACCAGAAGAAAAACTAAGGAAGGGAAACCACCCTCTTGTCATTTTGTTATGTTCTTTATTCTGCTAAACAAGACAGTGATAAGTGAGTGCTGAGTAGAAATATCGATTGAAAGGGGGGAAATTAAGACTGAGTTTTTTTATGGTTTTTAAGAGGATCATTACCATAAAGTGTAAATACTTTGTGATAAGTTAAGCGGAAAATATGAGGACAATGAAAACAAGAGACTGGTTGAAATATAGGTATTAAAAAAGCGACGGTATTAAATTAATATATTACCTTAGAGTTAAAATATAAAATTGATCACACTCTTATAAGGTGTAAGGAAGATTATAGTAGGATTGTTTAAGTTTACAAGTGAAGCCTAAATGAAAAGTTTTAAATAGCTTACATTATATATTTTTATTTAAAATATTAAAAAGTGTTTCTATATATATTATTTGTGTTGATAAGAAATGGTTTTAAATTGTTTTATAATATATTATTGGTAAAAACCCTATCTTTTTTTTATAAATATATAAAAATACAACACGTTTATAGAGAAGGGTTTGAATTCAATAAATATTGTGAGTTCTTTGAAAAAATTGTATATCAAACAAATATGAATAAAACAATTTTTTTAATACGAGCTCTATAAATATCGAGAATGTTTAGGATAAAAGTTTTTACGGTATATTCAAAGACCTTTTCAAATGTCCTTTTGATAAATATTTTATAAAATGAATCTTTTACTATGGTCAATGTTGTAATCTTTTTAAACCACCTTTATTTTAATGGATCAAGGCGATGAAGATATATTTCATGTAAAGAGCTGTTGAATAAAAGTAGCCACAAAACCCTTTTCTTGAGAGGATGGGGGGAGAGGGCAGCAGTGATGTGAATGGCACCCTTGAGACATGACCGAAAATAAAAAGGAAAGATTTTAGTATTCCTATAAAGTCCAAGAGTAGGTGGTTTACTTTTTTATTTACCTTGAAACTTCATACATTTAAGGATCTACATAAGATTAAATTACCTTATAATAAGAATGTACTAAACTATATATAATCAGAAATATTTTTGTGTTTATAAGGAATATCGAAAATTTAGTGTAATGATTTATAGCGTTGGGAATTTAAAATACACTTTCTGAAATCAATGATTGTATTAGAACTTGAATTACAAACTAACTTAATCCCAGAATTGACACGTCAACAAGTATTCCTGGCCTTAATTTAATCAGCATAAAATTAATAAATAAAATATATCTTATAGTTCCCGTCATAAGGTTTCCGTCTGAGCCTGGAATCAAAGTATGACCCCAACTTTGCTCAATACGCATTTACGACCCCTACTGAATGAAGGGATTTGATTAATAGCATCACGAATATCTACTTATATTATGTGTAGACGTTTATTATTTCTTATACATACTCTAAATAAGAGTCGGCCACCTTTTTGCGCCCATATAGACTTATATAGGCTACTTTTTATATACCCACGTCTATTCAGGATATACGCAGATATGATAACTCCTCTATTAGTGTAGTGAAGAGCAGGGAGGATTTTTAGAGGTAATCTACTCACATCTGCGTAGAAGGAGAGTGGGGAACAATTTAGGAAAAACTACCTGACCGGGATTTGAACCCCAATGTTATACTAGTGTAACATTCTTTATTACCACCATTATTGTTTTGAAGTCTGTGACCTGGATCAGTTTTGTTCTTCAGGTCCTATATTTTTACACTACTGACTTGCTAGCTCTGTAGTGGCCTCATACGCCTTATAATATAAATTAAGATTAGGACAGGCACAACATCCAGTTTACAAACAGTAATTTATCACTGTAAAAAGACAAATAAACATTTAAACAATTATAAATTTTTCAGCCATGCCTGGGACCCTTAGCTCAGTAGACAGAAATGCTACCGACTGACCTATGGTGTCAGATTCTCATATAACATATTCATGTATAATAATTGTTTATTTTTCAATTTTTACTCTTATGTCAATAAAACAAGACATTCTTATTTCGACAACACATGACAAGTAACTTGAATTTCAAATAAAATGTTAAATTACACCTTGACACTGGAATCGAACCTAGAACCTTTGGCTAGAGCAAGCTACAGTTTGATTCAAAAATATAAGATTATCGTGGAAATGGAAAGTCAATACGTAGAAAAACTTTTGTGATCTTAATAACAAATTTGTGACACTTAAACTAAAAAATATTTCTTTTCTTTTTTCATCATGTTTTTCATTACCCAAAGAAAAAAATATCTGTATCTCTGTGGCAGTTGGATTACGGTCCTACGTTCATAGATTTTTTTTACTCATTTTAATGAATTCTACAAGAAACAGAAGTTCTAAACTTTTTTTTTTTACACCTTGTATAGAAACGCGACATTGTGTTGAGCAAAGCCGGTTAAGACAGTCCAGTTTTAGCGCTGCCGCGGTTAATGAAGGACCCAACAGTAGCGCTAATAAAGCTCTATTACACCATTGCAAAGCGTAGTAGCAATAAGAGAACATCATACAGATCCACACATTCGCCCGAGTAGTTAGCTAAAAGTAAGCTACGACACATGATTAAAAGTAATTTGTTACACCGGTTATGTGGAGTATTTAAGAGAAAAATATATTCGGTCTACTTTCTGATAAGTGACATGTCTTTTTAAGATGATGTAACAAACGATTATAAGGGGAAAAAAATTATGCAAAGCTCTTAAGTGCGCAAACTGACCCACTCAGCTATGTGTAGAGGAAATCACTGTATTCGTTTATGTTTAGAATTTAATCCATTAGAGTATTCATTCTTTAGTTTTTCATATTGAGATAAAGTATTGTGATCGTGAAAAAATTGTTCTAAGGATTATGATAAATTTTTACGTTTTATATGATCACTAATCCCCCCTCCCCCACTCCAAAGGGAATTTTACAATACTGTCTGCCTATATGTCTGTCTCTCCCTTGCTACAAATATAAAATAGTCATATGGACATCTTTCAAACTTGATATAAGATTTTATAGAGCTAAGAAAAATACTTTCATTTTTATTTTCACCCCAGCTTACTGATGTGTAATTTTTCTGAATTCATAATTTTTTTTGGAAAATGTCTAACAATTTTGTTTAGAATGCATATTTAAGGTTTGTTCGGCATAACAAATAGAACTATATGCAAATTTATTTAAAACATGTTATATTGCCTTTAAATGGAAGCATACTATGCTTTCTATACACAGCCCAATTATTCATGAAAATAAAAGGAAGCGAGGGAGAAAATATAAGATATGTCTTAAAATCAGAAATACTAATTATAGATTTTGGTTTTTCTTCAGTACAATTGCCTATTATTTAAAACTAGCAGTTAAATTTGCAGAATATACACATATTCCAATACTACTTTAGCCTTTTGTGAAATAATATGTATTTTTCTAACTGTTACAGATATATAATAAATGGTAAAGAGTGCCGCAAAAACATTCAGGTCTTTGTAGTTGGCAAAACATTCTCAGTCCTTTGCCGAAAAACGGATACACTTATAACTCGTAGGATATTTGAAATGAAATATTAAAAATTATTCGAGACAAAATGGAAAAAGTAGCGTAACATTTCCTCAAAGAATATAAATGATATAATATATATTGTTATAGAAACCAATTTAAATAAATATAAAATCAAGAATAACCAAAGAGTTAATCAATCGATTACCCATTTTCCAGAATCCATTAAAATCTATATATTTGCTTACATATTAGAAACTATTGGTTTTTAAAATAATATATTTATTTGGAAATTATTGAAATTGGAGATGTATACTTATATAATTTGCACATGTAATGATTTTTTCACATAAATCTAATGAGCATTTTTTTCAAAACTAATGCTTAACAGTGTAACAGTAACAACACCTAACATTATATAATAAAAATAGTAGACCAAATTTCAATTAAATCAATTTCGTCTCATTATTTCCTTGAGCAAACTACCCTCAATTTTAGGGTTGAATTGATAATTAAAAAAACTCTGATTAAACTTGTGAAATCCCTAGATACAAGATGTTAACACTATTGCTAAGACGGTCTCAGTTCAAGACCAAGATACAGAAACACAGACAGACGGACTGATGGCATCGTAAAAACTACTGTTGTTGATTCAGGGGATCATGAAACGTCGACATCCATAAAAATCTTAAATCCGTCTTTTTGACTATTACAATACTTCCCCTACCCAAAGATCCACGAAAAAGTAAATATTTCTGTATTTTCCTGAGTACCTCAGTTTTCCGGGTGCGTAGCAACATTGGTATGTACACCATCAGTGAAAAAACTGTACTCAATAATATTTTATCTATCAAATTTGATGTGAGAGGGAAGAATATTTCGTAGGAATAGTTTAGATAAGCAATGCGACACCTTAGTTCAGTCGTTAGTAGGTTTGTCCATTGAACTCAAGGTCCCGAGTTCAGTTCAAGGCATGGCCAAAATAAATATCATCGGCGAAATATAGGTTTACTCTTTTACGGTGATGAATAAGTCATCATAATTATTAAAGAGCAGCGACTGGATGTTGTGCCTGTCCTATTATTAAGTTAGATATAAGGCATATGAAGCTACGACAGGCCTAGCAAGCTGGTGGTGTATATGGCTTGAATAAAAAAACTGACCCAGGCCACAGGCTGTAAATAATAATGGATGTTAATAAAAGTTTAAATGAGCTCTGACAAACCTAAAAATATTCTACGTGTTGCCACTACTTTATAAAGTTGGACATTAAAACTATATTAGAATATATTAACGATTAGGACTGCAACAGTTTACTAACGTATAAATTCGAGCTGTTCTGAGCACTATATAGCCAAACGTTTGTTCTGTATTTTTTTCTGAACAGAGGTTCTCACCCATCTGAGCTATCCTCACATTTACACTAGGGTGTAAGGATTGACAACGGTTAAATTAAAAGTAGATGCACTCACATTTGCAAACCTCAGTACACCCAACTCTCCTATAGAGGCAAACTGAAACAGAAGAGACTGGTGCCTTTGTCTATGTGCCCACCAATACAGGAAAAATAATTTAACTTGGATCAAAATAAAATCTTAGAAAAAAAAAGTTATAACTCACTCAAAAGTCATACTTGAGTAAGATTTTAACTATTCATCCGGGGTTATGACAAAAGGAGATGTGTAAGTTTAGTCCAAATGTTTCCTTCATTCCCGAAGCCTGCAAAACTTCTCACCCATTTAACTTCTAGCTAGATGCTCGACAACGTAGAGAACATAATAACATAGGTATGTTTTTACAAGTCCTGCCGTATGTCAACCGACATTTGCATAAAATTAGCTTACTCCAGGCTTGGTAGATTATTCTTATACTATATGCACAGTTGTTCCACTCTGAGTTGATTCTCACTTTTAGTAGACACAAACAAGAAAACAAAAAGTACAGTAATACATTAAGACCGTACACAGTTTACTTTTTGTTTAAAACCAATCTTTAATTTTAATTATATTTTATTTATTATTATTATTATTATTATTATTATTATTATTAGCGCCGCGTCTTACTACCCGTTCGGGTTATACGCACTTACACTGTTGTGTAATGGTAGGGTGATTGTGAAATGAAATGGAGGACCTACAGTTTAAAGTGGAATCCGAACAACGGTGGAGACATGGCATTCCCCACATTCACAAGATGTCTTGTCATAGGTGAAGGAAGGGTTTGGTAATCAGATAAATCTGTGCCGGTACCGAGAATTGAACCCCGGCCGCCAGCATAGAAATCTGACACCTACCCCTAGACCACCAGGTCACCCTATATTTTATATACATATTAGAAATAATTAGGCGGGCGAGTTATCAAAATATCAATTATAATTTGTGAATTGAGCAGTGTCTTTATGAAGCTTTGAGAAAAATAGTGTTAGGCCTACTTATAGTTTTTCATACATACCTATGGATATGGTGGTATTTGTAATAATGTAATAAGTTGCACAGATGGCCACGCGATCTAAATATAAATCTCATTTACTCAGATTTGCTGGTTATGGTAATGTCGGGACTCTAGTATAGACTTGATTTAGTGATGATGGTTTTTCATAAAGGAATTTCCCAATATTTATAAACGATAATGTGGTATCACTTTTTATAGATTATAAATTTATCTTTTCTTAAATTCAAGAGTAATTTTTGGAGGTTTTTAGCACAAACACGGTTTAAAATGACAATAACTGCTATCACTTTGAAAAGTTGTTTACCACTGTCATATATATCCATGTGTGTTCACTTCTCTTACCCATTTGATCAAAATATACGGTGTATGATTAATATATAGGCTTCTTATAATATTATAAATATTAAAAGAATAGTTTAAATTTTAATATAGCTTTATTAAAAAATACATGGCAAAATAAGGAGGTAAAATAAGGAGTGTAAATCATTAAAAAGCGAACTATATAGGTAAATTATTATTATTATTTAGCACCGCGTCTTACTACCCTTTCGTGTTATACGCTTAAGTACTAATTACGCTAATGGAATAGGAATTGGGAAGGTTGAATTAGAGGAAGTGAACCCTCATTTGCGTGGAGGGGGAGTGGAAAACCAATTAGGAAACCCCCACCCCCGGTTCAGCCGACCGGGATTCGGACCTCGATCTCCCCGTCCTCAGCAATCGAGCTCAACACGACAAGTGCGTTAGCCAACTACGCCACCGAGGCGGGTTGTATCGGTAAATTCTTTTGATCTCAAAATATGGTGAATATAGACGTAAACGAGAATTGGGATGCTTTAGACAAGCTTAAAAATACTGTTTTTATGTTTTTCAAATAAAAAGTCAACAAAGGGAAGCTTATTAATAAATAGTTTATAAAATATATCTATAATTAGAATAAAATGTTTGTATAAAAATAGTATCATGGGAGTGTATTTTTATAAACAAATATATTTGTTAGTTTTTTTAAATATAGTATTATTATAGGTTAGTTTACTGATAAATGACTTAAAAATTTGTTCTCAAGTTAAAATAAACAATTATAGAAATTATATACTGTTTTGACGTTTATTTAAATCTTATATACACATAAAACCCGTTTCGGTGGCGGCATGGTCTAATACGCTAAACTCGCAGTAGACTAAACTGCCGATCACAGAGAGATTGAGGTTCAAGTCTTATTTGGGTGCACCGAGGATGGTTTTATAAAAACTTTTTTATGCTCTCCCTTCATACATATAAATATAACCTTCCTCATCCCTAACACCATTAGAGTAATTAGTATATAAGCATATTTATGTTCTCTATTTTGCAACATTTTGGCAAATTTAAGGCTAGTTTGCCTCGTCTAACATCTAAACAATTAAACTAAACACAATTATAATAACAATAGTGAACATAACCAGAAAGGTTAGTAAGACAGAATGCTAAAAAACCACACATTGTATAGTTCAAATATCTTAAGTATTATAGCAGTAAGGAATCAAGGGAAAACCTTTAATAAATCGCTAATGTGCCTAAATATAACTTTATCATAACAGCAACTTAAGTTAAACTTTACTTTATGTTGGTGACCTGGCGGTCTAGGGGTAAGGTGTCAGACTTCTATGCTGGTGGCCGGGGTTCAATACTCGGTCCCGGCACAGATTTATCAGATTACCAAACCCTTCCTTCACCTCTAACAAGACATCTTGTGAATGTGGGGAATGCCAGGCCTTCACCGTGGTTCGGATTCAACGTTAAACTATAGGTTCTCCATTTCATCTCACAATCACCCTATCATTACACATTAGCGTTAGTAAGTATAACACGAACGGGTAGTAAGACGCGGTACTAATAATAATACTTTATGTATAGCGATAGCGTTGGATAGATTGTACTAATTCAAAAATCATACGATACTATGTGAGCACAGGAAACCATATACTGTTGACAAATTAACTAGAAAATCCCAAATATACTATATTATGCACATGCTTTTTACCAAAGTTCAAATTATCTTCGGAAAACAAGGTTAAATTTAACTAATTAAATATAATTTATTTAGTTGGTATGTAAAGTAACTAATTATTCTACATTTTCAATAGATGTTAAATAATTATATCAAAGGTTATTCTAAGAGAATCTGACAACTAGTATAATATTATTACGTTATTTTTTAATGTGAAAAATATTGATAAATAAATAAAATATGTATGTTATCTTTTACACCTTTCATTTAACAAAAACGAATACTTCCAATGAGTTTAAAAAAATAAATTTATATTTCTTTTTCAACAAAGACGTTCAAATATAATTTCAGAATAAATATACAACATTACTCTCTTGATTTTAAACATTTTGGTTTTATTTAACACCGCGTAATATACTATTTCTTTAGGTTATACGCATACTTAATAATACCAATAGAGAGTTAAGGACCAGAAAAATTTAATTTAGAAGCTCCATTGCCTTAAGGAAGAGTGGAAATCCATTAAGTTAGATTCCCCTTAGTACACCCAAACTGTATTTTGACATCAATCTACCTTTCATAGTCTATTTCAAGAGTGATGCTTTAGATAATGCGGCCACCGAAGCATATTTTATGTTTATTATTGATTTTTTCTAATGTTCAAAGGATAAACTGTCACGTGCCATAAATATAAAGGTTATATTAAGTGTGTACTTAGATAGTGACCACAGGTTGTTGGTGGCAGACATAAAGGGATGTGAATTTAGAAGAAAATTAGTAAGGCAAGAATAAGTGTTTGGAGGCTTAAAAAAAGAAATAGGAATGAGAGGTCTACCGAAGAAAGGGAAGAAGCTTAATGATTTGAAAAAAAGTGTAGAGGTGGAATGGGAATGTTTTAAGAACAGTTTAGTGGGAGCTGCAGAGGAGGTATGGTGAAAACAAGTTATAGGAGGAAGTGGAATTGGGCATCCTGGTAGAACGACAGAGGAAATAAAGCGCTGGAGGAGGAGAATAAAGCATTCAAAAGGAGTTTTAAGAATAGGAATGAGATAAGAAAGTAAGAATATAGTGAGAATAAGAGAGCCAAATGAGTAGTACGGAAAACTGGGAAGGATTAGACGAAAAAATGAACATAAATGCTTTAACTGGACTCGAAAGGAAGGAAGAGAGAAGGTGTCATATAGCCAGCTAAGAAACTGGAGGGGGGGGGGGAA
>CABFVX010000006.1:723599-739262 GCA_902151425.1 Timema shepardi | reverse complement strand
GGGGGGGGGGGAAAGACAAGAAGCTAGAATGATTGATAGATATGGGAGAGCGTTTAAGACAGGATGAGAAGAAAAGTAACTATGGCTGGGATAAATTCATAAGATGTTCATCCCGAAAGAAGAGACGGAATAAGATTGAATCAGAGGAGCAAGAAGAAATGCCATAAGAGGAGGAAAGGTGTCCCACATGGAAACAGGTGTAGAACTCATTAAAGAGGATGAAACAATGAAACGCATCGGGTGGGGACGAACTGACTGTGTAAATGATAAGAGTTGCAGGTTAAGCAGGTAAACGATGGTTAAACATGGTTATGAGAGTGATTTGGAAGGAGAACAAGGCACCGGAAGACTGTAAAAGGAGCTTTAATATCTATTGTAATGGAGACAGGAAGAGATTTAAATTTAAAGGTCGATAACGCTGCTGTGCCACTATAAAATCATATATAAGAAGATACTGTAAAATGGAATCTTAATAAAATGAAAAAAAAGACAGAGAGAGGAAAAACTAGGATTTAGGGAACAAATTTTTACAATAGATTTGATATTTGCCATAAGATAGATGATGGAAAGAATGTAAATTTGGGAAAGACTTGGTAATTTTATTTATGGATTTGGAGAAGGCATATGTTAGCGCGGATAGAAATAAAGTTTTGAAAGCGATAGAGGAGGTCGAAATGGAAATAGTAGTTCTAATGAAAGTGAAAATCATGTGTTAAAACATAAAGTGTGAGAACGGAGTGGTTCTAAATAGAATAAATAGAATGAAGCAGGGTAGTGTCCTATCACAACCATTAATTTTGTAGTGATGATGGAAATAGTCATGAACAAATTTGCAGGAAGACTCGGGTAGTAAAAATGAAAGCCTTGATGTTCGCTGATGTATCATTGCATGAGGGGGGAGAAAAGAGAAAATGCAGGCACCACTACAGGAATGGAATGAAGAAGTGGAAGAGTGTGGAATTAAATTTAGCCTGGCGAAGTGTGAAAGGATATTGATTACAAGGAAGAAGATAAGGCCTAATAAACATATCAAATTGTATGGAGTAGAGATGATAAAATTACAGAAACTAAAATATCTTAGAAACCTGATCGAGGTGAAAGGTGGAAGTAGAGAGGATCTAGTGAGAAGAGGACAACAGGGATAGGAGTCCTATAGGTGTGTATGAGACCTACTGTAGATACAATAAGTTCCTTTGAAGTGTAAGGAATTGTTGTACAGGGTTTACTTTGTACCCATTGTTGCATATGCAACAAACGCATGAACAGTGAATGTAAGGAAGACTAATAATGTGGAGGCCACGGGAATAAAGTTTGTGAGGAGAATACTAGCTGTCAAGAGGATAAACAAGATTAGAGATGAATTTATCTTAGAAATAATGGACTAAATAATATAGCAGGGGACGGAAAACAGAGATGTTATGGACATGTAATGAAGATGGATAAATATAGAATGCCAAAGAAAAGGACGTAAATTAAGTATGTAGGGAAAGCATGAGAGGCCATTAGTGTTATGGGAAAAACAGATAATAGTATGAATGTCAAAGGAGAAGAATGGAAGCAATTATAGGATAAATAATTATGGAATGATAGAGGAAGCTCAAATCATCTGGCCACAGACTGAATATAGTTGATAATGATGATGACCGTATATTATTAAAATTAGTCTTCAACCCATTCATAAAAACGTCCAGAATATACGCCACTTTTTAATTATGCTAAGGGGCAGGTAAGTATAAAGTGAGTTTTTAGTGGAAAAACACCCTTATTTTAGTGGAGAGAGAGAGAATGGTAAATAGTTTAGCGAAAACTATTCTCACCACACCTATCCAGGATTTGAGGACCAACATCCCCGCCCCTGTAAAACCAAACTAGATTATTCTGACATTTAGTCCACGTGCCCAAAAATGTTTGGTTTAAGGGTTAAATTAAATTTAGTACGATTCTATATTGAAATATATATAAATCATGTTGAATATTTAGAATAATGTTTTCTTTCATGTCCAAAATTATGTAGCCATTTCATAGTCACGATATATGTTAATTTAAACAAAATAGCTATTGCTGACTTGGTGAACTAGTAATATAACTTTCCAATTAAAATTTAGAAGATAAAAGTTCAACCCTTACCAATTTCATTGATCTTATTTATTTTTTCATTATTGGTTTCATATTTCCTTCTCGTGAAAATGTTAGTTTACTTAATCAAGATTCGTCCATAAAATAGTGTAATCTGAGGATTGACCAAATAGGTAAATAAGGAGCATATAGCTCTATAGTATATGTGATAATTTTAAAATTATAATTGAGTTCTTGAAATGCAAATAAAATTGTTAGAAATATAATAAAACCATTCTATTTATAAGGCAATTAAACTTAAACTAAGCAGTTACTAAGTTTCCGACCATCGGCCGCTTATTGAGTTGAGCACAAAATCGACAGATTATTTTAGTTGTTGTCTCTTTATTTATTTTAATATAAAAAGAGTCTTGCACGTAGTTGGGAGAGTATTTGGTGGAGTGGTTAAATTGCGGCGGATGTTTGGAGGAATGAGAGGTGGTGTTGCTTCTCTAAACAACAACCTCTTAATTAATTCCTGTACGGTGGTTAACAGACTGAAGTGAAAGTTTGATACCACGTGGTCAATCATCAGCTGTGGCCAGCTAAGAAGGTTTCTCGTGTGGGCCGAATTATTACTGAAAATACCATTTAAAAGAAATGTGTAAGACTGTAACTAAACATTATAAACGATATCATCAAGATTATTTTTTGAATAAGTTTCTGCAAAATTTCAGCTCTTAACAAAAATATTAAATTTTAAATAAATAACAATATGGTTAGTGAACAAAATTAAAAGTTAACTATCATAAATATATCATTTTGAATCCAATTTTGACATTTATAAAAAGGTTTAGCAAATATAACAGATCATTGTTGAATTAAATATTTTTGAATAACACTTATCTTTTTCAAATATTAAGATTACATTTAGATTTTTCTAAGATCCATCAGACATTCTAATATCCAAATACTATATACTATTGATTTTCTTTTAAGTTAGGAAGATAAACCCCAAAAATAATAGTCTAATAAGTTCTCGCAAATTTTCAAAATCATACGAATCATTAACATTCATATTTGCATATTTGTCGTTTTATATAAACTAAGTTACTAAACTTCCTCACTTTCTTTGCAAATTAAATTATTCATATTTTATTCACGTTTTGTTGTTAAAAATCATAGATAATCTAGCTATGGGTACATGTACTTTAAATATTTACGTATAGACATTCAAAACTAAATGTTCACAAAATCAATTTTATTATTAATAAAATAAGCCTGTAGAATTATAATAAAAGTATTTCATATTATTTTTAATTCCTTGTGTATATAATTAAGTATAGTACTACCTAAACAAAAATTAAGAGAGAGTTCTGAAAGTCGTCTAGCTTGGTTTCATCGCCTAGCAAAAGCGTTAGATTGAATTGGAAGAATTTGATTGAAATACTAAAGAATATCGCCATAAACTGTAGGGACAGCAAGCTTATTGCAAACCTGCAGGTACCTGGGATAGCGAGTGAAGGTGAGGCTGAATGGTAGAAAGCTCAACAGCGTAGAGGTGAGTGAGTGAGTGAGTGAGTGAGTGAGTGGGTCAGGGATGTTGTTTGATACCCAGTTTGTGCGGATAGTGGCTGGTCAACGAAGCCTTTAATGGACGTGGCAATCTCAAGATAGGAGTACGACGAGTATACGTTATCAACACAATAAAATTTGCAGACGATCTAGCATGAGTGGCCAAAAATTAAAAAGAGTTCTAGGAACTGATGGCTCGACTGGTGGAGATGTATCGTTACTACCCCTTCACTCGGATATGTAAAGGAGGTAACGATAACTATTAAAAAGTAAATGTATAACAAAGTAGAGACTGGGAAATATTTCATAAGATTAAGAGAAATAAATAAGTAACAATAATAGATTAATTATAAAGTGAATGGTACAGAACTCCGCACGGACTTTCTCGTTCTATTGTTTGAAAATTGATATATTTACTCAAAACTCGTAATATATGTGAAACGAAATAATATACACTAGCAAACCCAAACCCCAATTTAACTATACTTATGTAAAACCTTTTTCTTTTGAATCCAGGTTTTAAATTTTATAATTTTATTTTTAAAGAATTAACGTCCTCCTTTGTATGTCTGGACCGATGAAAAATATCAATGTTTTGTCCACAAGGGTCAACACTCCGTATTAAAATTTCAATTTTCGGTTAAAATTTTCGACATTTTATTAGTGTTGCATAGCTTTATGCCATCACATTGCTATTAAATTCATCATTTATTAATGTTTACCAATAAAAATGTAAATATTTACTATTGACTCTTAAATGTATATAGATCATTGTTGTACAAACATTTCTCCTAAGAGTTTTAAGGAAAAACAACATAAACTTTTAGAGTCTTACTTATATTTAATTACTATATGGCATTGGAGAATTATAGCGTTAAAAACTTAAGTAATATCTCTTTACAATTAAAGCTCACAAAATTGTATTAATATATTTGCCAATATCTAGGAAACCGTTGGTTTTATAAAAATATATTTCATATAAAAGTTTTTTTAATTTTTAATAGTACTACAATTTTTCGATGATAAGTTATTTAGTATCTCAAATAGTTGCTGAGATACGTAAGTTTCTGCTTCTGTAAAGTACCCTAAAACTCATTTTCATGGTAAAATAAAAATAGCCAGATTATTTATAATCTTAATCAACACCGTCGTTAGTCAATTTTGAGAAAATCGATTTTTTTCTGTTTCGCCCTTTCGTAAACTACTATTAATTTTAATTTTAATCAGACACACAGACAGACGTCATTGCAAAGACCACTTTTTAGGGTTTGGGGATATTGAGACATCGACATCCATCAACATTTCAGGTTAGATTTTCTTTTGCGGTTTTCGAAAAGTTAAAAAATATATGAATTTACGTATATCTTGAAAGTTAATGGTTTACTAAATCTATGCTTCTTATAAAATATTTGTATTAAAAAGAGATCTACATATTTGTCAAGATAAGTAATTTCACATCTCAAATAGGCTAGGAGATATTATAAAAAATGAGAATTAACGCATCAGATCGGAGCCCTTAAAGTCATCTTACCGAAATATTGAGAAAAGCTATTTTGTTTGGAATATTTGTAAATGTCTAGAAATGAAATTTAATCAAAATCCTTGGAGCCGATTTTGAGAAAATCGACTCTTCTTTTTTTGCCTTTCAGTAAACTACCCTTAATTTTAGGGTTAGATATCCAATTCCAAAAACCCCACGGGGCAACTCTATGAAAACCCTAGATACCAAGTTTTAGCCCGATCGGTAAAACAGTTTAGGTACTAGTTGGAGGTACAGACAAACAGACAGACGGAAAGTCAAAACAACTTTTTTGGATTCGGGGGGTCATGAAACGTCAAGACTCATAAAAATCGTGATTTTGATTTTTTTGACGATCACAATATTTTCTTTACCTGTAGGATAGCGAGAAAGTAAAGATATAAAAAGGTGATATAGGGTTACAATTGTTAAAAAAAATATTAAATGCAGGACTAAAGAATAATTAACCGTAAATATCCGTTAAATTCGTTTGGGAAAACCTGTAACTTTTATAAGTATAGAGGAAATCGTTAAGTTTTAAACTGACAAATATGATAGGATTTAACAACTCCAAAAATATAGGAACTTCCCGTATCACTGAAGAATACGTGTCCAAGACGACATGATAACAGTCGAAAGGAAGTTAAGTTGATAGAGTATCGGAGTCCAAAAAAGCCGGTCTAACTCCTGACTACCATCAGAAGGGTCTAAACAGAAAACATGGTGAATTAAGTACTAATAAAAATATAAGTGCTAATCCTATAATTTTAGAGTTACTAAGCTAAATGTCGACCAAGCTAGATTTGAAATTAAGAAAGGTCCCATAGACACACTAAATAATAAATGGTAAGAGGACGGTCTGTCAATTACATTAGCAGATGGCTAACAATCAGGTGTCAACATAAATTTGTACTCAATAGTATATTTATACCATTACCTACTCCCTGTGGTATACATCAAATCTAGTACACACTAACTTTAAAAACTTGGACAAATGAGGTGCCAACAAGGGGCGAATGAAAATACTATTTGTGCGGGCCACTATACAAAACTAGTCGTGTTCCGCACTTAGCGCACCCAAAATACTAACAGAGAGAAAGGGGTGCCAACAAGAATGCTGTGAGATACTGACCTAACTGCGTTAGACAACCTTCTTGTAGCCATACAAAAATTAGAACAAGTGAACATGACGTCCACGGCGTCATGGAATATTGTGAAGTGATAAGGACTTAAAACGGAATAATGAACTTATGGAGAAGAGGAACCTTAAATAAAGGTATTTATTATATCTAGAGCTCAAAGCCCCTGTATTTAAGATAGGCTATATTGACATAGACAGAATATATAGTCAGACTATCTGTCTAAAGAAATTAAATCAAATTGACACAGCACGAAATTTAGTCATTCTGACTAAAATAACAAGTCTAAAGGACCTAGAAAACAGTATAGCTAGTAGAAGCGGCTATAATAAGTCAAAAGGACACAGAAACAAAACTTAGTCATTCTGACTAAAACAAAACCAGTCTGAAGGACTTAAAATAATATTTGCCGCTCCGACTGACCGAAACAAAGTTAAGTCTCCTTGACTACTCCAACAATTCTGAAGGACTTGGATATTTGTTGAGTACTTAGAACATCAGACGAGATTCCTTAGGAGTCTAGGTGGTGAGACCCACTACCCAAACATCAAGACCACAAGTTTATTCTTCAGGTGCTGGAGTAGAGGTTCCTCCTTCGAGGATATAACATGATGAACTTCAGTGCAATGAACCTAGGGGACCCGTTAATACTCTTTATCTGACTCTAAACAAGACTAAATATGGGCATTTAGTGAGGGAAAAGGAACGATAGGGGGAGGTGGGAGTAGTAGCTCAAGTCATTGAACCAACGAGAGTCAAGTCTTTCGTCAACATCGAGTGTTCAAGGGTTCACGCATTAGTTTCCACCATAGATGTAGAATGGTTTGTCGAAGCATGATGTTTGTATCCGGGAACATTCACTTAAAATAAGTAGAACACAAATGATATTATTTCAGAATATATCAGTTTTAATTATCTTTTTTTGGATTTCTTTATTTCAGTTTAGTATTTTGTGCAGATTATGGTTTGTAGATGTCATTTTACTTGAATGACATGCTACAGAGATAGGGAGACGATATATCTACATTGAGAAGTCAAAAGAAATGGTGATTTAAAAATATGAAGAGCTGCAGAAAATCAAAATTGGAAACAAAAAATTGGAAAAACATAGAGCTTTTCAAGTAGCTGGGAATTTTTCCGACAAGGGATGCCTACGGCACTAAGAAAATTAGATGGAGGATCGTCATTGCCCAGGAAGCTATCAAGAAGAAGATTACTGCTGCTAGTAGGTTGAGTTTGGAATAGTAGAAGGAAATGATTAAATACAACTGGAGCATCACGATGCATAGAACAGAAATTTCAGCTTTTAGGAAAATGAAAAAGAAATACTTAAAGATTTTTTAAATGTGGTACTGTAGAAGACTTGAGAAGATCAGGTGGACAAACAGGTAACAAATGAAGAAATTCTTATAATATTCGATGTGAAGAGAACCATTTTTGATGGGATTTTTTGGTACAAAACAAATTTGATCAGACACATCCTTAGGAGGAAATGTCTTCTGCACAACGTCATGGAAGGATAGGTTATCGGAAATAGGAGCTTACGAAGAAGGAAGATTAAAATACTAGATGAATTGAAGGAAATAGGAACTTTTGGTAGATCAACACAGAGGCATAGAACGCATTTGTTGTCTAAGTTAACTAAAAAATGTAATGGACCTATCATAAGACAGATCATCTATTAACAAACTAAACCAAAAGATGTATCAATATAGATTGAAGTGCGTATAAGCTGAACAGGTAGTAAGACGCGGTGCTATACATATTTTATATCAATCAACAGCAAATATGTTAGTTAGAATAATTTATGTGGGAATTTAAGGAACGTGAGAAAAGTCAGCGTTTTTTTTAATAGAGCAAAAGCTTTTGATCAAAATGAATAAAATATTGTTAGAATAGAAAAAGATAATGTTCACAAATACTGTTCACTTGTTGATTTCAACAGTCTTTGAATTTCTGTTATGAACATAGCGGCATCAAATGTTCAACTGTTTAAATAAAGGGAAAAAATTCTCATTAAATTCCAGGAAACCCTTAACAAGTTAACAAGAATGCCTTGGAAGTCACCATGTGAATAAAATTAAATTCTGTATCTAATGGAGAATTATTTGATTTATTTTCAACAAAAAAATATTTGATATAACATTAGCAACGCTTCCAACGTAAATAGATATTTTATGGTTTAAAAATACATCTAAATTTGATAAAATTAATCAAAACTTTTTTGATTGATGTTTGTGATTACGTCTCTCATCTAGATGTGAAACTGTTGTAGTGTCATACAGCCTTCTTAATATATAGTTTTCAAACTAAACGTTATTTATTTTAAAACGATTTATAAAATCTCTCTAATATCATTCTAAGACTTTGGGGAGCATTATAAAATATTAAATCTCTTATAAATTAGTATTTGGTTATAAAAATTTGTTATAACCTGAATTTTTAAAAAAAATAGTACTTTATTCTGAATTATTCCATTGAAATTTATTCAAAACCACGATGGTGTTCAAATACGTACTATCTTTGACATTTCAAAATCATTTGTGAAATGAAATCATATGATATCGTAGCGACCGTTTACCGCAATTCTACTATTTTGTATAAATTACAACCCAAGTTTTGAATATTGTTCACAGGCCTATTAATACAATCTTCATAGCATCAGTCTACTGTATATATATATATATATATACCAACCAAGTAGCCAACATCTGTTGGCAAAGACAGTGCCAATTTTCAGATAGAATGTGTCATGTGGCCAGAGAAACGAATTCTCCAAGAGTTAATCTCATTTTTCTAGATAGGACCTGCTATATTTTCACTCAAGTAGCTCCTCATTTGTCTTCATGAAGAAAAGTTGACCTCGTTTCAGTCCCACTACTTTAAAGTAAAACTGGAATTGAAAGGGACTCTGGGACCTTCGTATTTTTTTCCAATAAATATGACCACTAAAAGACAGGCATAGACCTACGCAGTCTATTATTAGATATGTCAATGTAATATATAGAATGTACATTTTTTACAAACAATATGTTACAGCAAAATGTGTGTGGGCTTTCAATAAATCCACTTCAATCATATTAAGTATTTATTTAAGCTTTAAATAAAAGCTAAACATTTTAACATTTACAAAGTGGAATATGCTATTGTACTAGAGTGATACATGTATTTCCTATAAATAAATTGAAACCATTTGCTTTTGACGGACAACTGATAAAAGTTTATTTTTCTACAAACACCCATTTAGGATGTTTGATACTAACATCAATATTATGATAATTTTTCAAAAACATAATGATTAATATTTGAAAATTATTATCCGTATGAACTTTTTTTAAGTGTATTTAATTTATAATAAACAAAATATACTCCCACAAATTGCTTTATGTCCCTCTTACTTTTAAATGCATAACTAGTGTCCTATCATAATATTTTTTTTGTAAAAACACATTAAATTATAATGAAAAAGTGTCAAACAGCGTATTTTAATAAACAAAAACCACTTTGGCCCAAATGTTTGTTTTTAATCTCTTTCCGTGACACAATTTTATTCTATTGATAATTCGAAACATTTTTAAGTGAGATAAACAAAAAAATGCATAGGGATTTCTGAATTAAATCCCGTTCTCATACAGTGCTAAAACATAATATATAGTCCCCTAAATATTAAACTCAGTGGATAAAAAAATACATACATGTAATTACCAAATATTATAATTTCACCGAACAACTCGTCCTAACTCAGTAATACCCTTACACGAACTGCAGTGTAGAAATTAAATTCATAATCACTTTGTTCAAAATGGAACTTGGAGGTTAGGTAAGGTTAGGTTATTTTAAATTAGGTTAAGATAAGCTAGTCGTTAGGAGTTGAATTAGATTACAGGTGTTTCCGCGATTCGTGTGGATGGACTGGCCGATATATTTTATTCCGTAATTCGAGTGGGTCCTAATTGAATGTCTGCTGACGGGTGTACCTTATTCGGCAATTTGAGTGCGCCACTTGACGAACACAAGGTCATAAATCGGCACGTTGTGTGGATGGCAGTCTCATCTACTTGATTTGCCGGTGACTCAATAGTTTGAGGTTAGAATTCCGGTCATTTGTATTTAGAGTGGGAGGGGCTTTTCATTAGGTCTTATTTTAATGTTTACACTCAAAATATAAGTGCGTTTCTATTTTTCTCTATCCTACCAATACCTATTTCATCGTCGTAAGAGTTCATCTATATCCACTTCACTGGCCTTATGGTCTAACGCACTTCTCTCGTGTTAGACTAAACTACCGAACACGGGGAGATTGAGGCTCGACCAGGTTTGGTGCACTGAGGGCGATTTTCCAAAATTATTTTCAATCTTCTCTTGCGCAAATGTGGGTACACTACTTTTAAACTAAACCTTCCCAATCTCTAACATATTAATGTAATTACACCTGAATGGGTTGTATTAAGCGATGGTAAAAATATATAACTAAAGGAATAAAAACACACACTGGTAAAAAGTGTCAAAATCTTTCTTAAACATGCTATATATATATGTATATTTATATATAGAAACCAAAATCTGACGTAAAAAAATCACATTATAATCTGTTAAGTGGCCACCAAACAGAAGGTCATACACAGTATATATTTATAAATTGACCCATATAGAACAGTATGAAAAGCTATAATTTAATTTAGCTTTTAAGTCTAATATAAACGTTTTTAATGATATTATAAAATCGTCAATCTGTTTGGTGGGGCCATTTAAGAAATAATCATTTTAATTTATAGCATTATAATTCAGTCAATTGATCGCATGATTTGCACTGATTAACATATATTGCACAAGTTTTGTTAAAGTGTTTTATTTTAGTTCAGAATATTCTGTATAATTATTTAAAACCAGTTATATTGAATAATATTTAACATAGTAACTGCACATTCTACGAATGCCAACACAGTTAATTTTTACAAAGTTACATTACTATCCTTTTCTCTATAAGTTGACAACTCTGTCTTTCTGGCATAATTATCGAGTAGGTTAGTACGTGTATGGAGATTAAAATTTGATTTTGATGTAATCGCTGCTGCGCATTTAATTAAAATTTCCTCCTATACATAATATTAGATTAGGAGAGTACGTCTCAGGTATTTAATGCTAAAATAAAAGTGTCCGAACTTTATCTATTGGTAATACAATTACTCGACCTAATAATAAAACAGTATTGTTACATATATTTTATTTAGATGAATAGCTTGTGTTTACTTTAGATTATTGTGTATACATTTTTTTATCGAATTATTATTTAAATGGAATGTTATAGTTGAATAGAAATTATTTCTTTGCAATGAATATAATTATGTTGTTCGAGGTAACCAGAGACATTTGCTTATTCAGTTATAAAACACTTAATTAATATTGCATTGAAAATTTGATGTTTAATGCTGTTTATTTATGAAAGTTTCAGCCCCTCCAATAATAAAATCTGTTTAGAACACACGGACATAAAATTGTTATTTTTTACTAAAATATTTACTAAATCATTCAACACTAATATACAGAATGGTTGTAAAGTCACTATTTGACTTTATATGAACGTAGTTTTGTTAATTACTGACCGAGTAGCAAATAAAATGTTTCTGTTGTTCTAAGATATCTGAGCAATCTTATATTAGCACGACATATACCGTGCTGTAATGAGTGAGTGATAAAAAATGGCGGCAAACTTTATTTTGACAATTTCAGCCAAATATCTTAACATTTTGAGGAGTGGGAATCTGTTATCCTTTTGCAGCGATGGTGGAAATTTTTCCACGGTCAACACTCTACACTTCATCCCAGCATGATGCCATACAACTGAGTCAATTGCAGATGCAAGAAGTGGATGGCCGTTGACAATTCGTACCCCGGATAATGTTGTCAGTTAGGGAAAATTCACGTGCAGCCCTGGTAAACCAACATGCCATACCTCTCGTGAGAACGGATGATCTATAAACATGGCACGTACAGTGTTGAAGAAGGATCTGAGGTTTCGGCCCCGGGAACCTTATTATATAAAGGAATTATTTGTGGCGGACTATAATAAGCGCATGAAATACTGATAAAGTATTCTTTTGTGGCACAGTGACTGAATGCATCTATTTTGTAACATTACTTGGAGTGATGAGGCAGTTTTCCACGTCAGTGGTTTCGAGAATCAACACAACTGCGATTATTGGGCAGATCGTGATCAAGAAAAAACTGTTGAAAAGATGCAATATCAACCGAAGGTGACGTTGTGTTGCGGAATGACCTGGGACAATATAGTTAATCCCATCCTTTTGCGAGACGCCCTGAAAGGTAACCGGTACCTGGATCGTCATGATGTAAGACCAATGGCCTCCCAAATGGGACAAATGCTCAAGATGTTATTTTCCAGCAGGACGGCGCTCCTCCCATTTCGCCATTATCGTTCGTGACTAGCAAAATTAACACTTTCCAGAGCATTGGTTGGGACGACGGGGCTCACACTAATAACCTGCCAGAAGTTTTGACCTCACGCCATGTGATTTCTTGTTGTGGGGTTGTGCCCAAGTCGAGATCTACCGTACAAAGCTACGCACTATGGAAGAATTAGAGGAATATATCAATGCTGTCTTAGGAAATCTTCCCCATGATTTCCTTCAAAAGAAAATTGATAACATACCATGACTATTACAACGTATGGTTAACATAGCAGGTGCATATGTAGAAATTTAGTGTGCAACAAATATTAGCATGGATTTGTGAGCAGAACACTTCTTACTTTGATTAAATCTAAATATTGCCAATACAATGATAGAGAATTAATGTCCACCCTGCGCGCCATCAGTTTTACACAAATACATTTGGCAAGTGCTAAATAATTAAGTAGTAAGACCATGGAATATAATTATTTTTTAGCAATGCTTCTTATTATACATTCAGGTTATACACACACATATAAGTTACTAAGAACAGTCCTACTTTAAAGTACATAATCAACCATATATTATTCTGAAGGGTGTAAAATTAATTTAATATTATTTTCCCAGTGCCATGGTTGTAATGATATTGGTTTGGATAAATCTAAATTATGTAAAAAGTCATGGATGAAGGTACATTTTATTTAAAGTAATATATGTAGAGTATCCTTTTAAGATTCATCCATAAAGAAACACGAGCTTCTCAGAATCAATGTGAAAAGGATTTCACCACTAAAATATATTTTTTATACCATATTTCTTGTTAAAAGAACTACTGCATCAATTCTTGTTAAAAGGAACAACTCCGCAGTATTTTTTTCAAAAGACGCCATTTCTCTATACCAATAAGAAGCTAGCCTTCACAAAACCTGTCGCCAGGACTCTTTCTATTATTTGGATTTTACACTCTTGAAAAGGGGAGAGAAAGGCAAGGGGTATATTCATATATAAACCATTGTGCGTATGTTTAAGGCATCTCCGGGATCCAAACATCTACACCGAGATCTCGACCACGAACGAGTCAGTCAGAGCCACCAACTGGCAGTCACATAAATATCACAAGTGTGCAGTGATATAAAACATTTAATTGAAACATGTATACATAAT
Source organism: Timema shepardi (assembly GCA_902151425.1). Taxonomy (NCBI): domain Eukaryota; kingdom Metazoa; phylum Arthropoda; class Insecta; order Phasmatodea; family Timematidae; genus Timema; species Timema shepardi. Next base: position 725,400 of record CABFVX010000006.1, on the reverse strand, counting down.
TAACAGGTGTCATTAAATAAACCGAGTGTGAATAGACAGCCATCAACAGTTCTCTTTCTTCAATTTTATTAATATACCGATTTAATTAGTGCTCGATCACGGCGCTTTAGACAACCTAAAAATCATCACAGCACTATTATATCAGGGAATTAATTCGTAGTGTTTCAACCGACGCCCAAAGCGGGGTGATTGATCACATAGTAGTTACAATCGACGCCCAAAGCGAGGCGCTTTTAATCCATATTATTACATGGTGCTTTCATAATGATTGGAAAATTTACTAAAAATAGTTATTTTTTGCAAAAATATTACAAATATGACCCACACGTTTGAGCAGTAATGTTAATTGAAATATATTTTCAAAGTGACAAAATAATATCGTCCAGCATGATTAACACGGACAATTTTTTAGAATATATTTTCAACAGCTAGACAATGCTAGAGGTACCGTGAATCAATAGCTATATTTATACTGAGGGTATCCTGCTTGTACTGCTTCTTACAAGCCTTTATTATGAATCTAGTTATTTTAGTAAAATTTATATATTTCTCTAAATTAGGAGATATTACTAAAAGCAATATGTTTATGATAATGTTTGGTGATTGTATAGTATATTATCAATAATTTTAAAATAAACTTTTGTATTTTCATTAATAAAATGGTAAAGTTTATAATAGGATTATTTGTGTGTGTGACGATAAAATAAATATTCCTTTATTTAAATTTACTTTAACTCTCTACTTTGTTATAATAATGGCATTGCAATGAGATAAGTTTTATAATTTGATTGCCTATATGGCAGGAGTTTATCATATTTATATTAAAATGCTCCAATAAATATTCTACTGTATTTTCTCTTCACCCCGATATGCAGCAGATCTAGATTGATTGATAACACTATACACTCTATCTTATAGACTACATCATAATGGAATTAAACAAAGTAAGCTCTAGTTTCTGAGTAATTGGGATGTAGATGATTATTTTATGTGGAAAGTTTTAGATGACATACCTAAAATCTATAAAAAAAATTGTCTAAAACTTAGACTAGGATTGAAATCATCTTTTTATAACCGAATATGTGTTAGAAAATTTGCTCAAATGCAAAATCTGAACAATGCTATAAAAATCAATCAAAGTCGTGTCCCGCAATACAAGACGAAATAAAAAATATATTAATATTTAGCAATAATCCCTACAAGTATGAGGAAACCACTATAAAACCAGAATTTAATTATTTGTATGATAAAGTAATGGTTTTTAGAATTAAAGATTCAATTATTTTACCGAAAGTATTATTGATTGGTAAACCATGAATCCATCCCCTAACTACAACACTACAACACCACCGTGGCACCATGGGGTGTTATATAGTTTGGTTGTACCTCGATTGGTGAGTGGTGTGAATCCTGGAGGATTTGGCGACATGGGAATGAAATAGAGAGCCATGTTCTAAGCAACTTATATTTAATGACTATGAAAATATATAACACAACCCCTAGTTACATAGAGTACTTGATTCGTTGATGCTTGGGAGAACGTGACATGAGTGTCCTAAGGACTCTTAGTTTGATTAAATGTAGAGGGGTTAATCCGCAAGTATCCTTGTTGCTATTGGTTGCGAACTCTCCAGTCCTAACAGTTCTATGGACTCTTCTTCAACTGAGGTGAAGATACAACCATATTCTTAAAACAACCAATCACTTTATAAGTATTCACTGATTATTTCTTGAAACTCGCTTAGGGCATATATATATATTATATTGTATATATATATATATATATATATATTGTATATAT
>CABFVX010000006.1:657477-723583 GCA_902151425.1 Timema shepardi | reverse complement strand
TATATATATATATATATATATAATCATAAAACCAGCATGGTCAAACTGTCTCACGACATTAACCGATGAACAGGTTATATGACTGACAGGTTTGGTGACTGGTCCGAAAGAGTAAAAGTAAAAAATTGGCCTGACTGAGATAAGTCAATAATAATTATATTCATCTTTGCCAAAACCACCAACTGACAAAATTATTACAAGTTTCACGAATTAACAATGTAGTTTACCGACACTAATTATACCACTAATGCCAAATTGTAGCTCTAATAAAGGTGAATGACTTATTGACTTATCTCAGTTAGGCCAATTTTTGACTTTTACTTCTTTTTCAAAGCACCAAGAACATGATATTCCCAGCAAGGTGGCCGCTTGACATTGCTTGACTTATAAAAAAGAGATATACAAGTTTATACTAATACCTTGTCATATTTACATTTTTTCATCACTGAGTATTCTTCCCATTCGGATTATACAGATTTTACAGATCTGAGCCCAAAATAATAATATTTTACATTACTACGTATCATTCAAATATACCATTTTTCATGCAGTTCAACAACTTAGCGCATCTGTTAATTGAAACTTGTAGCTCCATTTCCGGTACACTCAACAAGTTTAACAACTATAAAATTGTGTCTTCCTCTTTCATAATGATGAAATTAAGGTCCAGGAAACAGACGGTTGTGTTTGTTTTATAGTTAATATGGTTTGTAAAGTTGTACGCTGATATATTTAGTTGTCATAGAATGTGTGCGTCATAAACCCTTTTAAAAACTTCCACATGTACTATATAAACAAGTAATTTTACACACTTCATCTGAACACACGAATAAATATATGGTTGACCTAAACATGATCTAGATTATTTGTAAAAAAAAACGTTGGCATGTAAACACAAACATTTTAAAAGATAAATATCATCCATGGATTAATTACACTCACAAGCAGCGAGCTAAAATATATAGCCCTATGATGAACGTTAGCATTCATACACGGTTTGTGTAATTACAGTTCATATGAGGTAGTGCAAACCATTTAATTACAGTATGTATACAACGTAAAACAATAAATAGAAGATAGTTATCTAACAAAATTTCTGAACATGGCGCGTCGACGCTGTACATCACATAAAACACGCTTTCTCTTTATGTATCGATTATCCATTTGGACTGTCGGGTGTACAGTATGCCACTTATTGTTATCATCACAAAATAGTTTCTGTTTATTTTAAATAAGAATTCAAGAGTTATGTTTTATTGAATCCTTTCCTGTTATTTACTGTCTAAGTAAAGCCTTATTGATTTTCATATATTAATTCAATAAATTCAATATTGCAGGAAATACTTTGTTGCCACTACAAATGGATTCATTTTATGTGATGATATTAGCATTCCAGAACGTTTATTAACTATTCTCTCAAATCTCTACTACACTGAACTTTCAAGTATTATAGTAGTATTGGGTGACCTGGTGGTCTAGGGGTAAGGTGTCAAGACTTCTATGCTGGTGGCCGGGGTTCAATCCTCGGTCCCGGCAAAGATTTATCTGATTACCAAACCCTTCCTTCACCTCTGACAAGACATCTTGTGAATGTGGAGAATGACATGCCTCCACCGTGGTTCGGATTCCACGTTAAACTGTAGGTCCTCCATTTCATCTCACAATCACCCTACCATTACACACTAGCGTAAGTGCGTATAACCCGAACGGGCAGTAAGACGTGGTGCTAATAATAATAATATAGTAGTATTATGCAGTGGTTTTTTGGGGGGGGAGGGGAATATTCGTATTGTAGGACTAAATAAGACATTATTACTTAAGTTGCGGCAGAAGGGAGCACACATATGTTTACAGTTTTTATAGAATTTAAATTGTTTGACCAAAACAAATCAAAGATTTCTAAAGTAGTAACATAGAGTTTAGTTTTCTGCACATGCTAATATCAACAGATGTTGAATATCTGTCAAGTGTGTCCTGGAATTTTGTCAAAACTTTTTAAATAAAGAGAAAAAGTTTTGACCAAATTCCAGGACACCTTTGACAGATATTCAAGATCAGTTGATACTAGCATGTGTATAAAAATAAACTCTATGTTGCTACTGGAGAAATATTTGATTTATTTTTGAGCAAAGAAATGTAATTCTATAAAAACTGAATAATTACTCGCGCTCCCTTTGGCCACACATTAAGTCAGATCCATCTCATCTTACTTATTTAAGATTATTAACCTTACCCCTCTTTATGTCGTAGTTTACCGTGAATGCCCCCACCCCCTTCTACCTCATCCCCCAACCTAATCTTGTCAATCCCAGTTAATGTTTTCTCCCATGGCCAGAAGAAACCAACCCTCTCAACACAACGAGCTCAACAACAAACCCTTTACTTGGTCGTTATAACGAAATGACCAGAGCGATAAGCGTTACTCGTTACATGTTGGAGAAGAACGTGGTCGTTATCATATGATGTTGGGACGGTTTGGTGGTGATAGGAGGTATATTGTGGGAAGGGTTTTGGGAGAGGGTTGATCTCTTTCTCGATTATCTGAAAACTAGACTTTAATTGCATTGTAATATCAGAATGCCACGTGTGTTACATTTTAGACGAATACGAGCATTTAAATATGAATAAAATTTCGACTAATATCTAACCATAATTGCTATGATTATTGAACTTTACTAAAGTTAATCCAACTTAATCAACTAAATAATAAATGTTTTCAAGTAAGAGTTTTGAATAACTATATAAAAAAATTATCTCCTAGATCTCACTAAAAATTATATAAAACTTATATTTTAGTTTATTGGATAAATAATTCTAGATTAACGTATGAATAGTATAGAAATAAATTAAATTGGCTATTTTTTTATTAATTGTAAAAACCATATTATCATAATTTTCGTTTGTCTCATAGTGTCATTAAGGTGATATTCAAAATAGATACCATAAGACCAACTAACAAATTATACATTTATACAAATATCATCTTCTCGTGACCCTTTATCTTTCAAATAAACTTCGATAGTTAATTTTGATGATATAAACTTTGTATTGACATAAAACTACGAAGTGTCTTCAAATAAATTGTGGATTATTTGGTTTTTAAATTATAGTTAGCATCTGTGTTTGTAAAACGCTTAACCTACTGTATAATAAAAATGGAGTTGGTAATTAATGGGGTCTTTCTTTCTTAAGCAATATTTAATATCGGTTAAAATTCCATTTTTATATATAACATAATGTACTATTTTCGTCCCAATGGTCTTTCCTACCTTGTTTTAATGTTTCCCAAAGGGCCGATTAATACAAATATCATCTTCTCTTGTGATGTTATCTCACAAATAAAACTCAATACTGTACAACAGACTTAACTTGTTTGAGTGAGGTAGTTCTTGTTTAACATTTTTTGGTCCTGTTTCGTAAAAATAGTTAACATTTACCTGTAGTTTTTGTGTAATTTATTTCCTCTCATCCTCTGGAAGGTGTTTGTTTATGGTATTATTGTTATTATGATTATTATTAGCTAATCACTTTAAAATTGTAAGGTTTAGAATAATTGAGGAAGTTAAAATATATTATTGCGATATTTTTAATCTTGATTTATGGATAATGTTTTGTCATCATTCGGCAAACTTCTTCGTTTGGAGGATCATGGATCAGCCACATTGCTTACGTTTCAGCTTTGATTAGTAGAGCGAGACCAATAATTTTAGTACGATATATAGCTATGAAGGGTGGTACATTTTGTAGTTGACAAAGATAGACAAATAAGGGCTCTCTTACTTTAGTAATTGCTTTCCTATCAATAAACACATTGGTCCTTTAGTCTTGACTTCATCTGCTCATATAATGCAAAATAATTATAATTTTTTAACACGAAGTTTTATTACCTACTTTCTTATACGCCTGTTTACTAATAACGCTAATGTTTTAGGGATGCGTAAGATGAATTTAGAGGAAATGTATCCATAGTTTAGTGGAAGAGATGTGAATAACTATAAATGAAATCAACCCTAAGTACACCCGACCCCAATATTTCTGTGATCTGCGGTATAGTCTATTACGAGAGTAACGTCCTAGACTACGTGCCCACCGAAGCCAGTGTTTTAAAATAGATCTAGGAAATACTCTGGGATGTATCATACACATATACCTAGCGCTTAGATACAATCCAAACTCAGAGTTCACTGAAACAGGTATTCAAGATAAACGGTCAAATGGGTTGTTACTTTTCAAGCAAGAGTTTAAAAATTGTAAAAAAAAGGGGGGGGCACAGATATATTAAATGGCTAAATATTTGAGTTTGTCCGTAAGCATAATTTTCCTTGACCCGCCCACTGCCCACCCCTACCACCTCCCCTTCCCACAAATCCATTAGTCTGAAAAAACACAAAAATTATATCTAAGGCGGGGGAACGTGCCCCTGTGCCTTTTTAAATTCGCGCTTGTTACTTTCTCATCTTAGACTGCATTCATTGCGCTTAATTTCCACCGTAATATCTCTTCACCTCAATATTTCATTTTCCACTATTTCTTTACAATGCTAGATTTATAATGTACTATTTAGAAGCTAGTACACTGCTTCATAATGTTATAGATATATTTTGCTATACCTTCACTGAGATATTTCTTAACCATGTCGACACCTCCCTATGCTACTATTAAATTATTTACTTCTTCCTTACAACCTATCCGTTGTGCTACATTTTATTTATTTTATATCTTCAAGAGGCTATTTCTTTACTTTGCTAACTTCAACCTATGTTATTTCCTAACTTTTATACCTCTTCATCATATTACATTTGTACTATATTAGTTCTATAAGAATATTAAACTATATATTGCTACTAAAATTGCCAAACCCTCCTTTACCTCTGGCAAGACGTGTATTAATGACAACTTGTGAATGTGTGGAGTGCCAGGCCTCCGCCATGGTTTGGATTCCATGTTAAACTGTAGGTTCTCAATTTCAACTCACAATCAACCTATCATTACACATTATCACAAGTGCGTATAAACTGAACGGGTAATAAGACGCATTGCTAATAATAATAGTAATAATAATATCTAACACTAAAATTCAATTACAATACACTTAAAATTTCTTAATTATTATTAAATTATAAATAACAATTTTATTTCATATATGATTTTATACTATTTGAATGCAAATATATTTTTCATACACAAAATATTATCCATATAATCACCCATTTAGGATAATACACACAAATATATCATTTTACACAATGATAAAAGATTAAATAAATACTAATATCTTACACTGATAAATTACGGGACATGTGGGCACACATTTACTTATATTAAACTATGACAGCCTTTAGAAATTGCTTTTTTTATTATACCAATGGTACGCACATATTTAGAAAAGCTAACTTCATTTTCTTATTTTTAAGACCATGCCAAATATTTAAAAAAAATGGGATTGGCTCACTTTAGAAACAAATTTTTGCTATAAAGTTTGACACACTAACCGTAAGTAGTCAACCGTCATTTGTATACACAATTGGTTTAAAATTATAAAACTTTTAAAAAAATCATATTTTATAAAGTAGAATAGTTTCAACATAAATAAAAATAAAAAATGTATATATTGTAGTGTTATAAAATTATATATTAATATTTAATAGTTAAACATTTTTAATATTTGCAACTACCAGAACATTTTATGCCTTATTGTTCCACCTGAAATCATATTACACTCAATAAGGTAACTAATATTCAACAACTCAAATGAAATATTTAAAGATATGTGCATATACTAAGCATTTGTTTGAATACTATTCTGATCCTTTTCTTCTTTCTATTCTCTTACAAAGTTCCATGTAGCTAAATTTTCACACCCATTTTAATCCTGTTTCAGTCATGCGTAATTTTCCCCTAGTGCTTATCCACTTGTGACTCTTAAAAGCCTTAACTCCTTCTGTACCAAGTTATAATTGGGGACGAAAAAATAAAAGGTACGATTATTGTGTGATGTTGATATTTGAAAATTACATGTTTACTATAAACAAAGCTAGTTGACTAGAACAAAGTCGCACTGTACATTTTTTTATATCTAATGACCTTAAATTTTATTCAAATCCAATAAAATTATATTTTACCAAAGCCATATAGCATATTTTTAAATTAAACTGGAAAATAGTTTGATAGAAAGTTTTACTTAATAGAAGGTTGATCAATTTTTGTATGGATTATTTGTAATCACAAAGCCAATTAATTAAGGAAAACTTTAAATATAATCAATATTTTTATTAATATCAGTATTTTAGCTCTATATTTGTGTTGGAAACTCTACATAGATAGAAATGTGAGAAAACTATAAAAAAATATTCACAATTTCTTATAGATTTTAAAAATAAGAGAAAATAAGAACAAAGGAGAAATGTATTAATTTCCTTAAACATAAAATTTCATGGACTTAATGTTTTCTCTTTATTTAAACCACAAAACACCTTTTCTTAACTCTCAGCAAATAACAACCCTACAGCATCATTTTCTGGTCTTTAAATTTTGCTAGCTCAAAAAAATTTTTACTTCCATCAGCCCTTGGAAAGAAAAAGAAAATATTCTCTTGTCACGTTTAGTAAAACATGGTGAATAAACATTGTGGGAAAGGAAATTAACGGATGAGTGAATATATCTTAAATTCTTTTCTTGTTTAATTTTGGGCGACATTTCTTTTAAATGTAAAACTAACTTACAATAAAAGTACTAAATCTACTGTAATGTAAAATGCGAGACGTTTAAATCTTATTTTATTTTATTAAACGTATTTTTGAGGGAAAGCTATTTTTGAAACTCTTATTTTAAAGTAAACCAAAGCAACTATTTGAAAGTTTGAAAAAACTAAGTTTACAAAATTAATATAAACGGTACCTAATTTTTAAACATGCTAAACACATTTTTAAAAGTCCAAGAACATTTTGATTTATCATTGTATTGCAATTGCACACTTAGTTTGCTTTTTCATAGTTTATTGTGTATTTGTTATCAAAGGTTTAATTTTTACCATAAACCTTTATTAAATTTTTTATTATATATATATATACATGGAACCTTTATCTCAATGTAAAGGAAAACATTTTAAGTACCGCGTTTTATTACCCGTTCATGCTATACGCTTATGTACTAATTACGATCATTGTTTTAGGGATGAGGTTATTTATAGTAAGAGGAAGTGTACCCACACTTTCGTGGAGGGAGATTAGAAAAATATTTTGAAAATACCAACCTAAGCACATCCGATCAAGATTTAAAACTCGACCGCCCAGTCATCGTCAGTCTAGTCTACTGTGAGAGTAGTGCCTTAGACCATGCGGCCACCGAAGCAGGTCAAAGGGAAAGTTAGGTACAGTTAGGTTAATTATCCTCAATAGGTCTCACGCCAAAAATAAATTAGCAGCCTACCGATGATAAAGGTAAATGTTCAAATCCTGCCGGTCATAGTCATGTTATTTTACCTAAATGGATACCCAAACTTCCTTAATGCAAATGAGTACTAATTATTTACTTCAAACTCCCTAGTTCTAATCTTTACTATCTTGATTTAAATACATTCAAATATTCTTACAATATTAAGACTCATAGAATTAAAAAAAATATAATTTTAAAATTTGGATTAATTGTATTTAGATTAATTTCAAATAGTTTTCTTAAGGTTTGCTTAGTGAGTCCAAGCACAATTAATTAATGATTTATAATGTTTAGTTAAATTCAGTTCATTTCAGTCAGAATCGGTAAAAAATAGAAATATACTGCAAATAGATGAGTATATACAAGTTACACTCATTTTAGGTTGGATTATCAGAAATGGGAGTTAGAATATTTTAATCATAGTCGTGTACATTATGAATGGTTTTCAAATGTTTTTCTGTCACCACGTCTTATTACCTGATCGATTTATTCGGATATGTACTAATTACGCTAGTGAGTTAGGAATGAGGAAGGTTGAATTTAGAGGAAGTGTACCCGCATTTTGGGTGAAGGTATAATATAAAACCATCTATCAATACACCATACCTTGATTCTCCCTTTCATCGGCTGTCTAGTCTACACTATAGCGATGCCTTAGTCTATGCGATCATCTAAGCAAGTTCTTCTTACGTGTTAATCATCAATTTAAATTTTCCGACAGTTCTCTGAACCAAAGTGGATGTACTTCCTCTGTTTACCCGCTTTATTGCAATACTAAACTGTCAAATATCACATATGGTTAAACGCATGAAAAAAAATCAAGTGTTTCATATGTAATACCAAACATGACCTTGTAGAAAAATTCTACTATGATTTTAAGTTATTAGAAATATTGTTATCTATGTGAATATTATTAAATATTATTCAAATAAAAAAAAGAAAATTTAACATTATAATTATGATAAAAGTGAGATTTAAATTTGTAGTCCAATTAATCTTTTTGTACTTTCAATATTATATTATTAATTTAATCTAAGGAGACAAGTAGAGTTAGGGTATACTAAATGAGGACCACTACCCTTTGGTTACCTAAGAAAAAAGATATTCGCAGCGGAGTCAACTTGTATTCAACCCAAAGCACGAACACTCGGGTCCATCGGTATTTTCAGTCAAACACTATGATAGTGTTTTTCTATTCTATTATTATTATTATTATTATTATCACCGCGTCTTACTACCCGTTCGGGATATACGTACTTACGATACCACGGTGGATGCCTGGCATTCCACACATTCACAAGTTGTGATTAATACACGTCTTGTCAGAGGTGATGGAAGGGTTTGGCAATCAGATAAATTTGTGCCGGGACTAAGGATTTAACCCCGGACTCCCAGCACAGAATTCTGACACCTTAACCCTAAACCACCAGATCACCTATTTCACTTATACTATTTTTGATGACTTTCTATTATCATTTCATGGCCTAGGCCAAAACCACACAACGTAAATAGATTATTAATATGCATTTATTAAGAGTTCTGGCTTAGTCCATTTCAAGGTAATTTGGGCCTTTATTAGAAGTTTAAAATTAATTTAAATAGCTGTTCTATGTTGTATATACAGAAAATATGCATGGTCGCTCTAACAAATGGTGTAAATTGACCTAGTTTGATAGAAATATAATATATTTGGAATGAATATGACTGCGGTAAAATATTTGAGAAAGTTTTATGTATAAGAATAAGCTAAATCTACCATTTCATAATCAAAGTTGACAGAAGATCTATTATAAAATTCTTTAATACACTCATGCGTCAATACGGATGTTCTTAGAGGGTCACTCATATAGCTATAATTATTTTAATAGAAAATAAATAACATTTGGTAAATATTTGAAGGAAAAATACTTAATTTTTGTGTTAGATTACCATCAAACTGCAACAATGCTATACCATTAACTATGTTTCATATTGTAATATAAATTAAAAAGTGATCGCCTTCAAAATAGTTCGAATGATTTGTTCAAAAATAACGTTCGTTTAATATAGTTTAATACAAAAAAAAATAATTATTTTATTGGTTTCATATACATAAGCATTCATAAAGTTTGAAAAATTATATTTTCTGGTTTTAAGCTATGTTAATATGTATCCGTAATCAGCTCGTATATATATACATTTTAATTAATACAGAAATACAACATAAGTATATCAGCTACTAAAAACCAACATACTGAATAAATTTCAATAGGAAAGCACTTAGCTTAAAAATAAGTAAGCTTACTTTTACAAAACTGTACTGTTTATAAAAATATAAACTTTTTTAAATAGGCTATATATCCAGCTATACAAATAAAATGAAGAGTTGGTCTATCATTAGCGTTACGTGGTGTCTAACACAAGCAAATATCTGAAATTTTAAAAATTAGTAATAACCCCTGTGTACGAAGGAGTGCAATTCAATTGTGGAATTTTAAAATTCTAATTAGATTTTTATTACATTTTTTAAAAGCTGGGTCAGAAGAAGTAAAACATAAACTAGTTTTTTTATTTATTTTTTTAGCAGAGGAAAGTGTTTCACTAGTTAGCAACACAATGCATTCCACAGTTATCCCTGGCAAAGCCGAGTACTTCTGCTAGTGTGTAATATTAGAACAACAGCTAGGTTATAATATTATACTTCATATCCTGATGACATATTCGTTGTTCTGGGTCTTTCATTGTCTACACATACTGGGGATTACAGGTTCCTAGAACATTATTCTATTGCTTGACCCCTTACTAAATCCTAAACCACCAACATTAATATTGTTTTAATCTACTACGCCTAATTAACCATCCCTAACCAATGTAAATATCAACAATGCTACCATTCAACAAGCTGTAATATGATGTTTTAGCAAATTAATCCATCATTATTATACTAAGTTTAGATATGACGTCACAAATAGCCAGCGCAAGATAACGTTTAATGAGAAGTCACCCTTAACTCAAGTGGGGTATAATTTCAGGTTAAAGCGATTTTAGTATTTTTTTCTAAAAATATGAATGCAATTGTCTTTGAACTTAATGTGGTTTACGTAAAAAAAACTATTTTACTAAATGAAATTATCAGGATATATTAGATAATCTCAGAGATATGAGATAAAGTTTAATAGATTATTTTAATTCTAATAACTTGTTTCTGGTGACTTAATTTTTCTCTGTGAACAAGGGCTGTGCGCCTTTTATAAAACAAAAACGTTAGCACTCCGTCTTACTACCAGTTCGGGTTATACACTTTTGTGCGAAATATGCTAATGATTTTATGGATTAGGATTACAATATCTAAATTAGTTATCTCAAGGTTTGTGTATTATATAAAAAATAAAGTAATCATAGTTATTAATTAATCGCATACTTTTATATACTATTTGCATGTATATAAGAATGTTCAATTCAATATAAAATTAATCTTGCGAAACATTGCCTCCTTAACGCCAAACAGACAGTAAAATTCTATAGAAGGTAATACATATTCACGGAAATGTCATATTTGATATGATAAAATCTTTTCTTTATTGTTTATATTTGAACCAAAAAATACTTTTCTCAAAATCTAATTCATTACACATTATTTGAGAAAGATATAATCTATTTTTTCCTATAGAAATATATTTACTATTAATCTTTAAATAGTAAACTTCAAATTATTAAAATTATTAACAAAATAAATATTATAAGAGAATGAAATAAATGCTTTATCAAGTATTTAATGACCCCTAAGATATTTAAATGTATAGTAAATAGTCAATATCAGAATGGAGATGTCGTTAAAAAGAAGTTCATTGAAATTTTTGAAGGAAACGTAATCATTTTTTAAAAAACTACCTAAATAGGAATGTTCTATAGCAAAAACGAAATCATTTTATATATCTAGGATACATCTTCAATTAGTTATTGCTTTAGATAACTTCAATAAATTAAATATAATTCAACACTTACCATTTTATCTTTCGATAAATAGTTTTAATTTTAAAATTTGGAATTCAATAAGGAATTTTTTTAAACACAAATAAAGTTTACGCACATGTGAAATATGCATTTTGTTTTTTAAAAGCCTATACAATTATAATCAAACACTCACCTATGTTAAGGAAATCATTTAACACCGTCAAGAGTCTTTATAATACTAATTTCTTAATTTATTAATAAGAACTATTTGTTGCATTTATTCAAAAAGTGAATTAAAATTACTATTAAATATCGGGTGGTATATCTTGCTCTATAAGGACCAACAGTGGCAATTAGGAATATATATATAACATGCATAGTTTGGGAATCTATTTGGACAATATTTATAAATTTAATTTAATTTTACTAATAAAATAATATTAAAAAGAAGCAATTAGTCAATAAGTCTACAGAGATATAGGCTATATATCAAATTCTAAATGCTTAAAAAGTATATATCTTATTGCAAAGCTAAATTTTAATTCTTCAGTATGTTCGGTTTTCAACTAAATTTGTGAAAATACATTTAACTTGATCTACTTAAAAATAAACCTGCTTTAGCTGAAAAATTTGTAATTCAACATGTAACATCCACAAAATATATTTTTGAACATCTACATTAATAAAATAAAAAGTTTTTTTTCATGAGCCTTACGCAATATATACCGCATGCGGAGGTATGGAAATTTAGAATTAGAAACCCCTGTGCGCAGAAATAAATAGAATATCCTATGTAACACGATATATTTCTTATTATGTTGGTTATAGTACTACCAATATAAACATTCCGAAAGTACGCCGTTTAGTTAAAGTGTTTGAAAATAGCGTTGAAACATATTAAATAATACCGTCTCTTTCATCGAGGTTAAGAGCTCGTAAGTACTAGTCATTAGTACCTGCCCACACCGCCGAACTTTGCCGGTGGTTTGAATTTCGAACGGAGAATCCCATGGAATGTATTTGTGCATAGTACCTAGTTTACTTTAAACAAGATATCCTCTCCACTGATGGCTTAGTTGTGTTAAATAGCTACAAAAACCACGGTATTAACTAACAGGTAGTCGGTGACCTGCCGGTCTAGGGGTAAAGTGTGCTTGCGGCCGGGGTTCAATCCTCGGTCGCGGCAAAGATTTATCTGATTACCAAACCCTTCTTTCACCTCTGACTAGACATCTTGTGAATGTAGGGAATGCCAGGCCTCCACCGTGGTTCGGATTTCCACGTTAAACTGTAGGTCCTTCATTTCATCTCACAATAACCCTACCATTACACATTAGCGTAAGTGCGTATAACCCGAACGGGTATTAAGACACGATGCTAATAATAATAATAATAATAATAACTAACAGGTAGGTCTACATTTAAAACCGTCCTCTCTGAAGCAGGTTAAAGTTCTAAATTTATTAATGATGATTTTCAAATAAATTGATAATTTGTTTGATAAATAACGAGGAATAATGCTATATAAAAGAAGCGGGTTATATTGTTAAGTTCAAACTAACTAAAATGATGACATATTACATTGTAAATGTTATAATGTTTTAAATATATTTTTTACTTCAAGTTACTTGTTATTTTATTTAATTTTTGTTACAAATATAAATTAGTCTGGTTATTACGTCAAGGAAATGCTTAATAAGTCGACATTTATAGGTCACTTCTACAACAAGATCCTGTAGATATAATAATAATAATAATTTTTATACCTTTAGAGATTGGAAAGAATATTGTTTTATTTATTTTATAGCGGAGTCTTAGGGAAATAAACCACATCCAAAATATGGTCGTTTAAGGTGGTGTAGTAGGGCAAGTGAGTTAAGCAAGTTTTATTTTGTAGTTTTAATATAAAATAAAAACAGTTCAACAGTAGAATTATGGAATGTTATTTTCTTCACATAGTGACTTCAACAATTCTTGAATAACTGTCAAGGATATCCTATAATTTCATAAAAACCTTTTCTCCTCATTTAAAATGTTACTCGTCAAATGCCGCTATGCCCATGACAGATATTTAAGAATTGTTTATATCATCATGTGAATAAAATTAAAATCTTCTGTTTCTACTGGAGCAGTATTTGATTTATTTTGGCCGATAAAATGTTTTTCTATAAAAACTCCAAAAACACTGCCAATTTAAGTGAGTAAATTTAATACTGAGAATAATTTTAATATTGACTTAGTAGAATTCTAAATGTGGGCATTAATGGCCTAATATATTGTATTAAAAATTGGGTAAGTACAAATGTTCGTGTTTGTATTAAATGAAAACATATGTTTAATAAAATCAAAGTATAATTAATTATGGCCTTATGGTAAAGAAGGAAGTAAGTCAAATCTAAGAATATAGCTACCATTAGGAAATGTTACAAATCACTTTTTGCAGGTAAATTACCACCTGGTAAAATTATCAGCTATATACCTTAAGGTTTTCCAATAACGAGAAAGAAAATTAATAATGAGGAAATAATTGTCATCAACGATGGGAAACACATATGTCAAGTATAATCGGTTATAATCGTGGCAGAGAGAACGATTTTCATTTGTTCTTTAACTTATTAATGTATTGGGGCTGAGTCTACTCAAAGTAAAATTGAGTTTTAATTTATTGGTAAATAGAAACATAATTATTCAAAATTTCTGTCACATTAATTCAAATAAATGTTTTTTAATTAAGGGCGTGTGTGAAGATGTATTTAGAGAACTTTGAGAATAGCTTAACTTTGAATGTCGTATCATATTGATGTATTATCGTGTATAATTGTTGGTCTAGCGTTGGTTCCCAAGATAATAAAATGCATGTATCGCTAATGGCCTACCCCCGTGGCGCACCCTAATCGCCGCGACACATGCTGTCAATCATGTAACTACACGACTGATTGTAGGGGCAATCTCTTCCATTAATTGAGTGAAAATAATTATAACTCACCTAGGCATAGTTGCAGCCATATGAGGACCCAACTGAGTGAGAACGCCAACAATGTACTACATCTTGATAGAGGCTTCATTGTTAAATGTTGGTTCCAGTCAATTAATGGAATTGGAAGAATATTTTAAAAACACACCATCCACACACACTGACACCTTCACACGGTATACGAAATCACGGGAAGGGTTTGTACAGTTAATCTAAATTAAGTTGATTAATAAAATAGAAAAATCCTAGTGTATCATTTCACAATTTAAAAAGGTATCGTCTTATATTGCAGCATATTTGTCACAGTATTCTCAAAGATATATAGTATTCTAGGGAATATTGGTTTGCGCTAATAATAAATCTAGATAATGTACATCACAACAATTAGAACACAACTTCTCATTACTTTTTCAAAAAGCGTTCTAAAATTTCATTCAGTATGAAATATTAACACATAGTCGAAATAAATCAAAGTATTTGTAAAAAAATTGTTTTGAAACTACCAACACGTCCTTTAAGATCATCTTAATCTTTATATTGTTGTAGTACGTACTAAATTTCAATGTCACAGCAATTGATTATTGACGTGTTTTTGTTTTGTCACTTAAAACACTTTAACTATATTTTTTCACTATGAATATATAGTGAAATGAGGATAATGTGAAAAGTTGATTGGGCACAGAAGCATATTCTTTATTTGATAAGCCACCACACTAATAAATATTAATAAACGTAAATATAGATCACTTTGTAGCAGTATTGTCGCAGAAAAATATGTTCGAAACAGTTCATTTAGTGAAATTAATATACCGTTTAAGTATTAGAATAGTACTAAAAATTTATAACCATGTAAGTTCATGCAAATAACATAAAAATCCTTAAAAACTGAACCCAAATCAATCAGATCACACTAATTATATAATAAATATGTTCATAGTCGATAGCAACAATGTAAAATCATTGACAGTTGTCAGATAACTATTGCATGACACTTAGTTTAAAGTACATAATTAAAGTTAGAGGTATAACAACATTTACATAAACACTAGTTGTAAGTCAACTTTTTTTTATCGATAACTATGATATATGATTATTTTTCCCCCTCTTATAAATCGCAAGGGTTACGAACTCGCCCGATATAGACCCGATGACGGTCTCTCGCAGACTGCAGAGAGTAGCGCACTCTACATTGAACAGACGAAGGATGCGCGCGCAGTTACAATTCGATATTTCCAGCGACACCTAGCAGACATAGAAATATCGGTCCCACGGTAAAAATTATCGGCATCCATGCAATTGATTTAAAAAAAAATTGTTTTGGAAATTTCACTAATTATTTTTTTCCTTTGCACCAGGTCTAAGATTGGGAATCCATTTATAAAAAAAATCTCAACAATTCCAATTTTAATTAAATCCATAACTCTCCATCACAAGCAAACTAGACAAAATGGACTTGATGTTAAGTCAGATTATGAATATGATATTTATTAATATATTTTATTAATTTAAGTAATTAAATTTGTTTTTGCTTTTAATCTACACTCAATTCATCATGGACATACATACAAATAGATACGAAGTGAAGCATTAAATTGTGTTTTTCTAATAAGTCATTATTACGATTAAAGCAATAAAATACTTTGGTATATTTTATTTATTTCACCGAGGGAAAAATTACAGCTGTAAACTTGGAAATGTTAGTTTTTCGAACTACCGTAACATGTCCTGAGTAAACAACAATATAAAAACTCAATTCAAAGAATGAAACCAAGGACACAGCACTTAAATTGCAAACAAACATGCACTTTAGAATAGTAGTGTACTTTAGCACACCACTTAGATTTGTGAAGCAGACCGAGTCCTTACAGACTAAACATCATTTGCCGAGCACACATTGAAAATGTATTTCATTAGTGAAAGTGTAGAATAGAAATTTATCATATTTGAATATACACATAAAATCATACGATGTTTGTTTGATGAATATTTATTTTTAATTTCTACGAAAATGGTAATAAGGCGTTCTTCCTATTTGCACAGAAGTGTTTACCTCGATGCCTGGAATTCACCAAAAGACAAACTGAAAAGTAAATGGTAATTAATTTATATCTACACTAAGTTCCAAGCAAGGTGATACTTTTACTAAGTTTACTTATTCCTATGGAGAATAAAGTTAGATGATGATGGTGATGATGACAAGAGTAATAATAATAGTAATAATAATGACAGTTATCATCCCTTGAATAAATTTATTTTAAAATCTATACATTAGTGAAGATAAATTAAAGTTTGCCGCTTAGAATGAGGATATATAATATCTCTATATATTGGGAAAAAAATCACATGTTTTAGTAGGCCTTAAAAATAAAACCTTAGTAAACTTATATTATTCAACAAATAAAATATCTCGTATTCAGCACAATCTTATAGGAAAAGTCTTTATTTGACAGTTAGAAAAGATAATATATTTTTATTCACCAATGCATACGTCAATTCATGTTATCTGCAGCTTTAACATTTGATACACATTATTAAAGCGTGGAAATTAGCAATAATATTATTAATTAATTTTAGTAGGTAAAACCTACACAATATAGTACTTAAAACAATACACTTCAACTAACTCACCCAGTGCATTAATTTAGCTAAATCTGTAAGATTAAATTACTTTGAAACTAGATTTTATTGATTAATTAGGTAAAATCAACACAACATAGTGCTTAAAATAGTACACTTCAGCCAACTAGCTCAGCAGATTATTTAATTAAATAAGTAAGATTAAATTACTTTAAAACTAAATTTAATTAATTTTACCAGGTAAAGTCTACACAATATAGTACTTAAAACAATACACTTCAATTAATTCCCCCAGCGCAGTGTTGGTCACAAAAAATATAACATTTTAGAAAACATAAATAAATGTTTAGTAAGGAGCAAACCAATACATATAAGTTAAGACCTTGATATTATTATTTATAAATTATGAAGTTATGAGTTCGGTTTGAAGAATTTTTAATAAATAACTACTGACGATAAAATTTATTTATAACATAAGGGCACTAAATATTATTTATACTCTTGGAAGAAAAATTTCCTTAAGGCCCTGCCTAACTTCTCTGGTGGTGTGTTGAGATTTCAGCTCTCAAAATAGATGGTGTTGCTAACGTTATACAAATTGGTGGATTCCAGCCATCAGGTTGGCAGAATAACTTGTTTGTTTAAACAACTGTGAGGCTGGCTGACCTCTAATCAGTCAAGGCCGCAAGCAAACTTTTCCTAGAAATGAAAGAGATAAGAAGTGTGGTGCAAGACTGTAAATGTATGTAGGCGACCAAGTTGAACTAATCGTGGGGAGATAAAACGTCATGATACAATAATACTCTCGAGCAGAAACATTAGCCTATCCGTCCCAGACAACTAGATGCTTCTCTCTGGGGGTTCAAATCCCTGCTGAGGGTATTTTGGGGAGATCTTATCCAATCATTTCCTTCTATTCTCCCATGCAAATGTGGGTACATTTACATAATTAATGATAACTCTTTAGGTATGAACTAATTACGCCAGGAGGTTAGGGATGAATGCGTTTCAATTTATAGGAAGTGTACCCGCATTAACGTGGAGAGAGGGTCGGAAAATATTTAGCAAATATCACTCGACCATGATTGAGCCACAATACCCTAGTCATCGGCAGACTAGTCTATTGCAAGAGTGACACCTTATACCAAGTGGCCACCAAAGTGTGATATTACCAGTCCTCATGTCTTAAAAATAACTAAACGATTAAAATAAAATGACTTACCAAATCTTTAAAAATTACGTAAGCTAGAGAGGTGGGAGGGAACTTACGCGAGGGGAGGAAGAGAGAATCTAAAATCCTGTGAAACAAGCCTTACGTGATATAAGGATGGCCCCCTTGCAAAAAAAAAACTATGGGCATACAAGGCCTAGCAGCCGGGTCGTGTTATTGAGCAGAGTAGAAACGAACTCAGGTCATTGCTTTATAAATCACCTTTTTAAATAAGTCTTGGAACTATTTTTGCAAATGAATATCTGGGGAGGGTAGAGATAAATAATACTGTATACTTATTTATAAGAGGAAAAATCATTCCAGGTACAATCATAGACAGCTCATTTTTGAAGATTTTGTCACTAAACTATAATAACCTATACGAGGGAGTATGTAACTAACGATTTTGTCGTACCATTTATTTGCGTTTATTAGTAGGCAGGTAAAATAAAAAATAACTCAAATTTAAAGTGATAAATTCTATCCGCTGTGCTATGATTAATTTTTAAACTTCAAAGGATAAAGAGGCAATAAAATATTTAAAAAGCAGTTTTATTTCGAAGATCTAGAACAATTTAGACTCTAAATGTATGATATTTTTATTATTGATATCACCAAATCATACTACCTGTTTATGTTATACGCATATAAGATAATCTAATTGGGTAGTAATGAGGAAGGAAGCATTTGAGAGGTTATCTACCAGCATTTTATGTAAATAGATGGGGAAACCATTTGGGAAAAACCACTCTCAGTAGACCCGACCAGGGTTTGAGCCCCAAGCGCTCTGCTATCAGCAGGCCATTTTAACACCGGAGTGACGCCTTAGACCACTCAGCCACTGAAGTGGGTATTTGTTATTCAATACGGTGTTTACAGTTTTCAAACATATATAGGATTTACACAATTTTCCAGAAATAAATGTTTATGGGAAATTTTTTCATCCAATTGGTAGATTTTAACTTTAGTAATATCTCCATGGTGTCAGCCTGCCAGCAGGCTATACCAATCGAGAGTCTGCCGTATGTTGGCAAAGATAGTGCCAACATTTTTGGGTTGAGGTTGCCATGGGGTCAGCACAACCTACCCTCCAGCATTCTATCTCAGTTTTATAGACTGAAGTGCTACTTATTCCTTCAAGTAGCTCCTCATTTGTCATCATGAGGATGATTTTGGTTCCGTTTCAGACCCACTGCTTCGCAGACAGAATTGGAAGCACTGGGGATCGAACCCGGGACTTCGGAATCTGAAGCCAGTAAATCTGACCAATATGCCACAGAGGCGGTCGGGTATCCACTACTTACTTACTTACTTAGTGGCATTGGGAAATCAAAAGTTCATTAACTTTAATGGTTTTAAATATATTTTACTTATCATCGGCTCCATGTCGTAGTCAAGATTGATAAAGCGCCATGACTGAGCACTGATTACGTAAATGAATCAGCTCTATTAATTTTGCTTGTTCAATTTCCTGTAAGGTTGAAATTATTTAGTTCTAGTGTGATACGAACTCAGCCAAGGCACGAGAGATTTTGAATATACTATAAGTGCATTACAGAGTGTTAGTAACATTTACCTTCAGCTAAGAGCTTTTATAAAAACAGTACTAAAACATCAGAATAATCGCTACATTGTTATATAGAAATATTTATTTGTATTTTAGTTTTGATATTATTTCTACATTAAATAAAATATTTCATTAATTTTTTGAAAAATAACTTAATCCAAAGTCCTCCTAGATCGTAAAATAAATATAGTAGATAAAAACATACTGAGAACGTCTTCAAATTACATTTCGACCCTATTTTATTTAAAATAACTATGTTTGATATGAGCAGGAATGTTTATTTTTACTTATTGCAATAGTGGATTAAAAATCTCATGTACAGTAGTTTTCATATACTCTGAATATTATCACTTATTATTACAATGTGTAGTGCTCAAGACTGAGAAAACCCGTGAAAGAATGTTGGATAAGAGTGAAGAATTTTACATGTTTTACTGCCTCATGTAAATAAGGGCTAATGTCATAAAACTTTGTGAATGGAAAAGCATATGGTATTTTCTTTGAAAATAATGTATCACTAGAGTAATACTTTCATTGAAGTAAGTAGAGACCAACTATAGCTATTCGCACAGCAGTTAAGACTTTGTAATATTTTAGTTACTGAATATATTATTATGTTTATATTTAATTAACCAAGTTTTCCTAATTGGACATAGCCCCTTCTTATCCCAATGCACATGGTATTAGTGTCAACTTGGGAGTCGTTATAGCTCAATATCGTCGTGATTATTGAAGCCAACCCAAATTTAAAATTACATTTAAAAAGAAAAAGAAATTATTCATTAAATAAAATGTTATAAACAAACACTCTAGATTAAGTGTACAAAAATAATAAATAAATCGATCAATAATTATTGTTTTCCCATATAAAATGCATTGAAATGGAAACACTTTAACGAAAATATTTAAATAACTATTTTTAGCATGGTTTGAAAATTCCATAATAATTATGAAATATGCTCAGATATGTTACTAAAATAAATAAAAAAACAACAATTTTGAATTATTAGATTTTTTGTTTATAACCGTGCATTTATGGGTAGGCTCAGTCTTAAACAAAGTTTTCAGGCCCTGCCTACCCTCTCTGGTGGTTTGTTGAGCTTTCATCTCTCAAGATAGATGGTGTTGCTTACGTTATACAAACTGGTGGATTCCAGCCGTCAGGTTGGCAGAATAACTTATTTGTTTAAACAACTGGGAGACTGGCTGACCGCTAATCAGTCAAGGCTGCAAGCAAATTTTTCTTAGGACTGATAGAAATAACACTTAAAATAATCCATAGATTCAATGTCGACATTTGCAGGAGTCAAATGGTCAAATAAATATTCATACCATATCAAAATATGAGTATAATAAGAGTTAAATACAAGAGTAAAATAATTAAAATGTTTAAAATTTATTTAAAATAACAAGTTAAAACACAGTTAATACCATCGGTCAAAAGTTTTGTTTGCAATTTGTATGAATTGAAAGTTAATAATATTTTTGAAAATGTTTAATCATGTCAAGTCTTACCTGTATTAACGTCCCATTACTCCTTAAGGCATTCCAGATTAGGTGGAGAAATCTGGAGGCTTACTTGTCCAACATGTTTCGGTACTCATACACGTACCATATTCATGGAAAATCGTCATAGGCTGAAACACAAAGTGTTTTCAAGACTAAGAGAGTCAACACCTTCAAAATTATTCAATCTGAGCTCATATCTTCATAATTTCTAAATAATAATACCTAGGTATTACATTATATTTACAAAAAATAAACTTTTATTTTCTAGAAGGGTCTTATTATTAAAATAGGGCTTACAAACATAAGATATGTGTGATCTAAAAATCACAACATGAGGCATCATAATGTTTACTCAAATGTAGTAGGGATGTGAGAGGTTGAATTTCGGAGGAGAATTAATTCCATTTATTGGAAAGGGGGGGGGGGCGGAGGTGGTGGAGAGCATATAACCATTTGGAATAAAATATCATTGAGTACTGATCAGTAGTTCGAACTATAAACTTCCCATAACTTTCAAACCAGGCTGATGCCTTGAAGGGCCAGCTGGTAAGTGTAGTTACTTAGTTAAACAATTGATATCTGCATTTAATATTCTTAGGGAATAAGCTATTTTTTTAAATATATTATTCCTGGTGTAAAACCATTTGAAGATTAATGAAGGGATATAACCTGAATGCACGCAAGTAAATTGAAACCATGAACTCACTTAGAAACTAGTTAGGTACGATATAACTCAACTTAATGACAATCAATTACTATTTCCCCATTTTCAATCAACATTTCCTTCAAGTTTTTCTCCTAATTCCATCCTCCCCTTTTGTATTTCATCCCCTTCTCATCTTTCCATCCACCCTTCAAATATTATCTTTCACTCTGCACCCTTTTCTCATATATATGTCAGTGTCTACAAAGATGACACGTACACCCCCTCTAGACAAACTGAAAAAAAAAGTTGTTGATCGAATTGTAAACCCTCTTTGCGAACAAACTCTATAATGGAGGGAAAGGTTTCAATATTTCCTCGGGGAAGAATGAGATGGATTCAAATAAAGCTTGTGCAGTACTGTACTATTATGTACTGTTATGGTAGTACGGTACTGTATAGTCAAGTAGGCCTAATATATTTTTAGATACAACATTTTATTAATAATTTACCAATTTAGTATTTACTCATACGATATAATTTTTATACTATTACATTCTTAAAAACTGTTACAAAAATTATTAAATTGTTGAGATGAAAACTAAAACCATTATTATTTTATACGGGTTAAAGCCTATATTCCTTGAATTCGAAATTTAAATTTTCTTTTGAATCTCTAATCCCAATTCTAATCTTTGAATCTTTAAAAATATAAAATGTTATTAAAGTGTAAATATCTAGTATTTTTCGAGGCTTAGTGCCAATGACAAATTATATTTAGTTTATTATGTCTATTACTTAATAAACCATTTAGATACGATATTTTTAAATAAATAAACTACATTATTACCATTGTATTTTGTCCTTATTTGTGATATTATTTTTCTTCCAAATACACAAGTTTTTTTATAATACTTTTTAACAATAGCTTAAAATTATTGGAGTTAAATGTCTTCATAATAAGTATTCCAAATCCTTTTTGGGATCCTTAAGTTTCTCATTCAAGGATTAAAGTGTTCCATCTGTTATAGTTATTATTATTATTATTATAGCTAACATTATTATGTTTTCTATCTTACGACAGGTCCATTCCTTTTGTCGGTGAACTTATACTGAGCCCTGACCCCTGCCTCCTCCATCAGTTCTCAGAAATGTATTTTATTCTACAAATCAATATGTCTATATATATATTAATAATTATTGTTTATTTATTTTAACCACACTAACAATTCAGAATCAAAATCAACTGTCCTAAAGTCTAAGTCATTAAGCTCTCTGAGTTGCCGACAGTAAATATGTTGTAGTTTGGATCTCAGCATGTTGCGTTTGAGATAGTTTCTAAAATAGGTTTCCCCATCGAGGTTTTCACAACCTCATTATACACTAATGTTGTTGCAAATTTTTTTATAACTGGATTCGGCGTCTTTGCCTCTTAGCTCTAGTGTTGACCAACCCTGATGTTACATAAATAATGTAAATATTTATATTTTTAACTATTAATAATAATAATTGTGCCTTTAATGTTTGGTGAAATAATGCTAAGCAATTATCTAAATATGTTTAAACGATAAAGTAAAACCTACTTAGAATGACATTAAGGAATATTTTGTATTTTTATAAGTTCTCCCATATAATTTAATCAGCTTGTACAGTAAAACGATATAGTTTTTTCATTACATTAAATTGAATCTCTTAAAATAATATTTTCACAAATATAAATGATCAAATATAATTATCTAAGCTATTTATATCCTAATTTTCATTAAATTTTATCCTTAATTATAAAAATATTAAAATTTTTATAGTTTAACTATACAGAGAAAATATATTTTGACGGACTTAATAAGCTTAAGTATTTAGGAAAAACTTTAATTAGCAATAAAGATATTTGATTGGAAATTTAATAAACAATAAGTCGGGAAATTACCCATTCAGTAAGTTGTTGATATCTTACCCGCCTCAAAAAAATATAAAACTTATAATATACAAAACAATAATTTTACTTATTGTTATTTATGGGTGTGAAAGGAGGTCTTATAACTTCCATGACGTAAAAAAATAGGGCGTTCAAAACAATTTGCTTAAAAATAAATATGGTTCATAAAGTGATAAGGCTACTGGGAAGTGGAGTTTACATAATAATTATTTCAATACCCTGTAATTACATAATAATTAGTTCAATACCATGTAAATATCACGCGATATTATTAGGATGATAAAATGTATTTGATTACGGTGACCAGGATATTCAGCGCGAATGTAAGAATCTATAACCTTGATCAGAGTATTGAATGGCAAACCCAATGAGATCAATGGGCAGACATAGACGTAATTGGCGGCGGGGTGGAGGGGGGGGGGGATAAAACTAGAATGGACCTGAAATATATAGGGTGTAATTAGGTTGACAGGATATTACTAGCTCAATATAGGGTGCCATGGGGTCGACTGGGTAGAACTATCTTAAGATATGCCAAGTGACGTAATACGGCAATTAAATTTCTAGTCTCTAATGCTATCGAGTAAGTTTATCTATTATTAATTAATTACATGCAAACAAGGTATAACGATTTCCTAATAACGTTGGAAACCATTTAGATCATTCCTTATTTTGACATGAATTCACTTTGTATTATTAAAAAATAGTTGTCACCATTTATATAAGAAAAAATCTACATCTTATTAAAATTGCAAAATTTAATTCCAAATAATTAATTTTAAAATACATCCTTATAGGTGAGTTTAATCAAATTAATTTTGATATTGCTTAACCAAAATTTTTAAATAATTTATATTTAAAAAATAAATCATTATACTATCTAATGTTCTACAGATAATTTGTAGTGCCATATTAATGTATAATTTATAAATTACATAATATAATAATTTTATACTACTAATATACAACTTTAACTCCAGAGAGAGAAAAAAAAGTAAAGAATCATACAAAATAAACTAGAAAGCAAGTTTATGTTAAAACACTATAATTTACAAAACAAGTAAATTAGCATTAATTAAGTAATTGGGAGAACCTAAAGGCGTTTTCCCCACAAGCTTATCTTTAACTTTCACTCGACCTCTTGGAAAGATAAGTATTGGGATCCACAAACAAATCAAATTAAAAGATTTTTACAAATCAACATTTATAGGCCCCTAAGATTGAAACTATCAAACTTTGAATACGAATGTTTAGAAGTATGTCTAAAATATATCAGGGTTGTACAGCTTTAGGTGATCTGAAGGCCAGATTTAAACATATGATCAATCTGAGGGCTACATCTAGAATTGTTATAACATATATATTTTAATATCTGCACTGTATTTATTAGTTCAACGGTTACGTTTAGCAATCACCTATAAAATGTCTTAGTAAAGAAAAGTTGTGTTACTAGTAAACATTATCTTTGAAACATTATACAAGATACAACTATGGTTTATAAATTCATAATTATTATTTCATATTAATGTGAGTATGTGGTCACTCATTTTCATTTAATAAAGTAGTTACATCATTATAGATTCTTGTAGTTTCGAATCACATTAAATGTGAAAGGGATTTATCAGTCAATGAACATCTTTATTTGGATTTTATGAATTTCATCTTTGAAAAAGTGCTTTCTCAATGATACGTGATCCCGAAAATTGAACATAACTCTTTATTCCCTCAATTTCTGATAGCACTCTCTTTGTAATAATTTAAACACATTTTATCTTGTTCAATTATTCTTCCAGTACAAATTGGGATTGATTTTAAATTCTCCCAGTTCCACTTGAAAGTCAGATCTTACGTTTTTAATTTTGATCATGCGCATTGAAATAAGTCATCTAGCGTTGACGCAAGGAAATGTAACTGAAGTCATGCCTGGGAAACTACAGTAGCAACATGGAATCTTTGGTGCTGACTGACAGTTCACAACTGACTTCTGACAGGCAACATATAGATGTATACCTAAATGTTGCCCGTCAGAAGTGACAGCTGCTAAACACATGGTTTTGCAGATCATATGGTTCACCGTAAGGATTCATAACTTGGTGTGGTAACTTTTCAAAGCCGTCAGCTGTCAGCTGTGAGCTGTCAGTCGCACCAAAGAAGCCATGGGGCTACTGTAGGTTGTCCCTTGTATTATGAAACTATAGTTCTATTTTTTCGGATGGTGAGGGCTTAATTAAAATCGTATTCTTTCCCTGCAGACATGGTCTTAGACAGTCCTGAAGTATATACTTAATCCATTCTTCAAAATCTTGAATACATCTCTCTCATGGTTGCAATGGAAAAACCACGCTTATAGATACACAAATAACATCCTGATTGGCTATAGATGTATTCTTCTGATAGCATCAATATGCAAGTTATTCTACCATTCCGTTTTATAATAAGTGGGGTTTAAAATATTTTGTATTATTTTTTTTATCTAAAACAGATTTGGATTTGTAAAACATAGCTTGGACACATGTTCCCCATCATAATGTCAAACAAAAAAAACTCTGGCAAATGAACAATACAATTTAGTTTTTTAGCCACACAAAAAGATGAAGAGAAGATCTTTCGACTACAAGATGATGATTGTTATTAGTCTCAGACATTAAACAAAGGATTTTAAAACCTTAAAATATCCTTATTGTTATAATTATTATTATTACTACTACATCAGTGACGTATAGCTTGATATTTTGACCAATTAAAACAATCAAAGAACATGGCGCTCAAAGTGAATATATTGCTTTAAAAAATAACTTATGGAGTGTCTTATAAAACATTTTTATGCTGAGTTTGTATTGTTTTGGCTATACATAAATGAATACAAGCTTTATCTTATCAAACTTAATTATTTTGAAAGAGAAAGAAAAGTTTTTAGGGGGAGAGGGCCTCAATTATTTATGTAAACCTATTTAAATTATAATATTTAGTTAAAAAGTAGAGCATAATATTAAAACATATACAACCAAATTTAGTCATTAAGTTAAGGATGCTATTTTAATTTGGAATTACATTTATTATTGTTTATAACAAACAATTTTGGTAGTATTAAGTGATATATGATAGGTTATTGTAATATTAAGTGTGATTGTGTGAACAATAAACATTGAGAGATGTTATAGTAATAATACGAGAGAAAATCTAATTTATCTAAAAAGGTAAATTTTATTTTTCTAATAAAATTATAATCCAAATCCAAATTATATTTAATTCTAAATTGACGTTTACTTTATATCTTAAAAAAAAAGTTTATTTGGAAAGGGGTCTATCAAACTTGAGCGAACTATATTATTTAATTTGATTTTAAAAGCACTTTATTAGACTCTAGTGAAAATAAATCCTATTTATTTGCCAAACTTTTATTTACTAGCGTTTGAAATCATAATTTGTTTGAATTTATGAATACATATAGCTCAATATATTTTAATTTAGAAAGTTTGAAAGTAAGGACTACTAACTGCTTTATTCAGGGGCTAAGATAGAGAAGTAAACAACCAAATCCAGAACTCAATCTTTACCTCATTGTTAATGCTGCTCTACTACAATTTAAGTCTAGCACTTAAGATAACGTGAACACCACAAGTTTTACTATATACATTAAAAAAAAAAATCATAACTTATTGATGAGCAAATTTCACCTTATGGAATTTTTCCTTGAAATAATCTTGATAACAATTATTAAATATGCACACTATAGTATGGATAGATTCTTATCTCAAGGAATGTGAATGGAACCTTTTTGCCGTTGTTTTGATTGCTAAACACTCTAATTTTTCCCAGAAATTATGCTATCAATTCTGATTTCTCTCGCTAGCACACTAAATTGGCACTACTACTCCACTCACTATACTGTGGAACTTCTAATCCACTCACATTATTTCTGCGCTACTACTTCACTCACTATACTGTATCACTACTACTCCACTTACTCTACTTCTGCACTACTACTACTACTACTAATACTACACTCACACTACTTCTGCACTACTACTACTACGCACACACTACTTCTGCACTATTACTACACACACACTACATGTGCACTACGACTATACTCACAATATTGTAACACTTCTAATATACTTATTATACTGTAGCATTAGTATTCCGCTTACACTACTTAAGCACTTCTACTCCACTCACACTACCTCTGCACTACTACTATACTCACAATATTGTAACACTTCTAATCTACTTATTATACTATATCACTAGTACTCCGCTTACACTACTTATGAACTTCTACTCCACTCACACTACTTGTGAACTTCTACTCCACTCACACTACTTATGCACTTCTACTCCACTCACACTACTTCTGCACTACTACTATACTCACAATATTGTAACACTTCTAATCTACTTATTATACTGTAACACTAGTACTCCGCTTACATTACTTATGAACTTCTACTCCACTCACACTACTTATGCACTTCTACTATGCTTACAATATTGTAACACTTCTAATCTACTTACTACAATGTAACACTACTACCACTCTACTTACACTACTTCTGCACTACTACTACACTCACACTACTTCTGCACTATTAATCTACTAACCATACTGCGACACTACCACACCAATCGCACTACAAACCCACTCAGTAACGTTCTTGCATACCAGCCAAACCTTGTTGTGGTCAAATTGGTATCGATATAATTGATGGAATGTGTCAGTTGCAGTTAATGAACACACATTAATATACGAAATGATTTTACTACTTTTTATAATTTACAAAAAAGTTTCTATTTTTCTAAATTGGACTGTATACTCTGGACCTAAATAAATGTTGATAGTTTGGTGGATTAAACGAATCGAAGCGTTGCTCACAATACAGGGAGGAACCTAAAATAGTCGACAGGCTTCATCGGTGCCAAATAGTTGAACTATATATGTAACAAAGGAGAGCAGGTTTGATCTTAAAATTAATAGTCACATAATTTCTTTAATTAGAAACTCCACCATCTGCCTAGAGTACCGCCTTAGAATATTCGGGCCACCAATTGCGGTTATACTTATGGGATTATGATACATTTTATTAAATTATTACTATCATGTATATTTCACGCAAAATAATTAATGAGTATTGATTTAAAGTATTATTATCATCGTGTTCAACAACAAGCACGAATTTAGAAATTGTGAAAGTGTGTGGATGTGTGTGAGTGTGGGGGAGGGGGGTGACAAATATATTGAATAGAGAAACATTTGCGTGAGTTGGTAGGCATATTTTTCCTAAACACGCGTTTCTTCTTGCCAATTTCCTTGCCCTGTGCTCACCCCTACCAACACTTTCATTAGTCTAAAAAAAATATATTAGATATTCTACCTAGGGGCGAATTGTTCCCCCTGTACTCACCCTTAAATTTGCGCTTGTTCAACAACACTCACTATATACATACCACACCACACCACACCACACCATGGGTCGACTGCAGTCCAGTTAGAATGTATAATAACAGTTTGGTCTTAGTATGGTGGTAAAGTTATGACGCAAAGTCGTAAGGAGGTGTTTATTGAAGGTCTTGTTTTCCTGTACGGTCAATTTATGGAGCGTAATTACGTCCTTCGCCCTCCCTGTAATTATTATCAGTTTACTGCCACCGAACACTACACCGTAAATGAAACCCATGGATTGTTCCCTCACACGTATGTGGTGCACATTATAATATACGTACATGTAGAAGATAATTATAAGTAAGTCTATTTCCAGCTTGATGTAGTTTTTTGTAACTATCCTTTAGAATTTGAAAAACCATTGATGACTTTTTTTTTCACATGACACAATATTGTTTTGTGAGTCAACGGTCCTTAATGTAATTTATCACTAAATATATATTTATTATGGGTTTATTATAAGCTTTTATTTAATTACCTGTAGGTTATAGTTTTAATAACATTAGTGTATAATTAAATTTATAAGCTTATAAAAATAGTTCTATATTATTTTATCTTGTGAAATATTTATATAGTTATTAGCTATAGGTCAATTGTACATTCTTCTATACTTTTGGTGTTTGGACCAAACGGTTTAATAACCCTTCGGACTTTACACATAATATACTCTGACTACCTTCCCCCCTTCCCCCATTAACCATCTTTAATAGAGACTAATAAACTTGCCCGCACCTAAACTCAAAACATTAAAGTAGATCGGAAGTTAATTACAACTTTTTGAAGCAATTTTTTATCACTAAACAAATTAAAATTAGAAAAACAGATTTAAGGAGCAATCATAAAACCCACTTCTGTGGCCTTACGTTCCAAGGCGTTACTTTCGCGTTAGAATGGCCTGGTGAAAACGGGGAAATTGGGTTTGAATCCTGATTGGATCTAATGGAGGGTAGCTTTTCTAAATGGTGCCCCACTATTACTTCCACGTAAATGCCAGGAGAATACTTCTAAAATCATTTCTTCCTCATCCATAATCCATTAGAATTTTCATAATATATGTTTATCGCTTGAAAAATTAGTAAGACACACTAATAAAATAACAAATAATAATTACTTAACCAAGAGTCTTGGATAAGTATATTCATAGACTATCACCAAGAAAAAAAAAGATAGTAAGTTTTATTAGCACTTATTAATGATAATTGTGTTTCTTTATAGTTAAATATTTCCAAACAAAAGGTTGTACTTCAACCAATTGATGACAAGATAAATCTTAAAGGGCACTAGGTGACCTGGTGGTCTAGGGGTAAGGTGTCAGACCTCTATGCTGGCGGCCGGGGTTCAATCCTCGGTCCCGGCAAAGATTTATCTGATTTCCAAACCCTTCCTTCACCTCTGACAAGACATCTTGTGAATGTGGGGAATGCCAGGCCTCCACCGTGGTTCGGATTCCACGTTAAACTGTAGGTCCTTCATTTAATCTCACAATCACCCTAACATTACACATTAGCGTAAGTGCGTATAACCCGAATGGGTAGTAAGACGCGGTGCTAATAATAATAATAGTAATAATAATAATAAAGGGCACTAAAGAAAACAATTAAAATATAATGGCCACTTTAAGGTTCTGAGTTTTAAGGTTTATTAACCTTATGAGTGAAAACTCCACCAGTTTTATCTTGTCTGGTTCGGGGAAGACAGGTTCCGAATTTTAATGTAGAATGTTGAGAAATGTCATCAGTATTCTTTTTATCTTCCTCTACAAACAAATACATTTCCTATAATTATCTAACTTATTCTTCTCTATCCGATTAGTGTAAATATGCGGATATTTTGGCAAAGTAATAAGAACCCATCACTATGGTCAAGGTCTTAGTAGTTTAAGCAGAGACTATAATCTAAACTTTCTTATCTAGCCTAGCTTAAATGTGCTTATGTATAGTAGGATTATGTTATGAAAAACTTTTGAAAAATATAAGTTATTTTTTGTGGTAAATATTGAAAACGATTGACATATTATTAGTCTAGCTACGGATAATATATGTCAACAAAAGGGACAGCTCAATATCCTATGACGTGCGACCCTTATGGCTAATAAATAAAGGTCTGTCTAGGGAAGTTGGACTGTCTGGTTTGTCTGTTGCCTCTTGGAGTTATTGTTAAGATCGTACTTTCAGCAAGGATAATCAATAAACCTTTTAAGGGGAGGTGAGGACCCGTATAACACCTTAAAAAGGGCTGAAGCTACGCTAATATTGACGTTTTTTAAATATAAAAAAATTACAAATGGACACGGGAATCAAACTGTGTCCAGATGTTATTTTTTAATTTAAAGAATATGACATTTAAGTGGAGCTATTATAGTTCATAGCCTGTTTCGTCGGCCACATGGTCTAACGCGCTACTCTCTGCGTAGACAAGAGTGCTGATGATGGGGAGATCGAGGTTCGAATTTCAGTCGGGTGTACTAAGGTTTTTTTTTACTAAAATGGTTTTACCACTATTCCTCCATATAAATTTGGATGCACTTCTAATAAATATAACATCCCCAATCCCTAGAACCATTATGGTAATTAATACATAAATGAGTAATACAAATGGGTAGTAAGACGTGGAGCTAAAAATAAATACATTCTTAATACCTATAGTAGTTGGTTATTTAATATCTCATGATATACTAATATTCTTAGATTATTTTAAGAATTGAAGTTTTAAAACTTTGTGAGCCTTAAATGTGCGTTTTTAAACGCCAGAGTTTTGATCGAAGTCAAACTTATTTGATATATTAATTATCTTTCTCGGCAGTTTGATGACCTTGCAAAACTAAAATTTAATTTTCTTTCTGGTTCTACACAGCTAATATGGAAGAACAGACGAAATGTGTTATACTGGAATCAAAAAGGTTTCACACTTTTAGAATATACAGTTAATTTATTATAATATGGGTTTTTTAAGAATATTATGTTTGTAAATAATGGTACATCTAAGTTAGTATATTTCTATTTATTTAATAATATGTTTCCATTATAATAATGCCACTACTTTCAGAAATTGGGATTAATCGATGTTATTTTACGAGAGTAAACAAAAAATATACTCTTCAAAACATCCAAGAAATTCAATTTAGCTCATTAAAACATCATCCGTAAACACAATAATAGATGTATATGTTAAGACAAGTATTTCAAGATGAATTTTAAAATACATCAAAAATAATTTAATTAGTTCAGTGGTTCTATTAAAACAAGAAACTATTTTATTTTTAAAGTATAAAATACATGAGTTATAAATAAGCTCTGATATCGAAATACATTAAGATAGAAAATAATGGTTATTCCATCTTAAACTTCGTTTCATGAAATACATTTTCAGTTATATGGCCTCGCGTGCCTTGTATTGACGCCCAGAATGTGTCATATTGTTAAAAGCTATCTTAAATTGTAGCTTATTATAGCACTGCGGCGAGTTTCATGACATATTGTTGGCTAACCCGTTGCTCCTGAGCGTAGGAAAGCCTACGCAATCCAAAGCGATTCATAAGGTTGACTCGACAATCGTTGACGCATTTAAAACCTTTAATTTGATCAAAAACATGATCTAGCTGAACGGCCATTAATAAAGCTCTTGTTAATCTTCATGCCTCACGGTATGAGCTGAGATGAAGGGTACTAAGGATTACAACAACTCCCATAAATGTTTTTTTTATTACTATAATGATGTCTTAATTTGTTTAGCCATGAGAAGTAAAATCAAAATATTCCTTAACATTTATTTAAAAATAGTTTATCTAGCGTTGTATTAGACAATATTATTATTTTGTTCTTGATTACGCTATGATAAGAAAAAGGTCTATACTAATTTTCTACATTTTAAAGCTATAATTAGAATATTAATATTATAAACATAGAGTATATAGAAAGTATACTATATGTAGGTAGTAAGCAAAAAATCCTAGAAACTAGTACTTACAATATTTTCAGTAAGAAAAATAATTTAATACGTATTTTTTTTTTAGAAAATTAAGTTGAATACTGAATAAAGAACTTAAGATTTCTAAATATTAAACTAGCCAATACATTTAAAGAAATAAATGTAATTTTATTTAGAATACAAATATTTATCTTAATTATCTTTCTTCGGGAATACAAATCTTACAGAAGGCATAAGCCCATATAAATATTTTACTATAAATTTACTATTTTATAATAGGTTTAAAATTATTTTGTAGGGCCTAGCAGGGATATTAAAACATTAAATAATGAATTTTAAAAACACTAAACTACTTAAAAATCATTTTCATTAAATACACTCTTTTATAGCTTGTGAATAAGTTTAGTTTCAACTTACGTCAAGAATAATTTTATTTATTTTAAATAAATATGATTGTAAGAATACCTGGATGGCTTAAAACATTTTTTATACATAGACCAATATTTATCTTAATTTTTCAAATATTATTAGATATCTGGAAATTGGGAACAAATCTCAAAACTTTCTTATTTGTTTGTTAAAAACACGTCCAAAGAACTTTTTTTTAAGTTTGTGCATTAAAAAATTGTTATCTTAATTTGTATTAAAGAACTTGTTGACCAAATAGTGTTTTTATAAAAGACAATATATGGTTTGCATTGGTTGAATTTTAAATTTAAATATATATAAATTATGTATTTTTAGATTTAGGAAAAAAACGTACTTAATTGAAATACTAAAATAATATGAAAGTAAATTTTAATTTTGATATATAAGGAATCATTTATTGAATGAATAATAATTTTATAATGGATAATATGTGACACCTTTTTAGTCCACCCACAAACACACAACCTAATTGATGGTTTAAGCAAAGGCAAAATATCTGCATGAATTCCTCGGCATTCTCAAGAACTAATTTATTTTGGATCCAAGACTTAAATAGCCACGTTTTAAATACATTGGTATGTAGTTGATTAAAAAGAGAAAAATAAGCGATGATTCAATGGGCATGTCTTGTTCATTCCCGTCACTGACTGAATACCCGAGATTCCTTCTCTATATAATCTAAAAAAAAAAGTCAGAATCTAAATTTGACAATAGACAATAGCTCGTGATATAAATCCAACCATTGTTCAGGAAGTGCACTATATTGCTTTGCCAAAGTTGTAACTCACCCGTGCAAAGATTTATTTGCCATACTAATTAAGGTATGTTAATTATAGCGTCTATAACGGCATTTTTAAACATTAAATTGTTAAATATTAATCAATTCTTAGTTAATTATCTCGCAATAGTAGGCATTCAGACATTATCATGTGAATATAATGGTTTTTTTATGTTGACATGGATTACTGTATTTTTAGGAGAATCATGCTTGGAAAATGTTTAATTGTAAGAGATAATAATTATATTTAATAGGAAATCAGTTATTAAAAGGGATATTATACATAAGCATATGTAGCTTATCAGTATATGATAAATAAACCAGGATGTTAATTAATAAGAGTATAACACAAAGACGTAATATTATCACTATAAATGTTTTGGAGTATTAAAATTCTTTACATTTTTGAAAACTGAATTGTTACATTATACTTTAAAATAAATTTAACAATGTATTGCTATAATGTAATGTAATATAACACCATAACAAAAAAAAATTTTTTGCTATGTTATAATTTAATAATCCAACTATCTTCTGTTATTAAATTGTAAAACCTTATAATATTGATAGTGAACTTGTTCTACTATATTATATTTTTATTAATTAACAGCAATCTTTTATTTACCATTTGATAACAGGCTATATATGTCTTAATATTTTATCCTTATTAATAAGTTTTTTCCCATACACAGTTGGATCACTTTGTTAGATTCCAATTTGGTCTACTGGGACTTGATTTCCTAAACTATTTCATGCCTTACCTTTTGAGAAAACTATAATATCTAAATTATACTTTCCTCAATATAACCCATTTAGTATAGTATGGATCAAAAGGTAATGTAAGATATGTTTAAATGTTGCATATGAATGTGTGAAAAAGAGAAACACTGAGAGCTATAAGAATAAAATGACTCAGTGAATGGATGTTGTTAAAGTGAAGGATGTTTGCAAGGATATGGAAGTGGGGAGAATGAAGTTGTTTTTAGAGCTATATGCACAAGTTTCTTGCCTACTACATAAAGGAAATTTTATTTATGTATTATAGATATATGAATAACATAGATAGGTGCTAAGACAAAAAAAAATC
Source organism: Timema shepardi (assembly GCA_902151425.1). Classification (NCBI taxonomy): domain Eukaryota; kingdom Metazoa; phylum Arthropoda; class Insecta; order Phasmatodea; family Timematidae; genus Timema; species Timema shepardi. The sequence goes on along the minus strand of CABFVX010000006.1, from coordinate 688,136 downwards.
CCCTAGTAAATTATTTTAACTAACTTTAACTAAATATAGGCTTATCTACACCTACAATTGTCGTTTAGAATGCCATTGTTTGTTTGGTAAAATATCACTTTATTAGGTTATTGAATATCTAGGATTTATCACAGATATTTATTATGTTCGCCATTAAAGTAATATAAACCTTTTATCTATATTTTTAAAAAGATAGTATTTTCAAGTAAATGTATCATTGTACATATAATATAAATTGGAGAATTTTATAAGGTAATTGGATTCAGTTAAATGGATCGTGTCTTACATGGCATTATTCATACTTATAAAACAAGATAAAATTATAAATATACTGCTATACTTGTGGATAATAACTGGTTTCTCACTTTAGGATGAAAATATAGTTTGTGGCTTGAAATGGAGAGGTAGAGGTTTGAATCTCAGCCACGTACTCTGGGGGTGGTTTTCCACATATGATTTACCACTATGTTATTACTACCTCATGAGACAGATGTTAGTTCCTTTACTTTAAAGAACTTTCCTCATTTTTTTACATTAGCTATAAGCCATAATTAGGCTATCAATAGTACTAACTGCTTTGGTAGTCACGTGCTATAATGCGTCACTGAGAATGAGAAGGTCAAAGTTTAAAATCTTGTCTGTGTGCACTGGGGGATGATGTTACATATGTGATTCATGCCATAGGATTCTACAACCCTTCTACATAATAGTAAGGATGCTATTTCTATGATATACTCTCACAACCCTAATCACGTCAGAATAAGTTATTGATAATCATATGTGGAGGAAGAATTTCGATTCAATTATGAGGGCTGGGGGGGGTGGAGGGGGGGCCGGGGTGGACGAGTTACCATTTATTTTACACTCCTCTTCACGTAAATACTTCGATTTTTTCTTAAACTATACCATCATTACTTTACATACATTAACGTAATTAAAAAGCGTATTTAGAAAGCTTGTAGCCCAAATTGATAAGGTATATAAAAACCTAAGTGTTAATAATTATAATTATTTTAATAGTAAAAAATAGTATTAAGTCGGAATAATTAATTTATAAACTTTACTAGCTATACTCTTAATCTATTGCTATCAACTTTAGTCCCAAACTAAATTCGGTAAGACACAAATTTTTGGCTTATCACATTTTTTTCATTGTAAATATTGAATAATTAAGAGGATATTAGCAATGATATGCTATTCCACAAGAATAGTGGTTCTGAGATATTAATAATTAAGATCTTTATTTTTACTCACCTCGGTGGCATAGTAGGCTAACGCGCTAGTTTCATGTGGAGCTTGACTGCCAAGGACGGGGAGATTGAGGTTTAAATCACGGTAGGGTGAACTGGATAGGGTTTTTCCTAAATGGTTTTCTACTCTCCCTTCACGCAAATGCGGGTTAACTTCCTATAAATTCGGCCTCCTAAATCCTAATCTATTAGCGTAATTGGTACTTAAGCATTTAACCCGAACGGGTAGTAGGACGCAATTCTAACTAAATATTTTTTAAAAAATTAGATGATCGAAGGATTCTAAATATTTTCATAATTTCAACTTTCAAAAAATATAGGATTTATATGTATGAAGAAATATAGTAGCACAATTACATATTGATTTTAAATATCATAATTATTTGGACATAGAACATTATTGCTCTAACTCCTTCAATTGGTTGTATATCAGCGGTTCTTAATAGTCTCAGAAACCCCGAGTCCAATTCTCTTGCGTCTCAACGGAGTCCTGGTTTGATTGCAGCTTCCAGCTGTCAGAGCTGGCTCGGAGCCACTTAGCTCTCAGGCAAAGTACGACTCTGACCCGGGAGGTCAGAGATTGGTTCAAAAAAACAGCTGGGCGTACCGAAGACTATTTTCAAAATTGTGATATTCATTTCATCCCAGAAGATTGTTAAGGAATGTCCTTGGATATTACCTTTATTATCCTTTGTGCTTAAATTGGTGTAACCACGGGAATCATGCCTTAGGAGCACGTCTCACTGCTTGAATAACGTTTAGCCTATGATAATAATACAGCTATGCCCAGATGTCAACTGTTGGGGAATTTTACTAAATTCGTATTTACTTACCTACTGTATAGTTTTAGGAAATCGATAATTCATTGCCACGCAAACAAAAGCAAGCCACCTTTCTTTGTATTAAACTAGTTCCATCCAGTACACCTCTTTACACCCCATCTCTATTTTGAACTAGTTCTATCCAGTCCACCTCATTACTCTCTAGCCCTATCTAGCTCTAGTTTTATCCTTACCACCTCATTACGATATCTCTTTTCGGTACATTCAAATGCAATCCTCTCATCTGCATTTAGGTCTTGTCAATGGGCATTTTCCCATTGGGTTTACCAATAAATACTCATAATACAGTTTTGTTTCTTCCATTCACGCTGCATATTCTCTTCACCATAATCTGCGAGATTTTATTATACTAACGATATATTATGATGACATATGTAGACAGATCAGTTAAATTATGCTGTAAAATATGTATTAATATGAAAACATTTAACAATATATTTATAGAAAACACTTTTTATAAATATACACATTCACGTTTTTAACCAGCTATATCTAATTATTAATTTTTCCAGCACCATTTACATTTTACATTATTAAATATTTAAATTAAATGGCATTACATAACTGATTTTATAAATCATAGAAACATTACAAGCTATCAATGAAAGTTCCACTTGTGCCGTCTCTGTGTACACAAATAAACGTTAGGCCATTCAAATTTACTCAAGTCAATTTCCTAAAGTTCCTTTTTCTCCTTCAATGGTTAAATGTTTGATCTTAACAAACCAACTGGTATTAATATTACACTTCGTATATACATGGTTGTTCTCGTTTAATTTTCAATAGAGCCACTCTACTTACTATATTAGTATCACAGGCTTCAAATTACATTTCGTTGATTCATTTTGGGTTCCGTTCCCGTAATTCGTTCTTTTCCTTACCACTTAATATCTGATTTTTGTTCTGGCCAAAGAACAATGTAAACATGAGTTAATCAAATTCAAGAATTATTGTTTTTACAACTCTTCGACTTTTGTTTACAAACTGACACGCCACGCGAGAGACATGCTGTTGATTCTACTATCTGGCAAAGAAGCATTGTCTTTCCCTCACATCACGAGAAACCTCAGACACAAGGTTATTCTATGGCAACCGTTATTGACTCCTACGAGCTTGAGTATCAGACTGGGACTTTTCTCACTGCCAGGATTTCATTGGATACATTCTTTTATAAAATAGGAGTTACCTGAAAATTAGTTACACATAATATAAAAGTATTTTCATCAAGATATACATAACAATAATACTAACATAAGAAAACACTTTTTAAAAAAAGTTCATGTAATATCATTAAAAAATGTAGACTTTATTAAAATGTATACAAATATGTGAAATTATTAAAACTGAATTTACAGCTTTAAGTAACTTTAATTGCCTAAATATTGATTTTCATATTTATAACATGTGGGACTATACTATTCGTATGTGATTAATTACATAGAAATCTAGGATCTATTTATCATATGTAAATTCCTCCAATACCCAGTTTCAAAATTTTATTTTAGACCAAATATCCTCCCTACGCCTCTTGTTTTCAGAATCCTAAAATTATTTTCATCATTATGTTAGGTAAAAGAGCTTGTTTCACAACCATATAGCTATGGTTCTGTATATTTTTAGTTTTGAATTTCTTGAGATCAGGTGACCGAGAGTAGCATGAATATTCCAAATGTATTAATTTTCCTAATTTCCACTTTAATCTCGGCATTACTAGTTAAAATTATTTCTAAATATTTTAAGTTTACTACATTCAACCATAGAAAACAACAGAATAGAGTCAAATTAACTAATTTTAATATACTTGTGAAAAATATTTACGAAACATAAACTAATAAACAAGATTAGATACAAAACTATGCTAGAAAAATGTTATCGATGTAAGGTTTTCTGCATTCTTAGTAAATGTTTAATCAGTTTATTTAGTTTTTAATTAAAAATATTGTTCATTTTTTGTTGTATATTTTTTAATGGCGTAAAATTGTTTAATGACTTAATTCCAATTTTTTATAAAGTAGATAACAAAAAACCACTTAAGGATTGTATTTAGGGTTCAAGCTTTATTAACTACCTAAGCTATGCTTGATCCATCAGGGTATCAGGGCAGGAATAATCAATATATATGCTACATATATGTACGATTTTATCAGAAAATATAAAATACATCATGCCAAAAATAAATTCCATTCATTAAGTTATATATTGTTGTAAAAATGTACTAGAATGATATAGGTTTATAAATAATATTTATCCTATAAATTACGTTTTTAATTCAATCGGTTAGAATTGAAATCACATTTATAGACTAAACATTATTGATAAATGGATAATTTTAGTACACATTTACAAAAATAAAGAGCTTATAAAGTAGTATCTATTTTGCCATGATTTGTTATTTATTTTCTGAGAAATGTGTACTTAAAATAAAATTCGGAGTATAGGTAACTGAAATACGGTAAATTCCCAGTTGGTACATTCATTTACAAATAAAAGACAGCGAGGTCACCGATACGTTCATTAACAATATAAAACATGCAACAATGGACACATGGTCCTTGGTGTTAGAAATGTCTTAGGCAATAGTATAATAACAGAGAGGTTGGATTTACAATCCGGTATAATATCGGTAGAGAACGGTTTCCAAAAATATTGGTTACCCAATTTACAGCAACCTTAATGTGGTAACACTTCCTCTAAGCTACAGGATACTCATACCTCACCCATGAAAATACCCGGATAGATTTATAGTGTCTAACAAAGTAGGCTAATCCAACATATGAGCAACACAATATAAAATAAATATTTAAATTATCATACTATTCGATTATACATATTCAAACAAAACTTGCTAGGCATTTTATTTTCTCTCGGTTTTTTACTCATCCTATTTCAATTAAAATGCAGGTACAATTGCTAAGATAACTTCCTCATCAGTACACCTCAGATTAATCCATTTGTAAATTTGATATCACAATTTATTTATCATTAAGTTTGATATCTATTGACACACTACAGTATAGTAAATTTGCATTTTTGTATGCCAAATGATTTTAAAATATTATTTTTAAGAACCTTATTTTATAGAATTTGCAAATTTACTGAGCTTGGTTTTATCTGTGTCACTACAACTTTTATAATGCATACAATACATCTGACAATATGTTATACATAAAAAATGGTAAACAAAATATATACATTTTTGAGCTTTGGTGATATGTTGAATTTTCAATAAATACATTCTTTTATTACTTTATATTAAAAAATTATTAATATCTTTTGATTTTATTTATCTTTAGATAGTTCAAAACTTATCAAATAAACTGAATATTTAACAACAACAAAATTGAGTCAATTATTTAATAGTTTATTTCACAAGTTATTTTGTACAGAGTTCAATTGCGTGTTTATATACTTCTTAAATTCTTTCACTCGCTAGTCTCTTGCAATACAATGGCAAGAACAGTCGCATTGCGGGGCAGGTTATAGATTTGAGGGAACGTACTGTATAGAGAGAAGGGTTTGGATATAAAGCGTGATACGAAATGAGTTATGGGCGTTATCATTTCCGTATTGGACTATAGAGCTACTACACATACATGTATACATACGTGCTAACAATAGAGCACTCGCTTGTACAGTCTGGGATGAGATAATAGTAGACCACCAACAAAGAGAAGTAATTTACTATTCGATATTCCATTCTTGACATTGTAAAAGCAATGGTAAATTAATAGAACATTCTCGATTGTTCATTAAAGCATTTAAATGTAGGTTCAATATTTTTAGAATTAGTGTTTTGTTATTATATGGGAAAACAACAAATTTTGATACGTTAACGGATATTGAGTAAATTACTAATTATTTAAATACAATATTTCTGTTTCAGCTTAATTGAGCTAATGAAGTTAAAATTTGATACCGCTTGGTCTTTTTTAGTATTTTCACCCTATCTCAATACACACTCGAATTGTAGGGATAATATTAAATATTTTAATTTGGTGGGGATGAGGAAAGTAAAATTTTAAAGTAAATGTGTCTGCACTAGCGTGGAAGGGGAGTGAAAAACTATTTATGACCAACAACCCTTAGTATATCCGGCCATAATTTGAACACTAACCTCCCAATGAACCACAAATTAGACTAAATGAGTTAAACCGTGAAACCATAGGCGTGATGGGTTCATTGTATTAAAAAAATGTAAACATACAGAACAAAATCCATGTCGTTAGACCACAATCGAGCCATACTGACCGACCGGATTTTATGTTTTGGTGAAGATAGTGTCAATTTCTGAGAATACAGGGTGTCATGCTGTCAGAACAACGAAACCTTTGGCCATTAATCAGTTTCCTAAATTGGAGTTGCTACTTATTTTCTCCAAGTGGCTTTTCATTTGTTATCACGAGGTTTAGTTGACCCAGTTCCCGACCCACTGCTTCCCTTAAATTCTAGAATTTTCAGGGATCGATCGCGGGACTTCTGGGTTTGTAACTAGGAGCTCTGACCACTATACCATAGAGGAGGTAGCATCAAATACATATAGTAATAAACTAAGCCTTGCCAATTAAATTTAATACATATATCTTATTATGTTTATTTAACACCCATAATCTAATTTTATTATACACTGTATATAATATAAAAATAAATTTTATCATCTCAATATGAAAAAATGATGGGTAATTAAAAATTTGTATTTGAATTAACGTTTTAATTAAGATGTGTGTATAAAATTTTTGTTTCCGTATACTGTTTAGTTATATTTTACCCTTGAATGCCTTAAAATAATTATAATTGAATAGATGGACTATGTTTTCACATAATTATATTAAAACTGTTTTTATATCATATAGAAACTACCCCATTACTTTTGTATGTATAGAAATATATATGTGCTTATTTATCATAGATAAAAATATTATTTTAAATTCATATCAGTTATTTAAATTACCATTAAATAGTAAATAATAAGTAGTGGGATGTTTTACTATGCATATTAATCAAGCTTAAATCACACATTTACTTTCTGATTAAATGTCATCATTATCCTGATAATCCCATTATGAATAGAATTAAAAATATAATTTTATTACTATCACAGATATTTTATATTATATCAAACAATAGCTACATACAAATACGATCACTATTTATCAGCAAAATCTGCTTAAATATACAATAAACACTTTGAGTAAAACAGGCTTAAATAATTATACTTCGTTTACAAATTAGTCAAATTTTTGCTATTTAGATAATTCTTTATAGTCAAAAGTTTGCTATTTAGATAATTCTATGTAATCCCATTTTCAAATAAATATTTGTGTAAGATATAGTATTCTTTGACTACAATAAAACCTTTTTATTTGTCAAATGAGTGGTAAAATAATATATATATATATATATATATATAATTATTTAACATGAGTTAAAATGGAATTGTTATTTACGCGAAATAAACAAAACTGAAAGTACAATCTCTTTCTTGTAAAACTAGCCGTTGAGTGGTAAAAACTTGTTTAAATCTCTGCACACTAATTAAACATTCCCTGGTTAATTATGCGAAGTAATTTACATACATACAAGTACCATATGTCATTACATGAAAACATAGAGCTTCAGGGGTTGGGCTACCGGAGAACATTTGCTTCGTTGATTGCAGTACTCTCTGTGAACTGCACGCTAAATACCCTATTACCACCAACAACTTGAAATAAAAATACTTCAATCCGGATACATTACATATTTCAAAACGTATCTCTGGGGGAAAAGAGTTTTTTTATTCTGTTATTTATTGTTTTGGGCAAATTTTATAAATAACTGGCCTCTCGGTATAGTGGTAAAATACCCTGACTGCTGACCTAGAAGTGCTTGGTTAGATTCCCGGCTGGTAATAGGGGATTTTACTTTAAAGAGGGGAAAAAATATCTTGGTCAACAGGGTTAGGTTTATTAGGCTTACTTTAGGTTAAGATCTTCATTGGCTCCACCCCGTTATATTCACTGTAATCATCAATCCCCTCATCTCATCAGGCTTGGAAATATCCTATATAAAAAAAGATGTACGATTAGTACATTAGGTCGTCACCTGGGACACGGTACGTTAGTACGGGAGAATCTTTCTGGAAACTGAACTACAGATTATGTGGCCCAGACATACCATTATTATTATTATTATTATTATTATTTGATAAATACCACACAATAATTTTTAACTGTAACTTATATCATCTCGCACTATTGGGTACTCAGTATCAACTATTCTGATGTTATGGTGATTGGGAACTAGTGGTTCAAATCCCGTTCGGGTGTATTGAAAGAGTTTTTATTCTAACTGTTTCCTAATCTTCTTCCCTGCAAATTTATGTACATTTTATCTAGTCTTTATTTTTCCCGATATAACCCTATGGGTGTAATTCTAGGTGAGGCAAGCGTGTACTGAAAGTAAGATGCAGGGCAGAAAAAAAAATTGTTCTAAATATTTATCAAATACTTGGAGACAAAAATGTTCATAAGATATCAACCTTACTTTCAGTGATATTTAATTAGAGTAATATTGTAATATGTTTGCTTTAATTATTCCAAAAAGATTTTTATTAAAGTTTATATAATTAATATTCTTCTAGATTTTATCTCTCGACTACTTTCCACTCTCACACTGAATATTCTCACTAGATATTTTCTCATCTTATTTTCATTGATTAAAATACTCAGTCAGCCATGAAATTATTTTAAGCTCAGATAAGCTTATTGGATGTTTACCGACACAAACATGTTTAATATATGAACTGTTCAAACAAATCAAGTTTCCCGTTCATACATTCACTTAGGTCATTATTTAGGATTTATAAAAGTCCATAATAGCTTTGAAATTTGTTTTATTTTATATTTTTAAATCTATTTTAAGCATCTATATTTTATAATATCATGACTACTTGCTTACAGCATAACATTACAATAATTAGGTAAGTGTAGCTATACCCATTTTTAACTTAGATACTTTTCCCAGTTCTATAGTCACTCAATCTCTATTTATTTCAGTATCTAAAATTATATTTATAGAATAAATCAAACAATGTCCCTCCTTTAGAATTAAAAAATAAAATAAATTATTATTAACATACTGCCATAAAATCGACCCAAGTAGTTTAATAAAAAGAATCCTATTAAAAAGTTGACAAACTATAAAATCAACACTTTAGTTTGAATACAAATTAATTTATATAAGTAACATACGAGTAGAGAATATATTAAAATGTAAAAATAAGTCCATAGCTTAATCAAATTTTGTATTATGAAAATTGATAAGTGATACCTAGACACGGGAATCAATTCCCTTGTCCAGGTGTGATTTTTCAATTCTCAGAATACGATATCTAGATGAAGTAATCATCCCTAAAATCAGATATAATAGCTTTGGCTATTTGATTCTTAATCCAATTTGATACTCGTATTCTTAAAATTTCTAATTTAACTTTAAAAAAACTTCGTTTGGTCTAAATTATTAACCTAGCTATTGGCATACTTTAAGAATACTTAAACACACTTTGGTTTTATAACGATCTAAGACGTCACTTTGGCAAAAGAATGAAGTAGCGATGATGATAATATTTGGGTTAAAATACAATTTGGGTGTACTGAGGTTGGTTTTCCCCTGAATTGTTTTTCTATCTTCTTCCACGTCAAATTAGTGATACACTTCCTCTTTTATCACTTTTGTTCATTCTTGACACAACAAATATATATGCGTATAGTCCAAATGATTAGTAAGACGTGGAGGGAAAGATTTTTAAGATATAATAAGGAACTATAAAATCATTCTTTTTTTGAACAGTAAATTTAATTTTACTTAGGATTATATTATATTATTCACTCCCATTAAACCAATTGTTTAATTTAACTTTAGTAACTTTCAAGTGGTACAATAATAACTATTTTCTTTTCCAGATTTATATACATTTTATCTGTACATGTGGTTAATATAATCTACAGTAAATTGGCATAATTATATTAAGTTTTTCATAAATCTTAGAAAAATTATTAAGTGATTTTTCTACAAATACAACGTATTGATTTAAATGAGTTTTGTGTTTAATGTTTTCGGCTATACAAATGTTATTTTTGGCAATTAATTTTTAATCCGCATCCAACGTTGTTGATTAAATGAATACCACTATCGTAGCAATCCCTACGATGCACGTATTTAAAGTTTCCCATTTAAAAAAAGGATTTAATGTTTTATACCTATAACAAGGTAAAAAAAATTGCACAGAAATATTTTCCATTTATAAAAAATGCGGAAAGGGATTAAGAATTTAAATGAAAGTTTGATTGAGCGTCGCATGTTTAGATTTGGTGGTGCCCGTGACAGATAATATGTAAAACAATAAAAGGGAATAAAAAAAAGGTGGAATTGTAATAATGTCGGCTGAGGCAGACATTTTAGTAAAACAAACCTGCATAAAACCTTCATTTTTTTTTTTTTACTGATTAGTAGTAACTGCCAAACCTTTCTAGATTTTCTATAAAATGTAATAAGACACATTACTCTTATGTAATTTTTAAAATTATTTTTTAAAACTTGAAATTGGTTTTGTAGCAATGTAGTTTTAAAATATACTGCAATGGGGGTTGCAGGGGAAAGTTTTACATTCTAAGGATAAAGTTTCTATTTAAATTATATATTTGTATCAAGATGAGAAATTCATCAATACATTTATTATTTTAATGTTAATTTGAATAGAAAGTTCTTTTAATTAATTTATGAATAAATCAGTTTACTATGAAATTATAAAAGTAGTTAGAGTTGTATTAAACGCTAAACAAACTTGAACAAATTAATAAAATATCTATCAGCTGTAAACTTTTAAGCGATTCTCCATCCACTACAAAAAAGGACTTGAAGAATATTTAAAAGAATCATATTGATTAACTTTAATTAACTACTCATGTGTAAATATTATGTTTGTCAAATATATCAGTGAAATATGTTATTTGATTTAAAATATAAACCTATTTATATATTTATTGATAATTTAAAAACTAACTGATTATTTCTAAATAATGCGACCTAGTCATTTAGCAAATGTTTAAGTAGAAAATAAAAGCACTTTATGAAGCTTTGATATTTAAAAAAAATGTTTTCACTGTTCAAGGAGAAAGTAATAAATGATTCCTTAAAACATTATTTCTTTTTATTCCCTCACTCTTCTTAATCCCATTTTACTAATGTCGTTACCTCTTAGTCCTTTGTTTAAGATTTTAATATGACACAGGGTAGTTGAAGCATAAGATGAAGAAAATGTGAAGAACAAAGTTAAGATAACTCAATGAATATATCATTTGCGCAAGTTGACAATCTCTTTTAATTGAATCAGCTAAGTTAATTCTGGTTCAAAAGACAGCTTAGAGAACAATATTTCTTTATGAGAGGGTGAATTTGTACTTTATAACGGAACCAATAAATGTTTTTATATAATATACAATTTTAAAGTAGGTATTTAACGTAGCATAAAATATGAAAAACTACTTGGATAGTTAAATGTTTCCAAAAATTTAGCAGCATCAAACAAAAATTGTACTTTTTGTCAGTTGTGTTAACAGAAATTATCGAAAGATAATTCTTTTTAGAGTTTTTATAACCGGCCTTCTGGTATAGAGGTGAGTACACTTGGTTATGAATCTAGGGATCCTGGGTTAGATTCCCGCGTAGTAGCACAGGTATTTTTTAATACGAAAGAGGAATTATCACAAAGGTCACCAAGGTAGAGTTAATCATGATTAAATTGTGTTTTAAGATCACTACTGGTTCCACATATTCGTACTAACTATTAACACGTCACCTTATTGTGGGTACGGCTTGTAGACAACCTCAATAGGTGTACCTTGGGCAGCTTTATGTGTCAACAATGCTGCCAAAAGTCTACACACACAGGCAATAGAATTCTAATACCCATAAAAAGAAAAAAAAGAAATGTTTTATTAAGTAACCAAAGCGCAGCTTGATACTCTCAAATGATCGTTTCGTGAGGTCAGTTTTTCATCTTACTCGTGTATATAGATATATATATTTTTTTACTACCCATTTGGGCTATACGCTTATGGACCCCCGAAGACGGGGAGATCGAGGTTCGAATCTCGGTTGGGTGAACTGGGGGTGATTTTTCCTAAACGGCTTTCCACTCTCCCTCTACGCAAATGCGGGTTCACTTTCTCTAAATTCAACCTTCCCAATTCCTAACCCATTATTGTAATTAGTACTTAATCGTATAACCCGAATGGTTAGTAAGACGCGGAGCTAAATTAAAAAATAAATACGCTTACGCATTAATGACGCTAATTATTTTAGGAATTAAGGAGGATATATTTACATTAAGAGTATACGTATTTGTGTGGAGTGAGTGTAGAAAACCATTTTGGAGGAACAGCTCTAAGTACACCCAATCGAGATTCAAACCTCAATTTTCCTCTCATTGTCTACTGCGAAAGTAACGCCTTAGACCATGCGGCCAATGAAATGGGTTGTATAGTTATTCTTTCAGAACCAGTACAGTATTGTGAAAATATTTTCAACTATTGATTTTTATATTATAATTAATATTGTATTTAATAACAAGCTATTACCCGCCTCGGTGGCGTAGTTGGCTGACGCGCTAGTCGTGTTTAGCTCAACCACTGAGGACGGGGAGATCGAGGTTCGAATCTCAGTCGGGTGAACTGGGGGTGGTTTTCCTAAATGGTTTTACACTTCCTCTCCACGCAAATGTGGGTTCACTTCCTCTAATTCAACCTTCCCAATTCCTAATCCATTAGCGTAATTAGTATTTAAAGTGTAGAACCCGAATGGGTAGTAAGACGCGGTATTAAATAATAATAATAATAATAATAATAATAATAACAAGCTATTACTATATTTACGTCAAAATGATAATTACCACCAAAATAATACAGTTGTGAAACGAGCAAAGGTATTAATAAGAAAAAAAGTCCTTAATATAAAATGTGTTCTAAGCTATTTTCAAAGAATAAAATAAACTATAATCTACAATTGTATGCGGGTCAATTGCTATCAGCGTAGAACTTGTAGATTATGTATAGGATATAGAAGTGACCTGGCGATCTAGGGGATAGGTGTCAGACATCGGTGCTGGGAGTCAGGGGTCCAATCCCCGGTCCCGGAACAGATTTATCTGATTGCCAAGCTCTTCTTTCACCTCAGACAAGACGTGTATTAATCACAACTTGTGAATGTGTGGGATGCCAGGCCGTGGTTCGGATTCCACTTTAAAATGTAGGTCCTCCATTTCATATCACAATCACCCTACCATTTCACATTAACGTAAGAGCGTATAACCTGAACGGGTAGTAAGACGTGATGCTAGTAATAATATAGGATATACATATATACTGGGAGAGATCTATCATTAATTTTGGTCCACGTAGATATAATAATTTACTTCAAGTGTAAAGTATAAAGATGATTAATCATATTATAGAAAAACCACAGCCGTATTAACATTGCAAAACCAAGAGTAATTAAGTGTAAACGTTGCGTTTTTTTATATATAAAAAGTGTTGTTGGTCTAATAAAAGATCTTACATCAAAGTATATCCAGTTATATCGTATGCACAAAATATAATATAAGGAACTCTATATTATTACTTGTCCGGGATATCTACATTTAATTATAGTAATAAATAAGGGCTTAGAAAGTTGAAGTTTTATATGAATTGAACCCACACTTACGTATGTAAGAGTAGAGTGAGAAACCATTAAGTAAAATCTCCTCTTTGAAATAACTATCCAGTATTTGAGCTCCAATCACCATTTTATTAATTTAGCTATCTCCGCAAGTAAACAACAATTAAAGTTATTCTAGCGAAGAATGGTTAAAAATGAATTAATAATATAAATCAAGGAATATCTTTCATTTTGCATAAAACCAGACTCTAATATTAAGAGAAATATATTTTACAAAAATATATTATACATAGCTTAAAATACTGTTCCAAAAACCTCACAAAAAAGAATTGATAAGCCTCGTTGTTGGTTCCTGCAAATCCCAAGAATAACCCTTTCAAAACCTTAATTTCTTCCGAAGTAAACCCAAGCAACAGAGGCGCTGCAAACAGTAGATAAGTATTATAGTTAATTAACTTAATTAATTCTCCAAAGCACTTCTCTTGGGAATCCCACAGTCTTCGTACTACCACGCATCTTGCTTCACTCCCTTCACTCCCCCAACCCTACCACCCACCCACACCCCTGACCAGTAGCCACAAACAAGGAAATGACCGGAATTAATCGAGAGTAAACTATGGTTCTTCACGTTGACTTAAATTGCCTTTTGCCCTGTATTCAACTTTCCTTGGAACTAAAACACATTACCAAAAATCTATCTTGTTCAAATGTTCCATTTAATGTTTTGAAAAATCTTATTTAATATTATATATATTATTTTCATGTATATTTAAATTTATTTTTATCTGAAATACCTTGTATTCTAGCCAACATATTACTTTCATTTTGGCATGTAAGCATTCTTTCAGATGTCCAATACTGCCAAAATCATTGTCTAACTAAAAACATGTATGCATATGCCTATGTGTAAGCATGTTAGAATAGTTATTAATAGTCCATATAGTTAAATCTATTTATTTAACATATTTAATAAAAGTCCTTACTTTACTTTTTATAATGTAAGAGGCAATATACTGTAAGTGTCTCCCCGAAATCCTATCTGTGGATTGGTAAGAATATTTTAATTTAAAATGATAAAACACATTTTACGTTTTATTTTTTCACTTAGTCAAATTTCCTTTTTTAAGTTATTTACATTTGTTCATTGTTAAATTATCATCAATAAGTCAACAATCTTGAGGCGGGATTGCTCAACTTTTGCTTGTGCTTGGCTAAATGTTTTGCATATTTGCAACTTCGTCAGTCAACGTTGTTCACTAGTTTATTAATGTACTCACGTCTTAGTCTACCTCTTGAATTTATCCCTTCCACATCTCCTATAATTATCTTAGTCATATTATCTTGTCCTATTAAAATATGTCTTAAAAATGTAATTCTTCTTTGCCCTGTACCCTACCAAAGTTTCCTTTTTTCATTTGCTTTTTTAGCACGCATGTATTTGATACCATCTCCATCGATGATATTTTCAATATTCTTCTATTGCATTATATTTGAAATACGATTGATTGATGAGTGAAAAAAAATTACGAAAAATTAACTATAGTGCAGCTAACAGGGATTTGATCTATAGCTCCTCAGTTTAAATAAAACTAAATGGGAGAATTTTGACGATTAGTCCATATTTCCATTGATTCGGGTATGGTATTAGACATTTATTTAACCATTTTAAGATCAATTTTATTAATATTTGTTTGCAATTGATTTTAAATTATATTCTTGAGACGGTCTATGGGCTAAAATTGTTTAGTCTCAATTGATTTTTAATTTCTCAAAACACACATGTAAAAATAATCTATTCATTTTTCATCTTCGTTAGGCTCAGAACTGCGCCTGTCTTGACGATCCAACCAAGAGAAAGAAAAAGTAATGTTATTAACACAAACCCACAATGGAGAAGAGGCATGACCAACTGGCATGGTCCTTCCAATTCACTGTTTCGACTCATTGCTTTTAGCCATCAAGACAGTTGTCAGCCAAGGAGAGGTATTGTTATTGTGGTTTGGCACGCGGCCAGTCAAGTGGGATGGTAGTACACTGAATAGAGAATTGTTACTCGTGCAGCGAAACATTCAAATACAATTCAAGCCCTATTTAATTGGTTTAATTTATTTGTTAATTTACATAAATACACGCATATATGCACACATACACTCATACACGCATGCATGTACACATACACTCACACATGTACACATACACTCATACATACACGCACACATACATACACACATACATACACACATAACCACATACATACACACATAACTACTACATACATACACACATAACTACATACATACACACATAACTACATACATACATACACACATAACTACATACATACACACATAACTACATACATACACATAAATACATCCACACATACATAAATACATACACATATGCATACATACACGCACACATGCACACATACACGCACACATACACGCACACATACATACATACACACACACATAACTACATATATATACACATACACATATACACATACTTTAACATACATACATACATACATACAATAACAATCATACATGATTAAATACTAAGGTTTTATTAACACAACATTTTTCAATTTAATTATTAATTAAGTATTAATTATAATCCTTTCTTGGCACATTTTTAAAATCTTAGATAGTTGCATTTGACCATATTTTTATGTATAATCTTATGTATTCCAATTGACACATGGTTGGTTATCTATCACATCTCTTTGATCACTTAATGCGAAACAAAATGATTGTGAGATAGTAAACCTTTCGAAATGTATTCTTAATTATCAATAATACAGATACACAAAAATATAAACTCAAAGTTACACATAAACCATATTGGACATACATATATAAAAATATTGATAAGTACATATATACATGCATGCACTTTTTGGTATATATAATACATAAATACATACATTCACGCATACTCCCCCACATATATGTATACATGAATTACTAAATGCATACATGCAAAGTTATTTTATATACGTTATTAAATACACATATTCATACATACACACATATATATAAATATATATATATAAATATATATATATAAATATAAATAAAAGATATATTACTACACTAAAATATATTTTGTGCATGTATTAAAGACTATAAATCAAACAAATGTGTAAAGTTAAACTTTTATACCTCTATTCAAACATGTCATTTATATGAAATGATGATTAATCTATTGTCTACATATATAAGAATGACAAGTGGGCAGGGATTTAAATAGCATTCTGAATAATTTAATCAATATGGACCCCTGTTAGTCCATGATACAACGATATAAGGGTTAAATTCACCGACCTAGAGTTACTTTATTTTATTTAGGCGTATACAATACTACCTATTTAAAGTACAAAACAAGTATTTAATTAATAATAATAACAACTAGATTTTGAATTGTAAAATCTTTACTTGGTGTGCTTAATAACATAATCATGTTTAGTTTTATATCAGATTAGTTTAGATTAATCTACCTATCTGATTAAAGCCCAATGGGTTCTTTTTTCCGTTTAATATTTATTAATCTTGTGGAACTAATGGGGCTTGGTTTATTATGATGTGGTAGGGGAGAAATGTAATTATAATTACAGCATTCTAAAGATTTTACCATTAGAGTATTAGCATTCATGAAGACCAATTTTATATAAGCGATCTTTTTCTTTTGTGATAAGAAGTTAATCTATTTCGAGCGTGATCAGTCCAACTGCAATGATTACATAAATCTGTGACCCCTATGATGGTTGATAATAGTGATCTAGATAACAGATTACAAATAACAGATTCAACTTTAATTTGGTGATAAATATTATTATTATAAATCAAAATGAATGATAGAAACCAAATATTATATTTGTAATAATTTATATTTAGGGATCTACTCTTTAAAATTTATAATTTCCCTGATATTCTAGGATGTAGTGAGTTTTTTACTGTGTTGCATATATTTTTATAAGTAGGCCTATATTTTTGTATATTCACTATTATTGGTGTTTTATTTTGACTTACTCTTGACACCTCAATGAGAGAATTATAGTGAACATCTAAAAAAAATGTTTAACTCTAAAAATTGATAAATTACGTTTAATGACACCCTGAAACATAAAAATTAGTGTTCGTAATGCTGTAGTTCTATTTTTATTATATATCTCGGCCTACAGATCGAAACATTTCAGCAAGCGGGATAAAAACCTCATATCTAGGATTTTCATAACTCCATGAGTAATTTAAGGTATTATATTACCATACCCTAAAATTAAGATTACTTTATTGAAAAATAATAATATATAAAATCAATTTCATCAAAATTCACTACAAGGATTTTTATTAAATATTTGTATCTAGGCACTGTTTAACATTACAAATAAAATTTGAAATCTAATTTACCAACTAAAATTACTTATGGGGGTACTTTAAATTAGCAGACACTCAAATGTTGATCATTTATCCAAGACTATTTGAGAAACAAAATTACTTATTATAGTAAAGTTGTTGTAATATTAAAAGTGGAAATATTTCATATGTTGTGTATTTTTATAAAATTAATAGTTTATGAGCTTTAAGCATACATCTGGGGAAGCCAACACCCCACCCACGGGCGCACGCATTCCCGTAGGCACTTTTTCATGTGCCCACCGAGATATTGATACTGAAATTTAGTTCCCTTTGAAATAAAAATATTAGACAAATTAATTGTGACATTTTACAAATGTGCCAAGAATTGTAAGAAAACGTTTGTTCATTTCCGAATATATTAATAAAATGTACGAAACGAATGTTGAGGAATTGGAATCAGATATTTCTGTATTATAGAACCACACATAGGCCTACTTAAAGGCTTGCCATACGGACAAAAATTGTAAGCTAGTAGACCGACCACAATTTATTTTTCTGAATATCTTAGCGAGGAAGAATAATTCTTCATATTATGGATTATCATTTTTGTGTGAATCAGAATTCTTTACATTGAAAA
Source organism: Timema shepardi (assembly GCA_902151425.1). Lineage (NCBI taxonomy): Eukaryota > Metazoa > Arthropoda > Insecta > Phasmatodea > Timematidae > Timema > Timema shepardi. The sequence continues at coordinate 669,349 of CABFVX010000006.1, read as the reverse complement.
TTAGAAGAACGAAATGTGTATCTTTACTTTCAGATGCTAGTCCAAGTGACTTTTTAAGAACTGCAATGTCTAATCATGATCCAGACTTTAAAAAGATAAATAGTAAATGCAGTTCTAAACATTACGTTAAAAATTACACATTTTTATCTATTTTTTTACTGAATGTTACATTAAATAATATTTTCTTTATAAAATATAATTACGTAATATATTGCCAAAATAAAATATTTATATTAACTTATATGTAAAAATAAAATAAATAATACATATGTTCCCAAGAAATGTTCAGAAATCCAGATGCTCCCTTGTTAACATACAGGTAGGTGACAACTGATAAATATGAATCAAATAGCCAAAGCTATTATTTATGCTTTTCAGTGGGGATTACTCCATCTAAATATCATATTCTGGAAATTGAAAAATGACACCTGGACACAGGAATCGAACCCGGTATCTTTGGCTTAGTACGCCAATGCTCTTACATCAATCTTAAATCAATATCTGCTGCGTTATCTGATAGCTCGTGGTCTTAATTTTTAAAAATCACACATTTATAGCCGATGATTTCCGCATGACATCATAGACCCTGCCATAAATATGAGTGAAGTATGACCCTGAGCACGAGACGATTACTGGATAGCTCAGTGGTAAGAGCATTGGCGCACTAGGCCAAAGATCCTGGGTTTGATTCCAGTGTCTAGGTGTCATTTTTCAATTTTCAAAGAATGATACATATTTTACGGGCAAAAGCTGGAATTGGGCAGATTGCTCAGGTAAATCGCATTGTACCTACCAGTTTGAGGGAAAGGATGATTTAACGTTTCATATCAGGACTCGTTGGGGGCTCCGCCCACAAGTCCCCAGTGGGTTTTATTTGCAGGTGGATCTATTATTATTATTAGCACCACGTCTTACTACCCATTCGGGTTATACGCACTCACGCTAATGTGTAATGGTAGGGTGATTGTGAGATTAAATGAAGGACCTACAGTTTAACGTGGAATCCGAACCACGTTGGAGACCTGGCTTTCCCCAAATTCACAAGATGTCTTGTTAGAGGTGAAGGAAGGGTTTGGTAATCAGATAAGTCTGTGCTAGGACCGAGGATTGAACCCCAGCCGCCAGCACAGAAGTCAGACACCTTACCCCTAGACTGCCAGGTCACTCTGGTGGATGTATACTAATGTAATTCCGGAGCCGTTTTTTGATAGGTATTACCGTTTAGCCACAAGATACCTCCAAAGAAAGGTCCACAACGACTTTAAAATTGCTCCGACAGTTTGAATTTTTTTAGCGGGTTAAAAAAGAATATTTTTTTAACTTTTTGGAATTTTCCCGTTGGTTACAAGCTAGAAGTTACAAGTTTGCCAATTTGAAGTTTCTAGCTCAACTAGAAATGGATTAACATCAATGTCAGTGAATGAGTCAGCCATGTGGCTGTATAGTATAGTGATGTGGCTGGGTAAATAGCGATGCGACATTTAACGCGTCGTGTAAAATCGCAAATCGCTTATTTCTCCACATTGTTAAATCAGGGCTAAGTGAATTATTATTACTATTATTATTATTATTATTAGCACCGTGTCTTACAACCCATTCGAGTTATACGCACTTGCGCTAATGCGTAATGGTAGGGTGATTGTGAGATGAAATTTGAGGACCCACAGTTTAACGTGGAATCCAAACCACGGTGGAGGCCTGGCATTCCCCACATTCACAAGTTGTGATTAATACACTTCTTTCCAGAGGTGAAGAGAAGGGTTTGGCAATCAGATAAATCTTTGCTGGGACCGAGGATTGAATCCCAGCCCCCCAGCACAGAAGTCTGACACCATAACCCCTAGACCACCAGGTCACCGTTTTTTTATATCAATTATGAAAAGTGACCTCATACGTGTGTAAGCTTTACGTACGTGCTTTTCGTTCACTATGAACACTAGTCAGTGGCAAAAATGTTTTTTTTTATCACAGGTTTCTAATTATTTCTTGTAGTAGAGTGAGTCAGAGCTTAGGCAAAGGCCGGAAGTCAGAATCCATCCACCAGTCCCTTTGACTAAGCTGTCTCAGGCCTTGTGCCAGGTTACTCTTCTATAGGATGTCCGCGTTTTTGTTTGTCCAGCTCGACACAGTGCTAGAAGTAGTAAGTAGAACGTAACCGTTAATTATGGGTTGGTTCTTTGATACACATATGGTTGATAAGAAAATCCTTTTCATGCGAAGCTTCCTAAAATGAACAAAAGTGTAGACAATTATTATAAACTAGTGAAAGACGGGGAAAGGGCGAAGAAATCTCCAAATAATTAATGCAAGAACGAAATGAAAATAAATGGTTTTGATGTTTTAACATTAAATGAGACAGTGAAACTATTTGTCCCAACCACAAATGGTATTTTTCTAAATTGTACATATTTATTTAGAATTAGCAATAAGTACATTTTACAAAAATATTTTAACCAAATCATTATTATGGTTAAGAAATAAAAAAGATTTTACAATTTGGTATGTTAAGAGATTAAACAAAAAATTATTTTCACTGCTTAAAAGTCATACTAAAGTCTTTGTTTTATATCCGTTAAAAAAAATTGTTGATGTATAGCTTACATGGTCTTGGAAAGAAGCCAGCGAAAGACAAAAACTTTTGGAGTGATTGCACCCACTTTGAAATCAGGTAAAACGCTTTCAATTCCAGCCTCACAAGTCGTGAGTAAAACACTCGAGAAGATGTGTTTTCTGTTTACATTTCTATTTATAGTATGATTTACTTCTGTACACTGAATCTTTCCACCCATTCGGGCTACATGGCTATCACATGGTTAGGGTAGAGATAAGAAAGGTGAAGCTTAAGAGGAAATGTAAACACAATCGTGTAATAGAAAAGAAGGAAAAATTGGGGAAAAAAAAAACTAAATTAGAATTAGAACCCCGACGTTTGAGGGCACTAACAAACCACGTGCCCACCTGCTTAACGATTTGTGTGTTCATTTGATTTATTTTAGAAAACCTAACACATAATATTTGTTAATAATTTTTTATAATATTTAAATTTTATAAATTATATTTATGTTGGATATTTGAGAACTGTATATTTTTATATTATTCTATAATTCAACTACTATTATGCATCATCTAACATAATTTGTATCATGATAGTTTAAATTAATTACACACAATTTACTTTCTTTACAATTTTTGAGAGCATTAAATTTACTTGTGTGTTCTTAAAACCATACAATATTATTATTACTATTAATTCAATTAAAAGGGATATTGTATTTTGAATTAACATTCTTAAGTTAAAAAAAAATCCAAACTAATAGAACCAGAAATTTAAGAAGGCGTGTTCAAAACTTTCTGAATTAATTGGAAATAACTTTCTGCACCATCAATATACATTTGATTCTAATTAAAACTAACTCTAGTTCCCTTATTAATAATGGTGAGCAAACTAAATTCTCTACACTCATCAGGGTTAAACTGTCGAATAATTTAATTAATCAATGGAAGTATGTTCTCACTAGTAGGAGGAATTGAATATTTTATCTAAGTTCAAGTCTATATTAAATACTAGGATCAATTTTACCAATTCAAATTCAGTTAAATTAAACTAAGAATTATATAAACATTAATACTTTAATCATATAAACAGACTAGGTCATAACATTTTTATTGTTATATGTGTTATGTAAATAATTGATTGTGTAATTTCTTTAATTAACCTTTTGGTGTTAAAAAGTATCGAAAATATATTTTCTTGATTGATAATGTTACAAATACATTGTTTGCGTTGTTATAGAAGTAATGCCGATAATTTGTTTATATTGAATTAAAAGTAACACAAATACATCGTAATCAATGTTCAGTAAATTGTGCAAATACAATTTTAATTACAATGATTTGGAAGCTAAGTAAATGTATTATTTACATCGATTGAATAGTGTTAAAATCATTGTTTATGCATATCAATAAGTTGTGTAAACACAATATTTACCATATTTTGGAAAATTTAATTCTATATTATTTATATTAAATAGTGAAGTATTTCAACAACATTGTTTACTTGTCAAATAAGTGATTCAAATAGTATTTTGATATATTTGTGAGCAGTATTAAGGTAGCCACCTTAATAAGCAATAAAGTATTATTTGCTGTCAGGTAGAATGGCTTAAAATACAATGGTTGGTTTCGTTTTATGGAATTAATTTTTTATTCTGCCCAAGTTTTAACTCCTTCTCGCCTTTCCCCTACAACCATAATTTGTCATATCAATAAAAAAAATAGGGGGAATAAATATGCTAGAATGCTTATCTCAAATCCTCGGTCCAGGCACGGATTTATCTGATTACCAAACCCTTCCTTCACCTCTGACAAGACATCTTGGAATTTGGGGAATGCCAAGCCTCCACCGTAGTTCGGATTCCACGTTAAACTGTAGGTCCTCCATTTCATCTCACAATCACCCTACCATTACACATTATCGTAAGTGCGTATAACCCGAACGGGTAGTAAGAAGCGGTGCTAATAATAATAATAATAATTATAATAATCTTATCTCAAGGCAAATAGGAATGTTCTCTGCTAATTATTCTCAAAGTTGTATTTTTTAATTAGTAAGCCTATTAAAAATTGTGTATTTATTAGAATAAATCTAACTTCATACCCCTTTTGCATCAAGCCTGCTTTAAAGTTGAAAATGATCTATTGTCATATTAAAAAAAATTAATACTGATAAAACTAAAAATTTAAGGTTATAATAGAAATGATCTCTGTTGGAATATTTAGACTTTATTTTGACGTAAACCATATTTGGAAATAAGGCATCATAGAATTAAACACTTCTTTAAAGTTGGACATTTGCGAGAAAATTTCTTGTTTCTCGAGGCGGCACCCTCAAAAGGAATAATATATATACATTCTTAGTTTATAAAATATGGATTTTAGAGCACAAAATATCAACCTCGTATTTTATTAATAACAGTACATTTATAATAATATTACATTCCCAGGTTTGCTCAAGATTACTAATACGTATTTTATGAATATTAAAAGAGTGCTTGTGTTTGTTTTTGAATTTATTTCTGGCTTGGATAATTCACCCTCATTCTTAACATACTATTAATAAATTGGTTTCATATACGTTAAAGAATCAAATCCAAAACTTTTATTTATGCATTTAGTGAGGATTACTCCATCTAGATATCATATTCTGAAAATTGAAAAATGACACCCGGTCCCGGGTTTGATTCCTGTGTCCAGGTGTCATTTTTCAATTTTCAGAAATTTATATACATTGATAATTCCATTAATGGATAGGAAATCAATTTTGGTATTGATTATTTTATTATTAACATAAAGGTATTTTTCCTTTACTAAATATTGATATTAATTTTATGAAATTAAGGGCAAGGTGAATTTATTTAAAATTGTTTGGGAAATATAATCTGGTGTCAGTATATCTTCAATTTATTTACTGTTTTGGCCAATTATATTCTGGTAAAAAAAATCCACATTTTATCTCTTGAATTTGTACCTAATTTGGGCTGATTGGTTATCCGTTTGTTAATAGGATCCCTCTCAATATCATAAATGTTATGTTGTATATTAAACCTTTATCTGTTACCTATTTGAAGTAGTTCTCTAGGGGGATAGTTAATCTCAGTTTTATGTCTATTTTTGAGTGACGTTCATACGATTTTTTTTATCAGGCATAAGTATATTCTAATTTGATAGTTTCTAGAAATAAAACCGAAGTCGTGTATTTGAATTTATATTTTAATCCTACATTAAAATTAGTAGTAGTCAATTTCTATATAATGTTAAGATAAATCTTTTTGTTAAAATTAATATACTTATAATGTTATAAGCTAAGTATTACTTTTTAAATGTACAGCACTAACAAAGTTAATAATATTATTGAATTGGCTTTTAAATAATGTAAAATTAATATTTTCCAATACCATTTTTGCATGATCTTTGACGTAGATCTTGCAGTACACTTTAATTCAGACTCTGTAGAGATAGGGGGTTATAATTTCTGCGAGATGAACAGAAGGTAATTCTTTCTAAGCTATACCTTGCTCGTCATTACTCTATTGGAATAAATATATGGATCGGTTGTAAGATGTAAGGCTATATTATTATTATTATTATTATTATTATTATTATTATTATTAGCATCGCGTCTTACTACCCGTTCGGGTTATACGCACTTACGCTAATGTGTAATGGTAGGGTGATTGTGAGATGAAATGGAGGACCTACAGTTTAACGTGGGATCCGAACCACGGTGGAGGCCTGGCATTCCCCACATTCACAAGATGTCTTGTCATAGGTGAAGGAAGGGTTTGGTAATCAGATAAATCTTTTGCTGGGACCGAGGATTGAACCCCAACTGCCAGCACAGAAGTCTGACACCTTACCCCTAGACCACCAGGTCACCTTGAGGCTATAATAAAAAAAAGCTTATACAAATATATATTTTTTTACCCTTATGATGTTCAACTTAATTTGTTGATGAGTTAGTCAAATATTTAATTTTGCTCATTAGAGCTTCAGTAAAATACACCTAAACTAAAGTGAAACAATATTGGGAAAACAACAATAAAATAGCTTATATAGAATTATACTTCCAAAGCAATCAGTTTGTATTCGCGCACTGATATAATTATTATAATAATACTCAGCACCGTGTCTCTCTACCAGTTAGGGCTATACGCTTAAGTACTAATTAAACTAATGGGTTAAGAACTGTGAAGGTTATATATATATATATATATATGAAGTGAGCCCACATTTTCGTGGAGGTAGACTGGAAAACCATTTAGGATAAACCACTCCAGTTCATCCTAGAAAGATTCTAACCTCTATCTCCTCGTGCTCAGCAGTCTAGCTCAACCAGAAACTAGTGCGTTAACTTACTACGCCACGGAGGTGAGTAATTTAATTGTTAATGAAAGATCAAATAATTATATTGAGAAAATATTTTAGATGTTATAAAAGGGTGGTTATATTTATCACGTAAACTAATACAGTACTTTGTTAAAGAAAAAGGGTAAACAATGATAAACGAATTTATTTATAGAAGAAACGTTCAAAATACCTTAACATTCTTTTTTTTTAAATGATCAAAGTAAATGCCAACATGTGAAATGATACCAATTGTTTAGTAAAGAAACTTTTACCACTAAAAAATACCTCGTTGGTTACGTTATTAGGATAATGTCAACATTTTAGAAATAGTTTTGTTCTATTTATTTCGAATCCGTTCTTAGGCCGCATGTATTTTTAACGTTGTCTCCGCAAAGACGGAGAGGAAAAAAAACCCCCATCAAGAAGTGAGGGAGAGGAAGTAGGATACGTGACGCCAGAGACTTGTGTTAATGGAGGTTTGAAGTCATTCACTTGTTTTCTTGATGTCGTTTTGTTGTTTGGGACCATCCACGCTTCTTTGACAAGACAACAATGCAAGATGAAACAAGCGGATGTGACGTTATCATAACATATGAGCTTCATATTTTTTATTTTTTCATATACGAAAAAATTCTTAAGTTCTTATTCCACGTGGCTTACACGCACACACATATATTATATAAAGTAGCCCCATGGCTTCTTTGGTGCTGACTGACAGCTCACAGCTGACTTCTGACAGTCAACATTTAGGTATATACCTAAATTTTGACCGTCAGAAGTGACAACCTCTAAACACATGTTTTTGCAGATCATATGGTTCGGCGTAGGGATACATAATTTGGTTTGGTAATTTTTCAAAGCTTTTATCTGTCAGCTGTGAGCTGTCAGTCAGCACCAAAGAAGCCACGGGGCTACTGTACGTTATGTGTATATGTACATTGGCCTACATAGGTGTGTGTGGAATAATCAAATTCATTTAATAAGAAATTATCATAATATTTTTAAAGTAAACAAAATATGTAATTAATATTTTTTTAAGTGATATAACTAATCAACCCATACTAGGTGGATTGCCCAAATGAATTAAAATAGGAATAATAGATCTAGTTTTATATTTACACAAAATCGCAAAATTTAAATATTTTTTCCAACGCTATCACATTGCTCTCGTTATAAAAATAAAGTTTTCCCCTCTAATTATTAGTACTCCGCTTCTTACTACTATTCTGGGCTCTCTTTATATCTACACTAATAGTGTATTAATGAGGAAAATCTATTATTAAAGTAGGTTTGCATTGGCGAATAAATTAACGAGGAAAATATCAGTTCAACAGTCCGGGACTCGAATTCCGCATTCTCCATGGCCAGAAATATAAATCAGAAGATGCCAACGTCTTTACTCGCGTGCTCAATATTATAATATCTAACATTTTAATAATATTCTCGATACCCACGTGGTCTAAATGTCAAGATTCTGGTTTGACAGTAAAGTGGAGCCGCATTTTCTAGTACCGGCCGGGTGTATTTCCCAATGCTGGTTTCCCATTTTACCTCCACGCAAACGGGGATGTATTAGAAAAATCTAAAATATTTCTCGTTAAAACGAGTGAAAAGTCCATTAAATCTTTCTGTAAAGGATAGAAAGATAAATACTCTCTCTTTTTTCCCCCCCTATTTCCGTCAGATATGTTCCCTTCATATATATTTTCTCTCGTGTTGTTATTCGATTTCCTTTTTTCCTTTTTTTTTTTCACTTCAACGTTTTTAGTCTTTTGTGGGCGATAAATAGGCTGGACAATGGAAGATGTCGGATGTTTCCTGAACTTTCTATTGTTACGGAAGTTACATGGAGAAATGGAGAGAAAATAACAATCCAACGTTAACGTTTCTACTAAAGAGACAGCAGTGTGCTAGCGAGCTAGGCTACTCTTCCCTTGGACGTCTTATCTCTTGGCTGTCTCTTATCTTTTTTGAGTTCGGATTCTTATTGGGGAGGGAGGGGAGGAAACACTTTTAAGGTTCAGGATACTTTCTTTCTATTCATTCTTATCACTGATTTCGGTGTATAGCCGGGACAAGTAAGACGTGAAACACGGGGAAAAAATATATAAAAACTGAAACATCGAATTTTTTCTTTTCTTTCAATTTTCAAATAATTCCAGTTCTAGCATGAAATATATAGATTTTTTGAAAGAGACAGGACAAGGGTAGCCTAATTATAAATATACACGACCAAATGTCAGGAACCTCTGTTTTGGTTTGACCTTGGTAGCTCAGTTTCTGAAGCAACTCGTGGTACACGGATGGTGTTTTATTCTCCAAAGATTGTTTAGCTTTCCTTTTATGCAAACTTTGTTCTATTTCAGCCATTATCTTTTTTACCTAATTTATATTGTTAAATTTTAATAGTCTTGAGGTTTAGTAAAACGTGATGCAAAATAAAATAAATAATTATATCCAAGTGTTCTGATACAAATAAGAAAAAAATTAATTAAAAAATACTAAGGTAAATACATTGACAAGCTGCGTACTCTATAATATTGTATTGATTATTCCAAAATAATCAATATAAACATATTTATAGTGTTAGTCAAAGTTATATTATAGCATACTTTTTTTATACTTGAAACGTTTTATGTAGTTCGATATACACTTTTTGCACAGTTTTTAAGTTGTACACTTTTTAATTTGTCGTGTTTTTTTATACGAACTGAGTGACTCCTCTAAAAATATAGTCCTAGCTTATTTCAAGATAAATAAATATACCATTTATAGTACTGGACCTAACTAAAGATTTGTAGCAAGAGTTTCCACTGAGGCATAGTACGTACATTTTTCAATGATATCCTTAAACTGTAGACTCTATATTTTATAAATACACATGGGATATTTCTAAATCCCTTAACACGATGTATTAGATTACAATCAATGTATAAGCTTCCATAGAATAAAATATAAATCTGTTTAGTCGATATTGTGGAAATGATTTTTTTAAATCACGTCATTGTTCTTTTCAAATTATTTTACGCCAAATCTATAATCTATTGAGTGAATACTTGTATTGTTAAAATAATATAAAAATTTAAAATTTGTTATTTAAAACAGGAGAAATTGTAGCCTATATATGTTCCGACTTTCTGAACGTTCGTAATCACTTTTTATTTTGTAAATCTGAAAATATTTGAATATTTTATCGGTGTGTGAGCTTTAATAAAAAAACTATTGTTTTAAATTGTTTAGGTAACATTCAAGAAATAACTGTAGATAAGAATGCGAATAAGTTTTGAATAATATACATATAGATATACTTGTGCATTAAATCTCAAGTAAATATATAAATTATGATAGCGTTTAGTAAAGAAAAATCTTCCCTCATTTCTGAAATGTCACTTTAAATAAGATCCTAAGAATTTCAAGATTAGTGCAAAGGTTGATATTAATATTAGTTTCTTTACTATTATTTTTTTGTAATTTTAAATACAAGCGAATACTTGTGCAATTATAAAATGTCAACTTGTTCATAATATATCCTTACATTAGTCCGTATAAAATTTGGGTTTACAGGAATTGTTCTAAAAATAAATAATTCATGTTCATTTAAGAAAATATAATACAGGATTACCTCTGTAGAAAAGTTAGGAGCAATCTAACAGATAGTAGATAATATACATACTGACATTTAAGCATATTTAAGGTATTAATAGATTATAAAAAATCACATTTGGTCAAAGATATTACTTTATGTAGACAAACTCACTTTTATTGTTGGGGGCTCCCCCCCCCCCAAACCCCTGGAGACCTTTCTTTGCCAGTGGATGTAAACTAATGTAATTACAGAGCCTTTTTTGATAGGTCTTACCGTTTAGCCAAAAGAGACCTCCAAGGAAAGGTCCGCACTGACTTTAAAGTTGCTCCAACATTTTGCAATTTTTTGGGGGGTTAAACATTTTTTTTTAACTCTTTGGGATTTTCCCGTTGGTTGCAGGCTAGAAGCTATAATTTTGCAAAATTTCAAGTTTCTAGCTTATTTGGAATTGTGTAAACATTAATGTCAGTGAGTGAGTCAGTCATTAGGCTTTACAATAGTATAATACATCTTTGACGGATTATTTTAATACAAACAAATTTACCGATAGAGTTAATAATAGTATCACAAGCCACCTTGCTTAAGATATCATGAGGAAGCCGAAAAAAAAAAGAGTAAGAATTCAGACAATGAGGAAAAATAAAAGAAGAGTAAGGAAGGGAAAAACAAATAGCCCTCAACATCTCACGGAAATGAAGGAGAAGGTACGGATTTTGTTTGGACAGCTATTGATTTCAGTTTGAAAAGAAAGTTGATTGGACGGGACGGTTGAATATAGACTAGTGAGTGGGTTATCAGGAAGAGATTTCGATATCGATATATTTCTGGATCTGACATATAAGATAAAATGATAGTGAAGAAGATACTAGGAACCTTTATACAAGACCGTTCTTTCACATATATTCGAGAGATTTTACGAAGATGAGTGGGACAGGATAGGGAAAGCTTGTGTTTGGGAGAGGGGCAGGAGGATATGGCAAGATTTTTTTTTTCAAAATTAAAATGTGTGAAATTAAAGACACACGCAAGAGATAATTCTAATAAAGACTGAAGATTAATAAATAAACTAGGTTTTTGTAATAATTACTCATTGATCAATATATGGTTCATGAAATGATCTCAAACATTTAATTATTGTATAAATAATAAAAATAAAATTACATTGGGATGGGAAGGTCAGATATCGAATACTGATGATGATGATGCTGTTTTTTTTTAACAATTTTTCACTCTACCTCCTTTCGAATATATCTTCCTCAACCACACCTTATAGTTTTGATGAAATAGCGTTTAGTCCAGACGGGTAGTAAGACAAGGGAAAAAAATCTAGTGATAGGAATTGGATTTGATTCAATTTGGATTATAGACACCGATGCAGAG
>CABFVX010000006.1:641050-657216 GCA_902151425.1 Timema shepardi | reverse complement strand
ATTAATTAATAATTACAATGAAAATGCATTGTGTGTTGGGAGACCTGGCGGTCTAGGGGTAAGGTGTCAGACTTCTGTGCTAGGGTCCGGAGTTCAATCCTCAGTCCCGGCACAGATTTATCTGATTACCAAACACTTCCTTCACCTCTGACAAGACGTGTATTAATCACAACTCGTGAATGTGGGGAATGCCAGGCCTCCACCGTGGTTCGGATTCCACGTTAAACTGTAGGTCCTCCATTTCATCTCACAATCACCCTACCATTACACATTAGCGTAAGTGCTTACAACCCGAACGGGTAGTAAGACGCAGTGCTAATAATAATAATAATAACATTGTGTGTTGTAGCTAATCAAATTGAACTATTTTATAAAACTCAATTAATGCTAAGTTTAATTATATTCTATAAGATTTCTTAGAAAAGAGATTATACTAGCAATACAATAAATAAATTTTGTTCTAATCATATAGTAATTAATAACTTTATAATCTTATTTTCTTAACATGGATATATTAAATTAAGTACGAAGAGGTACTTTAATATATATAATATTCTAGTAGAATCGACTCATCACAAATTGTATCGTAAAATTCAAAGGAAAGTTTAGATACTAAAAGTTTTAATAAATCACTTTCAATTAAGATTTTGAAACATTCTTCTTTAAAAAAAATCACCCTTGGACGCTTTTACTGAAAATAAGAAAAACTTAAAATCGACTATAAATTACGGCACTTAACTGATTGCAAACAAGGGATTTAAACTTCACCATTAACAACATCAAAGAAAACTTCTGAAAAGTGAAGATAAGTTTGGTTTGTTTTTTCCTACAGAATATTTACACACTATAGTCAATATCTCGAAAGCCAGACTAGAAGATATGCTCTGTTAAATTTGTTTCTAAGCGACCATGATATCCAAGTTATAAACTGTAATTTAGCCTCTAAAATACTCCAGTACCTAACATGGCAGCATCAGAAAATATACCGGGGCATCGGTAAAGAATGAACAGAATTTATAGTTTGGAAAAAAGGGAAGAGGGCGAATTCAAAATAATAGTATTTATATCAAGTGTATCAAAGGAAAATGTCTCTCAGGTCTTTGTTGGTGACCCCTGTTTGGTCTTTTAGATGAAACGATTAAACATTCTTAGTTTCGTGACTGAAAAAAGAGAAACACTTTTAAGTGTAACAGATGACTCTCTTTGTCCCTTTGGACAATAATTATTGCCGTTGTTCACTAACTTGGGATAAGTAATTTATTTTTAAACAACGGGACACTAATAGGTATTCTAAAACATATCTGTTGGATCAAAGTGTATTAAAAGATTGTTCATTCTTTCTCCCAACGTTTATTTATATCCGTCCAGGCTAGATACTTTTACTTACACTGTTGAGTTAGATATGAGTAAGGTAAAATTTAAATTAAATGTACCTGCATTTCAAGTAGAAATAGTGGTAAAACATAGTGGAAAATTCACTTTCAGTACGATCAGCCAGGATTCAAACCAGGACAGCAGCGCTATCAGCAAACCAGACTAGATGGACTTGGCATCCAGCCCACGTCCCTACCGGTACTGTTGACATCCGAATCTATGTTCAAAAGTATACCAAATGTTTAACTTATAAAAGGAAATATTACTCCATGGCAACAACCAGTGATCGAGCTATACTGGCTGAGAGGCCGCAGTCTGTTGGCTAAGAGGGTGCTAGCTTCTGTGGGTCGACTATCGCCATGTAGTCAGCACAACGTACCCTTAGGCCTTTGATTTCAGTTTTTATGGGCTGTAGCTGCTTCTTTACGATTCAAGTAGTTTTTCATATTTAGTCCTCACAGGCCTAAGTCTGACCCCGTTCCAGACGCACTGTTTCATAGAAGTATTTGGAGGCATTGGAGGTTGAACCCAGGATGTTTGGATCCGTAATCATGAACTCTAAACACTAGTGAACCGAGGTGCTCGTTCACGACACATACACAATCCTAAAATAAACGAAAGAAAACTTAGAAAGTTAAATAAGATAAAGCAATGATTGAAAGGCTATGATTGTGCGAAGGCGAAGAAAAGACACTTCAATATGAAAAGGGATAAAGAGAGCTAAAGATAAAGTATTAAAGCCAAACAGGCCTCTACCATTTTAAATCAGTTCATTTTTGGTTGTGTCCCTCAAAAATATAGCCCACACAATTATCAAGGTGGCGTAGTTCTCAGTGAAGAGGCATGGGGAATTGGGAATATAAAGATATCAAATATCCTTTCATTAAAATAATTAATTATATTAGGTTGAATATGGAATATATTGACCTCACAGACTATGGGTAAAATATTTACTTATAAAATCAAACGTGAAAAACTTAGACTCAGAGGTCCACCATGGTAGATAATACATATGTCCATCACAGACTCTGCCTTAAGATCTGAGTGAAGAATGACCCTGGGCACGGGATGATTCCTGGATAGCTCAGTGGTTAGAGCATTGATGTACTAAGGCAAAGGTCCCTGGTTCGATTCCCATGTCCAGGTGTAATTTTTAAACAACAAAATATTTATAGGAATCATCTACTGCCTTTTAGACAGCTTTTGCTGCGGTTAAGGCAAGGTAAGCTTCCAACAGAAAAGCTAAAAGACAAAAGGTACACCCATCCGAAGCCCTTCCTTCACTTTCAGCTACACATACAAGAACATTGCATATAGCCCTATAATACCAGTCATAAATATGGTATTTATATTCTTGAAGTTCTGCGACATGGGAATACCCACTGTCATCGAAATCTAAAGTGCCAATCTGTAGACTTTAGGTTTTATTTTTCAAACTTATTACAATTATCAGAATATACATTCTGTTAATTGTTTTCTAAGAATTTTGTATTTTATTTTTTCAAAATTGAGCAATTGACAACTGAACTTGGCGAATCAAACAGAGTATATTTGGTTTATCGTGCTGACAATGCTCTAGCATTGAACTATCCATGAATCGTCCCCTGCTAAGGTTCATTCTTTACTCATATTTTATTATTTGGTTGTATTTCCCAAGCTTCGCTGGTTCTGGACGATTGATTGTACAAGCCTTTGTTCCCTTTCATTTTGGTTTTGTATTCACACCCACATCAATGAGTGAGCTGCATAGTTTAAGTCGTCATATTGTAATTTAATGAATCACCGGTTAAAAAGAGGTCAGACTTACGGTTTTGGTTGGGTACATTGAGGCTTTTTTTTATTGTTTGCATTATACACACATTTGTTTTTTGCAGAATGTTCTTTTTAAGGTGTGGCCGAAAGGAGCGAAAGTAGAGTTTTTATAGAAATGAAATATTTTGTCCAAAATAAATCAAATATTTCTCCAGTAGCAGCATAGAGTTTAGGTTTCTGCATATTCTAATATCAACATATCTTGAATAATTATCAAGGGTGTCCTGGAAATTTGTCAAAACATTTTATATTTATTTAAAAAGTTTTGAAAAAATTCCAGAACACCATTGACAAATATTCAAGATCTATTGATATTATCATGTGCAGCAAACTAAACTCTTTGTTGCTACTGGAGAAATATTTGATTTATTTTGGACAAAAAAAAATGTAATGCTATAAAACCAGTAAAAATATTTGAACTCCCTTCTGTCGCACATTATATTCCTAAGTAATATTATTAGAAAACTTGATTTAGCTAACAATCATTTTGGTAACGGCAAGTTGAACGTTCCAAAATAAAATGAAACCGATGAAACCTCATTTTTAATACATAAAAGAGACTTGAGAATAGACCGTATAACATTTCAACAGTGTTGACAATTTTATCTCGCATTCTCAAATTACTCATGTTATCTTAATTATCAAACACACATTTCCTCGTTTTGACGTAGCAAGAAATAATCCGCAGGGTGGTGAAAACTTCCGAAGAGAGAGCATATTCAGCGAGATCATGCCTCACGCCTGTGGCTAGATTATTCCGAATGTCTCACTTTCTGCCCACGTATAGTTTTCATTCGAGCTCAGTGCTAGAGTGTATTATACGTAAAATAAGCTCTCAATTCTATTTCTTTTGATATATAAACTTTTCCTGTGTATGGGTTCCATTTAGCAATTTCCCTTTAGTAGAATAAAGAAATTCTTAACGTCTAAGTCACTCAAAATATCATGATTTAATCTATTGGCTATAAATACAAAACATTTTAATATTATTTACAAGAATCTGATATTTTAGTTAAGTAGAGTCATTTTTTTTTTAAAAAAGCACCATGTCTTATTACACGTTCGAGCTTAACCTATATACTAATTACTCTAATGATTTAAGGAATAGGAAGATTGAATTTATATGAAGTGTACCCAAATTTGCGTGGAGAGAGGGGAGTAAATAATCTCAGTAAATCTACATTCAGTACACCCGACTGCGATTGAACTCCAACTTGCCCGTCAACGGCAGTCTAGTCTATTGCGAGAGTGACGCCTTAGACTATGTGGCAACCAATGTGAGTAATGGTTTAATTAATATATCGATTATAAAATAAATTAACTAAAAAACTTACTTCAACCCTAGCCGATCCAAAATAAGTTTAGCATAATTCCATATTTGGTCAAGGGAAGTTCATAGATGTAATAAAGTAATGGTTAACTCTAGTAAATCTTCCTGGTATTCGTGCGTGAATTGTGGTTTATCTTTTGAACAAATGTCACAGAAAAAAATTAAAATGACTTCACAACATTAGTTTTAGATGGATAAATTATTAATAATGTGGTATATTAATAAAATACATATTTGTGATTATTAATAAAGCTACTAGATCTAGTTCAAAGTATCCGGTTTTAAAGTCAAACGTAGTCCATATTTTATTGTTTAAAGGTTGTATGTTTATAAATTAGCAAATATAGATACATACCATGCCACTTAACCATTTTGGGATAATCTATGTTTATTTTGAACATAATGTAAATGGTTATTCCTAAGTAATGCCAAAGATAGTTCAAGCCGTCGTTTTAGAAAACAGTAGTTCACATTATGATGTTGAAACCCGCCTCAGTGGCGTAGTTGGTTAACACACTTGTGTTGATCTCGACTGCTGAGGACGGGGAGATCGAGGTTCGAATCTCGGTCGGGGGAACTGGGGGTGGTTTTTCCTAAATAATTTTCCACTCTTCCTCCACGCAAATGCGGGTTCACTCCCTCTAATTCAACCTTCCCAATTCATAATTCATTAGCGTAATTAGTACTTAAAGCATATAACCCGAATGGGTAGTAAGACGTGGTGCTAAATAATAATAATAATAATAATAATAAATATAGTGTTGAAGTGGGAAATTTTGGGGATGCGAGAACAGGACGGTGTCTATACAGTTTTTATAGCAAAACTTTTTGTGCCCAAAATTAAAAAATAATATTGTTTCATTAGGCCTATAAATATAGAGTCTAGTTTTATTATAATGGTGATATCAACTATTTTTAAATATCTGTCATCAGCATTGTGGCATTAGATAAAAAACATTTTAAATCAGGAGAAAAAGTGGTCAGGCCAACTTTGAGAGATATTCAAGAATTGTTTTGTTCATCATGTGAAGAAAATAAAACTTAATAAATTTCTTTAAATATACAGTACATTGAGAATTACATACATGAATAGGGCGTAAATCTATTTTGATATTATTTATTTAATTACTCACGTAAAGGTATTTTCCCCTTATTAAATCTTTCCACTTAAAATTTATGAAGTTAGAACCAAACTGAATTTATTTATTATTGGTTAGGAGCTGATAGAAGGCGTCAATGTATATATTTTGTTATTTAGCACCACGTCTTACTACCCGTTCCGGTTATACGCTTTAAGTACTAATTACTCTAATGTATTAGGAATGGGGCAGGTTGAATTAGAGGAAGTGAACCAGCATTTGCGTGGAGGGAAAGGGGAAAACCGCGTCAATATATGTTATATAATTATTGTGTCTTATGAAATCATACATGTTAAAAAAACTTCCATCCCAACTTTAAGTGACAATCTTTACACGTTGATTAGTAGGCTTTTTTTGCTGCACTCCTATAGTTAATATCCATATTTTTGCATTTGTTATCGATAAAAACTTATTTTTTCCAAAATAAAATTAATTATTGCCCTAGTAGATGCATTTAGTTTAACATAATACAAGTTATTATTTCAATAGTTTTCGAATTATTGTTAATAAAATCATGGAATTCAATCATAAACATTCTAAACTAAGAGAAATATCTTAGATAAAATTATACAATTCTCATTTCAGAATTTCCAAATCTTTTGAGATTACTAACCTGTGTGTATAGCATTAAACTTAACATATCTACCGAGTGAATATTTGATTAATATTTTAAATGTGTTTTTTCTTCATAGAAAAATATGGATATTAACTCGCGCTCTGTTCCATTCCATCTTAACTTATGTGATTGCTAATGACATTTTCTCCAAAGGGGTGTCCCAAACGTTGCGGTAGACGTTTAATTTATCAATCGGCATAGCGTTTCTTAATTGAAGTGAGGATTGAGTTAATCTCCTTTACAAACATCTCGGGACTCTCTTCTTGGATGTACACAAGGCTTCAAGGGTTCGACTCCTCTCTTCGTTTTCGATTGCCCTCTTTCCCCCCTCCTCTTAACACTCTCATTTGTGTTTTGACAGTGATTGTGACTCAAGGCACGTCGTTAAAACTAAGATACTCGTGAAACGTAAATACAAATCAAAACAATTCTTCCAAGCTTCTTGAAACGTTCGATTGAAGCAAGTGGTACAATATGATACATGTAATTGAGTTTCGCTGCGACGACTCGTAGAAAATGTCATTAATATAATGTTACAATTAGATTAAAGAGAACGTTACATATCTATAAAGTCTGTTTGTAAAATTAATAAAAGATAAAAAGAGTGATTTCTTCACGTTTATTAAAATCTAATGTAAAGAATTAAGCTGTTCATTCATATTTTATATTCATTTCATATTGTATGGAGTAGGTTTGTTTGGTAAATAAATCCCTTTTAGGTATTTTTTAATTTTAAATGTGATATAATCTATTAACTTATCATTTTAAATATATTACTAAACATCGGCTGCTTAATGCAGAGCCTACTACATTGCAATGTGCTCAAGGCCGTAGACAGTTTTTTTTTGAGGGGGTACAAACCCCCTCCAAAATCTAATTAATAAAATATATAAGGTTTTATTCATGGTTCAAACAATATCAAAATTAAGGCACAAATACAAATTAGGGGGCTGTGCTACTATNGGGGGGGGGGGGGGGGATTTGTTGCCATAAAAACACTTCAGATAGCTTCTATAAATGTTTAATATATAGAATGTTTGCTATCCTCCAGCAATTAGGGGATTTGTTCACATAATCCCCTCACCCCCGCTGAGATTATTGTCTAGCTACGGCCTTGAATGCGACCATCCTTGCATATTGCATCTATATTGCATATAAACATTATTAAAATTTATACTCTCCTTACCAACATTTTTTGAGTATTAAAAAAAGGTTTAAAAATGTTAGTTTCTTAAAATAATATGAATTAGTGAATGTGTTAAGCTGCCCAAACATCTTCGTTAACGTTAAGCAAATCATAACAGGTCCAAACCTCTCACTACATGTACACAATATTTTTAATGACAAATCTACCACTACTCGAGTACACCAATTTTAGGTTATATTTAGTGAAAATTGACAGGTAAAGGGCCAAATACGCCATTTTATCCACACACAGGAAGGTTATTTAATTCAGAGGTTATTTCCATCTACACCTGTCAACAATATCTCTTTATTAATTGGATGGTGGAGTAAACGGTTAGGATACACCGTATAATTTAATATTGTCTTAAAAATATTATAATGTTACAACCACATGGCTTAAACAGTATATAGATACGGATACTCTCATCTAAAATAAAGTATGATATTATTTACTAGTTAAGTCAGCTTTAACTTATTTATCAATGTATATATATGTATAAATATATATTTAACTTATGGAATAAATATCCTATTGTTTCTTCATTCAGTGCTTGAATTATAAAGAAAATTATACTGTTTTGGTAGAAGTACATTATTTACAAATACATTACACCAAGAGTAAATATAATGATGTTTGGCTTCTAGCTTTCAAATTAGAGAAAAAAACTATGATTTTTTTTATAAAATTAATTTCAAATCTTGGTTAAAACAAAACTGAATTATTATATATATATATTTTTAAACAAGCTGAAAACTTAATGTTTGTTATTGATTTTTGCATAAGACCTATTATATTTCAAAAGTTGTTTGCTAAAATCGTTTAAAATTTCAATAATTAATTAATCTCAACTATTAGAGGTATTTAACGTGCAATTTCGAGCCAACTGTCAATATCAGCACAAGATTTACAAATTAAATATAGACAGCCTTTAACTCATCATTGTGAAAGGGAAAGCCCACATTTCACCTGTGATTAATTTTTTGTTCACTCCGGGAATCAAACCTGGAACCCATAGCTTATAATAGAGATCCGCTATCGAATGTGATAAGGTGATGGACAGTAATTAATTAACTTTCAATGTTTATAGAACTTTAAAAACTACTTATTTTTGCCTTTAACTCACGTAGAGCTTAAGGAAACTTATATTGAAGAAAACATATTAATCAAAATAATTTATAATTTATGTCAATATTATTTTATTATTTTAATTTGTTATCAAATAGTAGTAGAAACAACTTAGTATAGTACTTTGAATTTGTGCATTAACTGTCTTTAACGACCACAAAAAAGTACATTCCCTTTGAACGCAGCGTTGGAATTGCGTTCTTAGTTTGAATCCTTTGATAAGAAGCTAACGAACTGCATCCCGATGATTCTCGCTCTTAAATTCTACCCACACTGCCAGAAACCCTGCAGTAACTGCATTCTTCTTTGAAAAAGCTGGACATTAAGACAACTAAGGAAGAAACATTTTTATTAGTAAAAGAAAGCGAAAAAAACCCGATATTTTCTACAGTAACACGCTTGAAGATTGTGCTGGTTAGGTCGGCACCAGGCTAATGTTTTAGTTTGGGAAGTAGTGACTTCTCCTCCGGACGGCACTGACGTAGGGTTGCGCAGTGCGACTTGGAGGATGGGAGGTTCGAACTCTGTCATTTGCAGTGAGAACTAAAAGGTCAGTTGAACTAAGAGACTTGAAGTAAGAGGTCACCTGAGGGAGGAGTTGACTTGCAGCAAGACTGGGAAGCGAATTTGTGAGTCCAGAGTGTGGATAGCGGACGATACCTGTTGGTGGCCGCGCGGAGTGGATAACAAGGGATTGATTTGTACAACATGACAGTAATAAAGTTAAGGTAAGAACGATAGTATTGAGTGTGTCTTTCTTGTATGATCCCTGCATTTGACTTAAGTGGAAACACGTCACCGAGCAGTGGCGATTCACGAGAATCAGACACGATGTATCCAGGACCTGGCGGTACAAGGAGTTTGGCACAAGATTTTGGACGGAACGTTACATGTGTCTCCGAAGCTGTTTTTCCAATTATTCACCGTTATAATTGGTAAAGATTGTCTTCATTTTGCTTTCAAACAAAAACGCAAACACTTAAACTGTAGCTTTTCAACACCTAGTTTTAAAATTTCATAAACTTGATTTGGACTTTGCTTCATCTACAGTACTCACTGACTTTGAAGAGGTAATTCATCAATCTATGGACGAGTATTACCTTCTCAGATCAAAAAAGGGTGTAGATTTAATTTATACTAAAGTTGTTGGAGGGAGGAAAATCAATCAATTAAACCTTACTCAAGAATATAGGTCTACATTTTCTGAAATTGGACAATTTAAAAAATACATTTCGGGATGTCATTCATGAATCCTGGTTACGTGGACGACTACTTCAAAAACGACCTCATAGTGCTCCATCCCGGCGACGACAGGGTAAGAAACTGTACTGAATATTTTTTTTTTTAAACGTACGTAAGAGAAATTGCAAAATTAACACCTCATGTATAATCAGATAAATCTCTCACCGTATCACGCACTGCAAATTGCTGCAAATTTTTACATTCCAAGATAAATGTAATACTATACTCAGCACACCTGAACATTAGTCAGCTTTCTGAACAGGAACGCTCTTTAAGTTACACCCTTTTTAAACAGAGAAGCAATTCGTACCACACACTTTTTAAAGAGGGACGCACTTTGTGTAACATTTTTATTTTGGGTTGAAATGCAGATGCAATCCCTATGGAAGTTAATGGTCTTTATTTTTATATATAATTAAATGCCTATAGTAGATTCATACTATTTGAAAATATTTAATCAAATTAACATTCCGGCTGGTTTTAAATTATTAAATAATATTAATGAAGAGTAATTTTGGATGAGTATTATTTATATTTCATGTAGCCTCTTTCTAAACCTATTCATATATTTCTCGTTCTCATTATTCCTGTCCTTAATCCTTATCCACTTGAATGGCCTACGACAATTCACTTTCCCAACGTCATAAATCCTAATTGTCTTCCGCAGGCGAAGCTAGAAGGTACATGCCACCCACTATTATCCTCTGTCTGCCGTAATATTTCACCCCCCGACGGTTCCTCTTCAATCTCCATTGAGACAGAACATTTAACTGTGTCATCACTACAAATGAAGTTCATCGAGAATTATTAATTATTCCTTCCATAAGAATTGTTAATTTATTTTCCCTACATTGCCACCAAAATTTAAATGAAGATTACAACATTTTATTTTTCTCTTTTATTTATAAGTAACAGACTTTGTTATCAAAATAAACAGATTAAATAGTGTATCTACAATATATTTTGAATAATAATAATAAGTTCAAATGTTTGGGAAGAGAAATACCACACCTAATTATACATCCATATTAAAACCTTTTATTCTCCAATAACTACTAATTATTTTAACGTTCAATTAATAAAGCAAAATTACATATGTTATTTCTTGATATAGCTTTCCCCAACTCAGACAAAATACGCTGGTCAAAGATTGATTTTATGTATTTGCACAAACTCTCGGAGGTGAATTAATATGGAAAATCAACCTCAGATGACAAGGTCTGGATTATAATAGTCTTATCTTTGTATTTGAGACAGTGGTGTAGAGTCCTATAATTACTTTAATTCTATTAATGCTTTTTTCAATAATTTTTTGCAAGAGATGATAACGTAGAATATACTTGCAAAATTTTGTTTCAACTAAAGATAATTTAGTAATTGTTTATGTATTCAACGGAAATAAAGCCATCAGATTAGCTTAAAGCTATAAAATAAACGCAATCATTTTCGATGACACAGGGATTTGCTAATCAAGAATATCCGATATGTAATCTGATTCTTAAATAAAGGAACCCTTCCTATCTCGATGTTAAGGGCAATGAACAAGGGTAGTCTTACTTCCCTCCTTTCTTAAAATGTACGCATCTGGTGGTGTAAGAGTTAATAAATGTCATTTTAAGAAGAGTGTACCAAATTTAAGTTCGCTAAAAATGGTGGCCAGAATATCACAATCTCCATTGATGGGCACACACGGGTCAATTTATAAACCATATCTGTACTGGTTTATGGTAACGGGCGTGTCAAAGTTGGCGGAACCGGGGAGGAATAAATTTGCCCCCACCCTTACCCGAGATATATTTCATATTCTCTGATATTATCGAATATGAAGCTGAAAGATGGCCTAAACTAAGACTCAAAATAATGTATAGATGCATTAAATTTCCAAAAAATTGGTGGATGAGGCTTCTTTAAATAGATTCTAAAGGCATATAATTGTCGTAAAAAATTAATGTGTGGATCATTCTAAATAGTTTTGAGGGGCCTCAAAATTTAAGATTTCCAAGGAAAGGCCACTTTTAATAGCTTTCAGGTTTATAATTTTATATATATGTACCTATTTTATATGTATGTATATTATATATATATAATCTAGGGCGAGGACTTCTCAAAATATCTTCTTGACGAAATTTTCCAAACACTCGCTAGAGAAGAATTTCTTCAAACAGCTTAAAAAAAAAATCTAATTGGTAGGACCACCTCAAATTGCTTTTACATACATTGAATTTACAAATATTTATTGGTGATGGTGGGTGAGGATGAGGGTGTGGTGTGAAAGGCAAGTCACTAAAAAATGTATGTTTCTTTTTTTATGCCCCATTGCACAAATAAGATTCCACCACCACTTGTTCCAATCCCTGCTAGGTTTATTGAGAGAGGCTTTCCCTAAATAGCTTTATCAATCTCCCTCCACGAAAGGTTGGGTACATTTCCTTCCTAGTCCATAAGTGTAAATATATGGTTATCTCGTATGGAAAATAATTAAAACCAACTATATCAGGTTCAGACTTATCTCAGAAATCGTTATTAGCTTACACCAATTGAATGCATTGAACTCTCTTTTAAACTATTAAATTTTATCCTGCTTACAGATAGATGTTGATAGTATTAAAAAAAATTAAAGTCCTTGGAAACATTTTGTTAATTCTATATAAACAATTGTAATTTTAAAATATGATTTAGATGAAAATCATTTCCTTTCATTTTCAAATTGAGCCTCGCCCGTGATGTCCCTACATTAAAACTGTGATTTTTAAAATATATATTTACAGGCGAGTAAAGCATAGAAAAAAATCCTCGATAAATATAGATATCTTCTTTATTTTTGTTGTAGTGAGTTTTAAAATGTACAAATGAAAATAAAATAAATATATAAAGTGACTTTAAATCTGCATAAAAATGTAGGCCTATAGTTTCATATGGGTTTTGGAACTCTACTGCCCTTTAAGTTTACATGTTTAATTGCGTATATATATATATATATATATATATATATACGCAATTAAACATGTAAATATAATATATATAATATATATATACTTCTATAGCTTCATCTCGCAACCAAGTGGCCACCACATTTTGGCAGAGATAGTGACAATATTTACGGAAAGAGGATATCATGTGGTCAGCCGTAAGGCTTTTAATCTCAGTTTTATAGACTGGGGTTGCTACTTATTTATAAAAAAAATAGCTCATATACATATTATATGAACATAGTTATATAGATAACTATACATATCAATCATTTATATTGATTATTCCAAATTATACAAAATCAATTTTTTTAAAGCATATAATTATGTATCTGCATTAATCTATTAAGCTTTTTCTTAATTTTATTTGCCTATTCCGGGATATCTACACATTATTACGCTAATTTGATAGTTATGATTGAACAAGGCATACTCTAAAGTAATATTTCACGAATGTGCTTGGGGAGTGAGTGGTAAACCATCTAGGATTCATCACCTCCCCTACATCCCGTTGGTATTTGAACTTTACCCACCCCGTCACCGTTAAAACACGCCTATTCACTTACCCACCCATATGGTTTATTTATTTTGAGTATAAAATAAATAATAAAACCTAAACATTATTTTTACGATTTAAATAAACATTATAAAGTGACACGCATCGAAACTCGACTGGCTTAGTGCATTAATTTCGTGTTGGACTGAATTTATGATGAATATATTATCTGTGTTCGAATCAATAATGTGTTTTAACTAAATGATTTCCTGAACTACCTTTACGAAAATACGGGTAGGTTTTCTATAAAGTTATTTATTACTCTTTACTATTTCATTAGAGTAATTAATATATGCGAATAGTTCGAGTGGGTATCAGGAGGTGGCATAGGCAAAAATAATACAAAATGTGTTAATATTCTTTTGATAAGTATAATTTTCCCAAAACATACATTAGGCTCTACGTATTTCACACCTTTAATAAAACACAGCGATGATTCTTTCCTTTTGACCTAATCAATTGCTCCTCATTCCCAGGATAAGAATGGTTCTCTGACAAGCTGTAAAAACACATCCACGAACCAATGAATGGACCACGCGCGTTGTATTCACTGAAAGAACCCTCCTGCGTGGTATGAAATGGGAAAAAAAACATCCCCTCACCCATGAGACCTGGTCGTCACTTCTGCCCCTCTTTTTAAAACAGGGTAGTATAGGGAGATTTGGAGGAAGGGTAAGTTTTTTTTTGTTGGATATCACTTTACCAATAGCATCATTTATAACTTCCAGGGTGGTGCGTTATGTGTACGCTCATCTGAATGCATGGGTAGTCAATAGCCCACATGTTAACGGCTTTGCAGGAACAGCCTTCTAAGTCTTTTGATGAAGGATCGGTGATTTGATGAAGGGGCAAAAAGTAGGTGTTTTATAACACTATTCCGTGGAAATTTAGTGTTAAATATCAACTATTCTATGTTAACTTTAATGATTAACAGATGCTACTTTTTACTTTCTCTAAACACATCGGAGGGGAAGTATTGTAATCATTAAAAAAAAATAGAAATTTTGATTTTGATAAATGTAGACGTTTCATTACCCACTGAAACAAAAAAGGTTGTTTTTGCAATGCCATCTGTCTGTCAGTACCTCTGGCCCGAACCGAAACTATTTTATCAATATTGGTCCAAAACTACGTATCTAGGGCATCCATAAGGTCCCCTAATTGGTTTTTGGAATTAGATATATAACCCTAGATTTAAAGTGGGTTTACAAAAGGGCAAAAAGAGAAAAAGTCAATTTTCTCGAAATAAACTCAACGATGTAGATTAAATTTATATATAGACACAGTATATAGTTATAAACAAGATGGCAATTATCATTTTCTTATGAAAACGACTTTGAGGGTAATTTACACAAAGGAAATTTTCCAAATTTCATCATTTCTCCATAAGTATTAGAGATACGAAACATTTTATAGCTGTAAGGTTGTAGTACTATTAAATATACAGATATTTTATTCGAAATATATTTTAATAAAACCAATAATTTATTAGATATAAGCACATATATAAACTTTCCAATTCAGGTCTTTGAAAATTAATTTGATTCTTATGCTCTAAAGTGGAAAAAAAATTCTTTCTTCTTATTTTTTCTATAACAGGGTTCCTATTTCCTATTGCCATGTAAGGAACAGTGTATATTATTTCATTTATGATTTTTGGTGTAGTGTTTCTACAACAAAATATAGATATACCTATTATCTCTATTCACAAATATTGCGAGTTTTTAGTATTGTATATCTTAAGATGAAAGCGAGAGAAGTTCTATATTGTGAGCTGCGCCATTTATATTATATTATATAACTATTTTTATATCACATTATTAATTATCTTTATGTTCTATCTCTTAGAATTATTTCATAATATATTGATCAATCCTATTTAAAACATACATAATGGGTAGTTTGAAATTTTTAATTCTAATTCCTAAAATTCAAAATGTAGAATTTGGGTCTCACCCTGCCTTAGTGACGGTTCAGATTGTAAGCATACATTAATTACGCTAGTGGCATTAATATGAGGAAGGTAGAAATTTTAGAAGAAATATACCCACATCTTATTAGAGGTATAGTGGGAAAACATCTAGGAAAAAACACTCTTATTACACCCAATGGGATTAAAACTCCTATTTACCTGTCATCGGAAGACCAGTCAATTTAGAGAGCAGAGCGCTAGCCCATTTGACCACCGAAGCAGCTTATTGCATATTTAAATTCTATGTTGATTAAACCCGCTTTGTAGCCGCATAGGCTAGGCCGTTAATTTCGAACTATACTGGACTTCCGGTGACAGAGAGATCAAGGTTCGAATCCCAATCAAGTGTAATTAGTGAGGTTTTTCCACTCTTACCCCACGCAAATATGGGTACGCCTTCACTAAATCCAACCTTACTTATCCTTAACGCACTATTTATAATATAAGGAGAGTACTTGGATGTAACAGATAATTAGTTCATTGGTACAACTTCTTTGCTCAGTTAAACATTTAAAACTAAGAAACATAACATTAATATAATATATTCAAAGACAATATTTCAATAAATTAAGTCAAATAAAACAGGTACAATAACATTTCTAGAAATCATCATTGAGTGGTAAAGTTCTGAAATTAATTAGCATAAATCAAGGAAAAAATATAAATCTCTGCAAAACACTATTAAAGTAGTAGCAGATTAAAAGACTAACTGATAAGCGATGAGAAGTGTAAACCAGCATATTGACCAGATTAGAGTTATTAATATTATAAATTAAATACTCTACAAAGTGATGCATACTTGAGATAAAGATTATAGGTTTTATGAAGGTTATGACTTAATAAAA
>CABFVX010000006.1:613868-638881 GCA_902151425.1 Timema shepardi | reverse complement strand
ATATATATATATATATATATAATCATATAAACACATAATAATGCACAAAACATAACCTACGTATGGGTTTGACTAAAAAAAGGAAGCTAGGTCTTATTATTTCTAAATTTAATTTGGGCCATTAGACATTGCATTCATGTATTTAAGACATTTACTTATATATAAATATTTACGTATACAAATGCATGTGACAATTTGCATCATTTGTATTGTCCCGAACTAATTTCATAGCTAAGAAATGAACAATTTATCTGGAATTGGACTTGCTCCCTTTCTTGGTCAAACCCACGCGTTATTGTGTTGAGGGATAGAAAGGGGAGCAAGGTTGTGTGGGAAATATAGAGAACGGACGTAAGTGTGTCTGCACGGTTTGGTTGGATACCCGAACCCACAAAAGGAGTAAAAAAAATATATACATTCGGCCGGGGGGGTGAGTTTCAGATAAGGGGAAGAGAGAAAACAATTGTTGGTGTCATTTACACAGAACCTTTTCAAACCTTCCCCTGTGGAACTAAAAAAGATTTATTGAAATGAGATGGAAAAGGGCGTTTGGGGGGGAGGGATGGGGGACGGAAGAAGAATGGTATGGCAGAAAATATCGTATTGATTTCTTCCATTCAAATGTATCACCTATATTATCCTTGTATATTTTACTGATGTGAATTTATGTTTCCTGTTGGGAGAGTAGGGCTTTCGCAGGCAGTACAATCAGAATGCCATGTAGTGAAACGGTGAGTAAATATAAATTAGGTTGAACAGTTTTAAATAAACAACTCAATGATAGACTCTATCTTCTGTTTTTCAAATAAAATTAAATGTTTTAAATCGCTTCAAAGTTCATATGTTCTAAGGAATCATTTTTGAAACAGATTATATTGTGAACCCTAATTGGATATAGAAAAACTATATTTTTTTTCTTGGTGGTTTTTTACTCTCTATAACCACAAATGCGTGTACATTTCCTCTAGAATTCAAACGTCGTTTTATCTATTTTATTTGCATAAATAGTTGATATACATATAACCCGAACAAGTAGTAAAATATGATTACCAAAAAGTTAAATAATTTTTAATGAATATTATTTAAACGTCTTTGGAAAAATAACATTTTAACATACGATAAGTTGGTATTTTAGAAATATCATAGGGGCTTATAGTTTGTTTAAGTTGCCTTATTTCTTATCCAACTAACGCATTTAAATAATTAAGATAGAGTATTAATATTTTTTCAGGCAAAATAACGAATGAATGTGATATTTTATTTTTGTAAAATTTAATTTCAGACGGTCTACCTTAAGCCTTATTCAACAATTTTATCATATACGACATATACACTTGAAGGTAGATAATGCCTACCTTAACCGACTGTACAATAAAGTTATATTTTCAACTAAACCATATTTTAACCAATATAGGTAACACATACCAAAACGTTGCAATCAGATTGCAAACCTTTAGAAATAATCAATACGAATGGTGCTTCTTATTGAATTATATACTTTATATTTTAAGTTAAATAAATTAGAAAACTTGAATATGAAAGGTACTCGTATAATTATCTCCAGTTCAATAACGTATAACGCACTTATGATCTTGAAATAAAATTTTCGAGTAGGGCCGAACGTACTTAGAGGGGGAGAAGGAACTACCATTGAGAAATAAATTTACATTAGATAAAACTATACCAATTTAATGAGACGAGAACAAAAAACTGTTCCAGTAGTAGATTCCAGTGAGAAGAGGGTGACCTGGTGGTCTAGGGGTAAGGTGTCGTACTTCTGTGCTGGTGGTCCGGGGTTCAATCCTCGGTCCCGGCACAGATTTATCTGATTACCAAACCCTTCCTTCACCTCTGACAAGACATCTTGTGAATGTGGGGAGTGCCAGGCCTCCACCGTGGTTCGGATTCCACGTTAAACTGTAGATCCTCCATTTCATCTCACAATCAGCCTACCATTACAAATTAGCGTAAGTGCGTATAACCCAAACAGGTAGTAAGACGCGATACTAATAATAATAACAGTGAGAAGAGATATTTGTAAGACTCTTACTTAACAATTTCTTCCCTTAAACATTTAAAGCATATTTTTTACAAGCTGGGACAAACTTTTGTTACCATCCCAATAAAATACAAATATATAAATTATTTTAATTACTTAAGGAAACATTTCAATAATATTTGGTGTCACCATAACTATATTATTTTTTTATTCACCATTTAATATTATCTGATTATAAAATACAAATTATTGACCCCCTCCCCGTTTCATAAAATTCTGATTACGGCCTTGTATGTGTGACACACATTAATTATCTCTTCTTAAACAAAGTTTATACAGGTTAACCAAACATCCAAACATATTTAGGAATTTTAATTAGTGGTTTTGATGCTTCAGAACTGCCATTTCTCTAATATTGCATCGTGAGGATATTTCCCTTTAGATAGTTGATATACTTAAGATAAGACTGCCGCCTTTCATGGCCAACGAAGGGTATATCTCTCAAAAGGGATCAAACAAGCTTTGGCGTAAATAGAGAGGTTGGTGCATTTGTTTTGCTTCTAAGTCTCTAGTATATTAAAAAAACCTTACCTTCTTTTATTGTCCCCTTTGATCTTATATTAAATGTACAAACTTAGAAACATACATTACTCTTGGGAATTATACCTCCAAGAATATTGGCAAGCACATCCTTGATTTAGTATTAAGATAGAATGTTCTTAACCAGAACGTTGTCATTTTGTGAAAAACACAAGAGAGAGGGACACGCTTACGAAAATAGATCAATATGAAAGAAGCATCTTACATTGATTTGGTTATGTTGAGAGGATGATTGTTGATCGAGTGACGAAGTATATATATGAAGGTATAATGTGTGGATCAAAAGGAAGGAGTAGGCCATTTAAGACGTGGATAAATGTCATAGACAAATGTGTGATAAAGCTAAACAATCAAGAGTTTTAAGAATAAAAGAGAATGTATATCTCGGTATATGAATGTTTTTGAAACGAAGAGCGTGTGGAAGGATGGGTAAATAATGAAGATGTTAGTGGGGATGGATTAAGTACGGGAGGTGTACGCACAACTTTTGCCTACCTATTAGGGGAATGGCGTGATTAGGTATGTATCTATTTATAATACGTGTGGATGAAATCTATTTAAGGCGATGTTTGCTTGGATTACCTTATTCTACATGTAAATTGCAAAAAAATAATAAAAAATCCGATAGATGTTAAATTAAATGTTCATTACTCTCTTATATAATAATTTGCGCTAAAAAATATTATCACATAATGGTAATACGTATGTACAGTAAATAAATTATATATACACATTGTTACATAACATAAATATAGAGTACATTATCAAGCTGCATATTTTAGCGTCTCAGGTACTGACACACACTTCCATTGGGGAGCAGGGGGGAGGCTATGATTGAAAGGACAAGTGCATGGCATACAATAATTTATTTAACACATAATAGGCTCCATATATAAATGACCGATTAGTGGGAGCCGTGGTGTATTTTTTGAGTATACAGCATAATACACCAAATAGAGCAAGCAGTATAGAAGGTGAGCAATGATGAACAATATATCCGGCTAGTCACACATAGCCTTATTAATTTAATACTTATTAATAGAGCTTTATGAGGTAATATTAGAAAAAATATATTAAACAAAATAAGTCCGTCAACATAGAGTAGCGAAAACGTACAAGGGGAACCAGGTTACTTGAATGGTTTCAAATGTTTTAAACTGGCAGCTATTATTCAGCAATAAGTTAACTTATTTAGCTTAAAGCTTAAAACGACAAGGCTATAATTAGATAGCCACAAAAAGGTTTATTCAGAATACTATTAGTTAGAATGAAATTCATATTTCTAATCTCTTATATTTATACATCCTGAAGATTGGGCGACTACCATCATAATGTTACCAGCCCCTATGAGGTCGTCTAAATACTGCGAGAACGTCAATACCACTAGTAGGGGCAGAAAACCATATCCCACACACTAGGGGTGAATATGTATATTTTAGGAACGCACTAATAAAATCATAACTTCTCTGAAATGCCCCCTATCGAAACTTGAAAGAAATGTATACATTAGAATGCGGTCTTATTCTTTCCATGTTATCTTAAAGAACCAATTTAAGTGGTTTAAATACAGGAATTTACAAGTGCCTTGAGAGGCAAATAAGTAAAAAATAGGTAAAAAAAAAGGAATGTTCATAAACAAAGAATCCGAGGAAAATGACTCGACCAGAGGCCTAATTAGGCCTTGAACTCCTAATATCTAGCTCCTAATTTCCTGTGGCTGACGTTTGCACCAGAAAAAAGGAGAATGATTGTCCCATACTAGCAAAAATACATCTTTAGAGTGGCTAGGCTTAGCTTACAACAAAACAGGCGACAAGGAGTCGCTAAGCGACTATTGAGTAATGTCTAAATCATTAGAGGGGCATCTTAAGTCAGTAAACTGTATATATATACAATATACAGTCAATTGTTCATCCTAATAGCACTAGCCAACTTATGACGCGACACGAAGCCAAACAGGTCTAATTATACCTACAAGGTGTACAATGCCACAATAAACAAGTTGTTGTTCGGAGGGAACCAAATGACCCACAATTATACTATGTATACTCTTAGACATAAATAAAAATTAAATATCAATACAAATCTAAACACAATATATACCTAGTGTCTTTAATCGACGGAATACCACATAGCAAAGTAAAGCCAACTTCTTGGCTAGGGTAAACTAAGCATAGTCAGAATTTGCCTAGTAGGTATAATCCTAAAATCCATAGAGGGTTTGTAATACTTATGTACTAATTAACGGACCATATCTCTAAGCCGAATAGACAGACCGCGTAATTCTCTGGTTTAATTTCCTCCATGTGGCGGGATGCTACCTGGCGCTGATCCTGACCAAACCTGAGTCCGACGCCATAGCGTCCTGGGTTGTTGATACAGCTTGTTTCTGGTAGCTTAAACGGAGAAACACAAAGCTTTTTATCTGTTCTTCTGAGCAATGAATATATTAATGTGTCTATTTTCGGCGATACATCATATTAAATAGACTCCCCGATTGACACCTTATTAGTATAGGAAGAGAAGGGTGGGGGGTCGACCAATCACGCCTCGGAGCGACAGTGCTTGGAGAGGTGGTTGCTCGAATCAAGTATCGGCACATGTGCGAAGAGCAGGTGATGAGAGAACCAAAACTAGAAATAATTTATTTCAATATTTTTCCGTGAGTTACCATTCCAGTAGAGTTAAATGTGGCCCATCAACGACGATCACACAGAACAACGACCATTTCGGCTAGGCCATGGTAAGTCCAATCCCATCCACAGTTCTTGCTGGAGGTTGATATAACTAAGTGTGTGGGCTAATTTCAACTAGCCCGGCACAGTACTAGCTAAAATTACATATTCATCTGCCAACTATATTATTGATTATATTATTTTTCTAACATATTATACTCACTACCACTATTCACATATTTACGCTAATGGACTAAGAATGAAAAAGATAGTATTTAGATTAAATGCACCTTCATTTGCATAGAAGGAAAGCTAAAAATTATCCTGAAATAACCTAATTGCATTCAAATGCGATTCTGGCGCTGACTTCTTTGTCACTGGTAAACTATAATAGAAGAGGTGTATATCTTATAGAGAACGTCCAACCATCTGGGTTGTATGTTAACTACTCTCGTAATTTCACAAACTTAGTTTTATATTTAATTTTTCCCAAGTAACTTAATATTTTCAACGTTTAACACATTTATATTAATTTTATATCAAACTAGCTTATTCCCTGAAATTTATAAACTTAGTTCTTACAGTGTGTCGTGTTCCATAGTTCACCTACGTCGTTAACATTTTAATAGCCGCATAATTGGCCACGTGGACTAAACGTGAAGTTTATCTATAATAACTTTTCACCGTTGATAGCGAGGCGATTGTTCGAATCTTGAACGGTTGTTCAGATGTTGTTAATTCATTAATGGTTTCTCACTTTTAATCCACGTATATGTTGATATCCTTTAGCTAAATGCCACCCTCCTTTTCCTTAATCAATTAGTCTAATTAAATACGGATGGTCACAAGAAGTAGTACGCTTGAGAAAATGTGACAAATATAATAATATTTATGATATTGGTGACCTGGCGGTCTAGGGGTAAGGTGTCAGACTTCTATGCTGGCGGTCGGGGTTCAATCCTCGGTCCCGGCAAAGCTTTATCTGATTACCAAATTCTTCCTTCACCTCTGGCAAGACATCTTGTGAATGTGAGTAATGCCAGGCCTCCACCGTGGCTCGGATTCCACGTTAAACTGTAGGTCCTTCATTTCATCTTCACAATCACCCTACCATTACACATTAGCGTAAGTGCGTACAACCCGAACGGGTAGTAAGACGCGGTGCTAATAATAATAATTTATGATATTCCAGAACACATCTGGAAATACAAGGGCTCATTAATAACACAAGAGCTGGTAGTATCTCAGGTAATTATTGAATTTGTGATGAATATAATTTACCATTTAATCATGAATGTTTTATTTTTAAAACCGAGGTTTTAAATATTGATATCAAATATAGCTCAATTTATCAACTAAAGTATACCTGAAAAAGTCTTTAAATCTAAATTCATTCAGCCACGCAAGCATAATTTGTTGATTAAATAAAAGAAAATCATAATTGATCTAGTTGGCTATAGTACAAACCTACCTTATCTAAATAAAATTCACAAATAATTTTTTTTTTTTACATTTCAATTAAGGCTTCAAAACCAACACAATTTGATTAATAGTTAATTCGAAGCATTAAACAACACAGATTATACCAATTAACAGTTACAATGATATATTTCTTTATTTAATTCGCTAGCTCATTCGTTCTGCTGGCCTTGCGGCAAGACTACAAAGACTTCAAAACACATATGTTCGGTTTATATTTAAACTCCGGTCACATGATAGTATTTCCCTCTACTATAGTAAACTAACCTGGTTACAACTTAAGGAAAGACAAACTCTTCCACTCTATGACCAGCATAAATAAACTTTTGACTTCCAATTCCCCACAATACCTTTTTTCCGCGTATACGTTCATTCGACCCCAATAGTAATTTCAGCACTCGATCACAAAGAAAACTCAACATTATTCATTACTATTCATCATTCCAATCATTACTCAAATTCACACATTATTTCAGATTCTCATTCATATAATACCCTAACCATTGATATAAAGAATTTTGAATTTAACGGTTTCAAGCGAAAAAAGTCTAAAATAATCTGAGTTTGGTTGTTCATCCGCTAGATTGAGAAGTGTGAGTCGTAATCACACCTTCTTTTGTGTGCGTGTTTGTGTTTGTACGTGTGTACGTGAATTATTTATGTTTGTGTTAAGCTGACCCCTCGTTCTCATAATATGTTATCCATGTGTATTTTAGCTTTAGCTTTTCTATTTAATTATTTGTGTGTATTTATGTAGATCATTCTGTGAAACCTTATTTTAATTGGATCGGTAAGTAAAGGTGGAAGCCTTAACTTTTCCATTAAAGTCGATTATAATTATTATTATTATTATTATTTAAAACTAATAAAATATGTTATGTTTATTTACCAGTAGACCATCAAATAAGCGTATTGTGAAACAAGATATTTTTAGTGGCTTACTATCTAATACCTTAGCTTAATCAATAGTGTATATATGTAACTTAAGTGTCATCATCTTACCCCTAGGCATGGCCTAAAATGTTATAATTGGAGAAATAAGTAGCCTACTTCTTTCACAGTTATAGATCAAAATCGAGGGGATGCGTATTGTCTGTGTTCTAGAGTGCGTTTTTTTTCATATCTTCTCAGTATCCGCCTGGGCTCTAAATATACGTACTAGCTACGCTAATGTGGTAAAAACTAAGAAGGTTCAATTTTAAAGAAGGTGGCCCAACAATAAGAAAATAAGTTTAATTTTTTTGAAAAACAAGGCTCTTAGGGAGATATTGGGGAGTGAATGAGGTTACATAATAATGAGTAGCCTACCTGTACTAATCTAAAACACATAAGTTATGATAATCAAGTCTCGAAGGTCATTCGGAGAGAATTGGAGAATACAGAACAGTATTCAGGATATTGACGGGTAAACCCAATGTGAAGAGACCATTGAGAAGTCCTGGACGTAGATAGGAGGATAACATTATAATGGACCTGAAAGAGATTAGGTGTAATGAGTTGAACTGGATAGAACTATCTCAAGATATGAATAGGGTGTAATAAGAGGGACTGGCTATAACTAGCTCAAGATAAGGATAGATGGCGTACTTTTGTAAGTGCGGCAATTAAATTTATTGTTTCTAATGTCATTGAGTAAAGTAAAGACCCACATTTTCGTGACTGAAGGATGGAAAATCATTTAGAAACGCTCATAAATTTGACAGGGACTCGAACCCCATTTCATCCATTTTTGGCAGTTTGGTATTGCGAGAGTGACGGCTTAGGGCTTAGACCATTAGACCACCAAAATGGATGTTCTATAGTTAAGTTAATCAACAAGTAATGTGCAGATATTTTCAGTTGGTCTAGAAAGTTCAATTTAAACACATTTTTTTAGCACTGCGTGTTATCAACCCTTAGGGCTATATACACATTTACTAACATCGATAAAATATTATTGATGGGGAAGGTTGAATTTAGAGGAAGTGTGCCAGTATTTACACGGGGGAACAATCGAACATCATTTTGGTCAAATCCCTCTCAGTACACCCGTCTGGGAACAGAACCCTGGTCTACACTTAATCGGCAGTCTATTATATTGCGAGAGTGCCTTAAACCATACGTCCACTTAAGAAGGTAATACCCCTAGTTAAAACATTTAATGTTTTTAAACTATAAAAATTATCCATCCATTTTTTTACCGAAATTAAATAATACTCACTTCGGTGGCCACATGTTCTAAAGCGCTATCCTCGCAGTAGACTAGAATGAAAATAAAGATAGATTCAGGATTTAATCTCTTTTGGGTATAATGATGATTTTTTTCAAAATGGCCTTACACTTTTCCTAAAATGTTGTACAGTTCCTTTAAAATGTATTTATTTAACATAACATTCCAAATCCATAACATCATTTTAGTAGATAAGTGTATGAACCAAACCGGTAGTAAGACGTGGTCTTAAAAAAAACTTAATAATAATTTGTCATACAACTCTCCCACACTAAAAACAAATAAAATAAGCAAATTTGATTGGATCACGCTGCATACATCATAGCAACCCAATCCCCTACATACCATCCTATGAGCTCGCTTTTTTTTTGTTTCCACTCCCCATAAGTGTATATGATGCGAGTAAGAGACGAGCTTCAGATCTCATTGTGATGCGGTTTGTAGTGGGCATTGGCTAATTCCTATCAACCTAGCCATAGAGCTCTAGCGTAGTTATTAGCTTAATAGGACCACGCTAATTATGTGGAGATGATGCATCTTAATGGTGGTTTTAACAAGTATGGGCTTGCGGTAGTTTGACGGGTAAGCCCTTACACTAATGACCCGTTACACTGTGTTGTTCTTTTCCTGGTCAGTGTGATCTGTCTATCCATTATGATAGCCGTACTTTTCCAGGATGAATTTATTGAGTTTTATGAGTAGTACTTCCCATTGCATCTTCTGGTAGTAGCTATCATTATAGAGGGTGTTGATATCAACTGAATAAACTAAATTAAAAGAGTGGTGCAGTTTAAATAAACGATGAGCATAGAAATCTATAATAGACATTTTTAAAATACACTTGCCTTATTCGAGATTAAGGATTAAAAATTATTCATTTGGTACTGGAACCAAATACACAAATATATAAGTGAATTTTTAAATATTTCGGTATTAAATTATAGTTATTTATTTGAAATTTGAGCTCCAGACTATTTTTACAAATCAAATTATCCTAAATTTTAACTTTTGCTATCGCTGTTTTTACTGAATATAAATTATGTATGAACATACCTGGAATCGTAATAATTTTTCTTCACTAAAATTATAAATATCAGTAAACTATGTCTTATATTTAAGCTTACTAAGATAAAATATTTTAAATTAATCATAAGGTTGATAATTAAAATCATCGGGCCTACCTATTAAAATTATATTCATAATTCTTTAGTTAATCTAAATAAAAATCAAATACTATCTCATTCTATCTCTTGAATTTTGGTGTAAGTATTTATATTAGTGGGCCTAACATTAATTTGTATATTTTCTTATCTGAATCAGTGATGCATATTTCTATTTAAATATGGCTTGCATGATCGAATCCTTGCAAGGCCGTAGTAAATGTAGTATTGGTGAGCTTGGAACTTAATCTTTCAGAAGAATGGGAATTCTGTATTTTCTATAGTTATTAATTTTTAATTAGAGTACTGATACAAACACTGGATTTTGAATAATCATGTAAAAGGTCCTCAATAGATCAATATATTAATTTACTGATAGTAAGCTTACCACCGTGATAACGTTATGCAGCGTTGCAAATACAATTGAAATGTGACCTTGTCTTGAAAAATACAGAAGCAAAGCTAGTGAATCAACACATAAATACAAATTCATTCAGAAGGAGAAACAATTTTATTTTTTTATTTTTGTAATAAGTAATACAGATCCACACCATGGATATAAAACAAAGTAGGTGAGCCACTATTTCATATATGTGACACCAAATAAGCTGAGCATGTATTCATACTCCAAATAATGTGATATTCATCTTTCATCTTTAATAGCCGTAATACGTATTTATTGACTGTTTAAACATTTTGTATAAATATATTTTAAATATGTAATTGTGGCGCTATTTTACTATCTATACTTTATATTGAATAATTTACCTGGATAAGGGAATCGAATCAAGGACCTTTCGCATAGTATGCCATTTCTTTAACCACTGAGCTATCCAGGAATCGTTCCATTCTCAGAGTCATTCTTATTTCATATTTTAAGGCAGAATATGGAAGTAAAGTTCGTTCACGGTAGGAGTTTACCTCTGAAAGGCCTTTTTCCCTACCAGAAATCTATTATATAGTAGGATATTGGTAGGAAAAAAGACCTTTCAAAGGTAAACTCCTACCGTGAATGAAGTATACGTGTGGAAATCATGAGCTACAAATATGTATTCAATTAAAACTATGAAATTTAAGATAACGCAACCACTCTCTAGTTGACTTTTTTCCGACAATGGTATAGTTAATTATTTACTGTAGTTTTATACAGTTTAAACTATTAAAAGAGTCATTATAAATTATTTTTACTACAGTCTAATATAAGTCCAGTTTATAAAGTGCTTTTAATTCGTGATATAAAACAACGTCAGTGAGGCTCACTTTGGGTCACGTGACGTCCTTAGCATAAAAAATTGAATACTAGTTGCTTATTCATCATATCCATAAGTGAAAATGTTATCAACTTGATAGGTTTCACCTCAGCGTAATTATTAAATACATTCCAGTAGTTCGTTACCACTCCTCGAATACAACTGAATTAAAAATTACAATTAAGTCAATGTGGTGACACGCAGAATCACTAATATCGTAAGAAAAGTTTGTTTGAACTTATATTTTCTTGGCTCAATTAAAATAACGTTTATTGTTAACTCAAAAATGTTCAGATATAAGCTAGCTTTTGTGGAAATTATATATAGTAGCTATTAAAATCTAATTTATTAATATATTTAGCATTATTATTATATTCTAATCTAATTAATAAATGTAAGATTCCACGATTCTTACTAAAAAAATAGAATTTAATTCATTTTCTCATATATTTTTTTTAAATCAGAAGAATAGTGTAGGGACTAAAATCTCATGTGCAAATCAATCACTATTAATTACTTGTTTATAAAAAAATTTATATATCATATATATGTATATATTATATATTTATTATATGTATTATACAATAAATATATAATGTATACACATATATAATATTTTATCTCTATAATATATATATTATGTATCTAATATATATAGTATATACATAATATATATTATGTATATATTATATAATATATTATGTATATAATATATATATACTATATACTATATATATTATGTATATAATATATATATACTATATACTATATATATTATGTATATAATATATATACTATATATATTATGTATATAATATATATACTATATATATTATGTATATAATATATATATACTATATATTATATAATGTATAATGTATCTATAATATAAATTATATAAGGTATAATGTATCTATAATATATATTATGTATATAATATTTTATTTAGGAAAAAGTCCCTTGGTTATCTTTAGTATGCTACCAAATAATATGATAACAATAAACATTTATATTTTAAATTGTATCATTAATCTATTAAATACTGTGTAATCTATAGTAACTAATTTTAACTGAGGAAGTGAGGTTTAATAAATAAACAACATAGCTAAAGAATGTAGACCTCTGTGATATTTAGGAAAAGTTATCTTATCAAGACATGATGTTCGTAGTTTAAAGCCAAGCCTAGGTCATAAGAACCTTGAGCTATAAAAACCTATAGTCTAACTTCCTTCGAAGGGGAAGTAAAGCTATCAGTCCCGTGACAATTCGGGCATGTATCAGAACCCATGAGTTTATGTGGAAATTTATTTCACGCACACTAATATAAATTCAGTGTGGAAGGCGATGGGAATTACCACTCTTCCTGGACTCTCCTAGTACATGGGACTTCTACCAGATGGCGCAAGCATCACTAACCAAACGAATGCACGCATAACTTCTGATGGATATAAATCACATCAAACAAACCTTTGGGATGTTGACTTAAGAAGAAAAAGTTAAAGAATGAATCGAAGTATCTTTATTTGCATTGATTTGGTTGTAAAACAAATCATTCATGAGCTAAGATAGTTTTATGTACCAATTACTCCAATGTTTTCAGATATGATGAAGGTTATATTCATGGGAAGCATTTTCTTGGAGGGAGAGTGGAAAACCATTTTGGTAAACAATCTAAGATAGTTAAACCTTTGATAATCTACCAAACTTGCTGTACACTATGATCTAAAAACAAAATATATTTTTGTGACATGAAGGGCTCACTAAACGTCGACCAACGAGTTTCACGCTCATCAAACTCATTCCCAAAACATATTATATTCTATCAGCATCCAAACCTTCTCCTAATATTGTTTACTTGAGAAGCCAAACTCCTAAGGTTGCTTAATTGAGTTGACTGACTACGCTACATGTCAATATTTGGTTTTGGAGGGCTTGGAGGTAATATTCTCCTCTTCCTCCGATATATGTTTGCAGACTGAAAGAGACAGTAGGTTGCGTTGGCGGTAGATGCTACCACACCAGGTAATGACCGACATTCTCTTTGGTATGGTGTGGGTAGTAAAGAATAGTCCGCTTTGAAAGTGCTTACAAACTCACTGGGGCCGACTTTACAGTTACGGCTGTACGATGAAGAGATAAAGGGGAACCGAATAAGTATTTGTATGTTGACAATTTATACTAAAATTCAAGAATTGTTTAGATTATTTTGTGTAAAAAATTAAACCAAATGCATCAATCTACTTTGGCTGAAAAAGTTGTTTGTTAAAACAACTACAACGATAGTGACTTATTAATCTCAAGGTATCTTCCTCCTGACCTTAGGATTCACTAGTGAATTAATTTGGTATCTTGATTTAGCCGGCGTGTAAGGAGAATGTTGACAGTTACAAAACATCGGCGAGTAAGGGCAATGATATTCTAATATCTTCTACCTCTTGTCTAACCGTACGGGTGAAGTAACGAGATAGTGTGGTACCACTCACAAGTTTATTATTAGTTGAAAGTGTTTTAGCTCAATTACGCATTGACACCAACGTAAATTGTACCCTGGATATCTTGCGTGTCTGGTAAAAAGAGCAGTTTAGTGATGAACTTTGCAAATAATTTGAGATTTTTACATAGCTATTAGAATTTTATTTATTTAGTTAAAGGAAATTATGCTTAAGAAACTGGTACAGAAAGAAAGTTTTAAATTTAATCTAGCCCTTGAAAATTAAAACAAAACAAAAATAAATCTTCTCGAGTTGTTACTTTGATACTATTACCCTAGATAAACACTGATTTAGTTTCTACTCGTGAAAATTTAGGAACAGGTTAT
Organism: Timema shepardi; assembly: GCA_902151425.1. Taxonomy (NCBI): domain Eukaryota; kingdom Metazoa; phylum Arthropoda; class Insecta; order Phasmatodea; family Timematidae; genus Timema; species Timema shepardi. The sequence continues at coordinate 624,691 of CABFVX010000006.1, read as the reverse complement.
TTGGTTTAATCACACCTTTATTCTAAGTGAAATAAAAATGAGGCTCTAATTTATCTTGAGTATAGCTGTACCTCTCAAGTTTAATTCAACAATAGGGGTGTTTAGGCCACGAAAACTAAACAATACAATGGACTACTACACAACTAGCACTCCCCAACAATACAGGGAACATCCCTCCCCCTAACAAACTACCCTCCCTCACAGAGGACCCACCCTTTGGGTATGAAATGATCATTCAGCATAATTCACCGGTGGGTGACGCACAAAAGCGGTAGGGAATGGTAGCTATGGAAGCTAGGGGCATTATCATTGTTGAGTAATACCCGTGGTGAGGTTTATTGTTTTGCACAAACATTTCGATGTAAAACAACTACAAGGATTTTGCAAATTATAATGATGAATAATAAAAATAATAGAAAGGGATGTTAGGGATGCAGAATTTAAACTCGCCGCGTAATAATATTTGATATATTCGTTCACGAGGTTTCTACAGGACATGCATAAAATGGGAGGAAACTAGTGTTGTACTTTGGTAACAATGGAAGGGGGCGCGACTCTATGAAATTAGAAAAAAAAAACTGAATATAGGTGTGGGAAATGAGTTATCTCTTCAACCTGTATATTATTCCACACACGTAAAGTACATGTGCTTTAATGATAAGGAGGGGGGTTGTGTCATGTTTGAGTATAAAATATAACAATAAAACATGTATTTCTGTAGTATAATTACAAGTCTACAGGGACCTGTATAGGTAGCCGTGGGGTATAAGGCACACGAATCGCCGCCAAAGAATAGGTCAGGATTTTAAACCTTGATTTAATTACTATGGGATTGGAATGTTATTTTCACGAAAGGATTTATTTCTTCAATTCATGATGTATCGGTGCAATTCATCCGGAATATACATTACATTTTAATCTCTTAGCCGATTTAATCAATATACCTGTAGTAATATTATCATAGAAATCAAAATCAAAATAATTGTAAATAACAATTAACGATATTAGAGTAGAAATTAGGAAAATAATATCGTTGATAATGCATGCTATTATTCGATCAGTAACTTTTTAACATCTGGCCTGCAGTCAAGGAATATAAAGCTCATGACTAAAAGAAATTTAGGGTGCTCGAAGAATTACATAATGAGTTATATACTATGTACCCACCAAAATTATATTGTTAGGATAATCAAATATCGCACTTTATGGTGGGCAGGACATTCAGTGTAAATGGAGTAATCTATAACCACCTTTAGGGGATTGACTGGCAAACCCAGCGTTAAGAGACCATTTGGAAGAATTAGACTGGAGGATAACGTTAGAATGGATCTGAAAGAAATAGTGTATATTATTATTATTATTATTAGAGCTGCATCCTACATACATACTGATAGTGTGTAATTAGGCGAATTGAATATAACTAGCTCAATATAAGGATAGGGATCGTACTCTGTTTAGTGCATCATGAACTTTCTAATTTCTAATGTCATGGAGTAAAGATGTAAATAAAAACATATCATGTCTGTTCACTAATTAATCAATTATCTTGGGCAATAATAATTTTTAAGATGCTCTAGTTAAGAAAAATACAATATTAAAATCACTAATGTAATAAAAAGCGTGTATCTAATTATTCTTATAAACTAAATTGAAATAATTGAACTTTTCACTGAATTTACTGAATTTGATGGTACCTAACTTAAAAATCACAGCCTATATGAGATTTTCTGGTTTTATTTTATTTGTTGGTCTATCACGTCTTATTAGAAATCACTGGTTGGAGGAGCCTGGTAGAAATTTAAACAATTAAAGTTATCTGAATCCGTATGCAAATATACCAAATGTCAAGCTAATTTAGTATAGATTTGGGTGATGGAGAGGTCAAACCTCGAATCCTGGCTGGATGTACTGATTTAGTTTTTCTATAATGGTTTCCCAATCTATCTTCACGTAAATTTGTATACATTTCTTCTAAACACCACTCTCCCATGAGCGTAGGTAATATAAATGGAGATAATCCGTAAGGGTAGTAAGATAATATTTCCAAGACAGAATAACAGTTAATTAGTCAAAAGCTTTCAACTTAACTTGTGTTTAAATTAAACCGATCTAACTTTAAATGTATTAAATTGCCACTGTAAATGGAAGATGAACCATAAGAATGCCTCCAAAAGAAATATAGGACGATTTATATGGGATTAAACCTTATTGGGAGTTTTTAAAGCCAGTTATAAAATATTAAAACAAAGTCAAATGATCTCTAGCTGCCGCTTTTTATATCTCTAAAATAATGCAAATAACCAATGTTATTAAAACCTTCTTTTAAATTAACTTCCAACCAGAATCCTACTAATCTCAACGTTATCGTTACTAACTTTAATCTGAGAGGCCAAAGTTAAATTCCGCCTAGACACATTCACTGAAATTATTTATCAATATTAACTTCAAATGAAATCTATCAAACATTATACAAGCTGACCTAGTTCCCACCCCCTTGTATTAAGTACGTGTGTGCTTGTAGTTTTTTTGTCAAATCAATATATAGTTATACAATTGCAATATTACATGGAATAAAAACGTACCCTAGCCCCGCAGGCCCTCGAATATTAAAAACTTAAGACATTTAGAAAAAGGTGAATGAAAAATTATGGTGCTCCTTTGGGTGGACACATTAAGTGTATAATAAATCTTTTACTTTGTTTAAAGCTACTTAATAACCTACTGCGATATCCTCACTTAAGGTGGGATTGTAAATAAACGCGAAATTCAGCAGTTTTTACATTAACTCTTTTATTGGTCAAAAGAAATCAAACAATCATCTAATAGAAACGTAGAGTCTAGTTTTTCTCACATAGTAACCTTACTAATTATTAAATATCTGTAAAAAGTATCCTGGTATTTTTATCTTCATTTAAAATGTTTCTCATCTAATGCAGCTATGTTTACGACAGATATCCAAGAATTTTGTATATCATCAGGTAAAGACAAAAAACACTGTTTATACTGGAGAAATATTTTATTTATTTTGGTCTAACAAATGTTTTAATATAAAAAAATGCAATAAAACTGCCCTTAACTAAAGTTCCCTACAATCCCACCTTAATTAAACTATTGATGTAGGAATGGAGAGGTTACAATTTAGAATAAATGCATTGTAATAGATTTGCATTAAAGGAATTTGGGAAACCATTTAAAGAAGGTGAAAATGGAGGAACATAATTCAACCATCTGGGTCTCGAGAACTGACATCTACATCACAAGGAAACCCGAAAAAACGAAATAAACTTTGGGTGTACATTCTCACATATATAATATATAAAAAATTACCAATAAAGTGTGAACCACTACCTGATTATCAACCATAAATAACAGTAATGTTGGTCACAAGAGAGTTTTATTTTTATTCAAGAGACATAACAAGTATAGTTCTATAAGTGAGTCAGACATGAATATTGTTAGGCGCTGGATGCGTAAACAACAATCATGATTTAACAATTACATAAGTAACACGTGTACACCTCCTCACGCTCTTAAATGGTAACTCAAAATAAATCATACAATCTTAATTTAAATTGACCATCGTACACATTCCAAGAAAATAATAATCTATAGTCAAAAAAACTAGTAATGTAAAATATATTTACTCGACAGCACCGGTGGTTCTTAAACAGTAAACCATGAATCCCCCATAAGATATATCTCCCCAGCAGTAGTTGAGCATAATATAAACAAACAACAAGAATATAATTTCGAAATATATGACTTGCCGGGCTGCACTAACGTTAAATATTATAGCCCACATTAGAAAGCAAACCTGCTGCCTCGCGACCCCACAGTTAACCAACATAGAATAAACTTTTAAAAATGCAACAATAATGAATTATCTTCCAATAAATAAAGGGAGATATAATCTTTAAATACATAAAATTGGCAAAACAATGGTACGACGCTGCCATAATCAATTATGGACCTAAGATGTCAGTACCTAAAGCTATAGGCCAATTCGTGAAGTGGATGAAACCGAAAGTACATTACATAAATAATAGTGTTCTCTCAAAATACCACAAAGTAACATTAGATAAACGGTATGGTCACACCGTGCAAAGATATATTGATTATTCATGATCTACAAGCAAATTAAAAGATACCAGGTACAATTAATACATTATTGCTTTGGATATAAAATCCTGAACGATAAATTTGAATTATTACGTCCAAACAAAATTTTTAATGTACATACGTAAGCCACTTTTAGGACTAAGGTCTCTCACCTAGTAATCGCAGTGTAATGTATACTGGCATTACAGAACAATTCCATAATGTAACTGACGAATGAAGCCATGTGTTCTCAAGGTGTGGAAACAAAGGAGGGGGAGATTGGTAATGAGTAGCAACCTTCCAGAACACACTCCAATAGTCTACGCTTTTTTAAAAGCACGCCCAAAAATGTTTTTTAGTTTCTGAACACTGCCGACGGCACGCATCCAGTTTACGCATATAGTCTATTTTTTCTCAGGTACGGCACAATACTCGTGGTGAGCAGCGAACCACGGCCTCTAGAGTTAGTTAGATGTTGACAGTGCCGCGATGTGTTAGTGGAGTGGAGCCTTGCCAAGACAAGGTCAACTGGGGCTGGAGTGGTGAGTCAAACAATCTCTTTTTCTTTTGGGTGTTGTAAAAGTGTTACAAAAGAAGGTTATTATACTCGATTAATCATAGTGATATTTATATTTAAAAATTTAAAAATAATTGTTGAAATATTTAAACTAGTTTTATCAAAAATTATTAATACCATTCAATTCAATTATTTAGTTTCATGCATGTCTAGCTTAGTTTTATATAACCTTTAGACAGATTGTATTGGGTTAAAAATTTTACATTTTTGTGTACTGTTCAAACAAATGTTTATTTGACTAACCAACCAAAAAGTATTTCTTTGTTGCGTCTCACAATTTAGAAAATATTAATTCAATCAATTTTCTTAAATATATCACTATTAAACATATCACTATCTTAGAACAAAGAAATTACTCAATGAAAATAGGTAGGATTAGAGTTATTAGGGATTGTCAATTATCTAAAAAAAAAGTTGTCTAGACCCGTTAATTTGATAAAAGAAATGTGTCTTTTTAATAATAACACGTTCTACAAACTAAATATCCCAATTATATCGTTCAAGTTGGCCGGTTAATGACACGTACAGTGTCTTTGTATGAGTTAGATATTTTATAGTCCTGTGAAGATATTTATAAACTTAGTTTATATGTCAGTACAAGACATAATACAAATTAAATAGTTCCTAGCAATATTTAAAAATAGTTAGCCTATGTTACAGGAATCACATATAAGAATTTAAATAGCTACGAATAAAAAATCTATTTATACATCTTATTTGGCCATGACTGAAATTAAAACTGAATAGGAAATTCTAAAGTACTTAGTATTTTTTTTAATGCGAATACACCCAATCTATTCGTTAGTGTGAATCAATGTATTGTCACCACTCTTTCTTTTCTTTTTGTGTGTGAGCTTGTAATCAGTCAGGATGTATGTGGTCGGTGGTTAGAGGGGCGTGAATATTGAATACTTGTGTGGGTTCGTGACTGACGTTAGACTTGGCTTTTGAAAAGGTTTATTGATACTACTATTTCTATTACAAATGTGATGTTAGAAGTAAAGTTAGAAAAAATCAATTAAGGCATATTAGGAAGCGTGTGACGAAACGAGGTATTGTGAGGCTTCCAATTGGTCTGACTCCCAGGTAGTCCTTACACGGCCACCGAACCAGGTTCCCTGGGCTCAAGAAGCAGCCCTCAAGACTGGAACTAATGAACCGGTGTCTTACCCCTTAAATTGTCAAACTGACCCCTAAACTTCGATGTTCTGTAGTCAGCCACGAGGGGCTCAATAACCCTTAATTTTAACCGGACCTCCAGCCTGATTTCTCACTAAGAAACGCTGTCTTTATGCCTGTTTTGTTTTAGCTTTGTTAATCTATTTATCAAAGTCTATTGTGGAACTACTAGAAATCACGTAATCGTCCAATCCCTCTAAATATGTAGAATGGCCCAGATATTAAAAATTATTACCTTCACTCCAAACTACATTTTTTAACACTGGGAATCACATACCTTTTAATCTTTAACCTGCCCTGATGAATGGCAGGAAACTTAAAATGCCTTAGTATCGAGCCACAATCTGAGTTATCTACATTCCTTCCTGTACTAGGCAAGGCCACCATATAGAAAATAAAAAACACTATTCGACTTACCCTCAAACCCAAACCAATTTGGTCTTGAAACTTTTTTCTCCAAAATGCGTAATTACCGAGAAAAAAGCGTTTAACACTTATTCCCCATCCTGTATAATAATAATAATAATAATATACAGTATATATAATAAGAATAATACATAATAGGCTATATATTATTTATACTCGCATTATTGGGTATAAGTACACAAGCGTAAGTCTCACTTGAACAGTTTAAACGACTATAGAAAGGTCGGTTTTCGAATACAGGCTTTGTGTACAAATGGTATTTTTCTCGATGACTTATGAAGAAAAGGCCATTATATTTGTTCTGACAACTTTCTAATGCCTCAATCATTATTGAAATTGTTTAATAATCCCAAACGAACTTTAAGGCATGGCTTGTGTCGGAAAAAATATATATTAGAAATTAAATTACAAATAATTATACACAAAGCAAATACCACAATTAGTCTGATAGAGTTTAAAAAACACACAATAAATATGGTCCTGTGATTGTGATGTTCACACTAAAGAGCCAATTACTAAGGACAATGACGGTAACAGATTGTTTTAAAACTACACAACTTCATATTTCATTCTACTGCTTCATGGGAGGTATCGTATTACGCAAATGAGAAATGTTTTAAAATGTTTTTATTAATTCCGCAGCGGATCCAAATGGAGCGCTGCAGTCGCGATGAGCAGCACACTGTTACACAAGTTTGTTATTATTAAAACGGGGAAGTTGGTACTTTATTGCCATAGTCATTATTATTTCTGTGCGGAGGGAAACGATAGAGGCAGAAACACAAAGGACAAGGAGAAGGTAAGGCGGAGAGAGAAATTTAATTTGGAGGAAAGACAGTGAGTACAGTAATTACACAGGGTTTTAAAGAAGTTATTGTAAGCATTCTTATACTATATATTGAGAGATTAATATGTCAATGATCTGATGATAATATTTACCACCAAAACACCAATATATGTATCACATAAATTCTTTTATAATAATTCTAGAAAACTAAATCTATTAAATATGTTATTATTTCATCCAGCCATTCATCCATTATTTGTGTAAACTGGCTAAACATTCATATTAGTTGGTATTTTTGTGTATAGTAAAAAATTATAAGAGTGAACAAACTGTTATTCTATAAATTTATTGTAGGCCGTGCAATTTGTTTTTACTAATACTGTGTTCAAAAAACTTCTAATTTTGTTTTAATGAAATTCATTATAATCATAGAAGGGAGGATTATTTAAAATATATGATTTAACTTTAAAATTATATTTAATTTCGAAATTTTATTAGTACTACTAAAAAATGTCTAACTAATGTTTTATAAGTTATTACATTTCTTATTGGATATTTTGAAATATTATTTAAAATTTTAAGGAGAGTGACTTAAAAATAATTCTATGAAATATTTAAAAATATCAACTAAAACTCCATTACATTTAATTAGTAAATTAAATTTGGCCATCAAGCAGTAACAAAAATATGTTTTAGATTTTATAGTTGTAATCAAATAACTAATTATAAAAAATAAAGAATGAATAATTCAGTTTGATTAATATTTACTTGATATTAAATAAACACAAACTATTCTGTTAATAATTTTGATTTTAAAGTATCTTTTTAATTTAGGAATGTTCCAGTGATATAAAAATTATCATTAATGATTATTTTAAAAATCTTACTATGTTAAATAAATTACTTTAACTATTAAGTACTCTAAATAGAGAACATAAATTTGGTTTACTGCTTGTTGTGGCTAAAATTGTTTTACAATCAATCAGCTAATATTGACCTAACCGCTTATAGTACAATTACTTATTTTATAAATCTAACTTAATGGACATACATCCATGTTGTTCTCACTTTTAAAACAGAGTTACGAAGCTTTGATGGACTCGAGGGGAAATAATGAGAAAACCAAATGTTCTATCGTTGACTCAGCATTACCTAACTAAGAATACTACATATTTCTTTACATAGTTACTTGGAAGGGTTAACTTAATAGCAGCATTTCGTGTCAATTTGCTTACTCACGTATGAGATGGAGGTAAAATTTTATCTCGGTGCAAATTTGTTCGGTGGGTCGTAAAATCTAATGTTACATTTTTAAACGTACCAAGTTTAAGGTGAGGTTGTACATATATCAATATAAACTCCAATCTACGTGTAGTTTAACTACAAAAAAAACAATGAATAGTTATTTAAAAAAATTAGAATGGTTTTATAAGTCTCACCCATATATGGAACTAAATATTAAGTTACAGTTTTCATGTCTCCAAAAATAGCAACATAGCATATATACAATGTTATAGTTTTTAGAATAATAAATGACTAATTTAGTATTTTCTAATAAATTTAAACAAAATATATACGGAAAAAAAGTTTTTCTCTTTTAAAAAAATCAATAACATAGAAACTATGTTCAGGAAAATGTTTAATTAATTTCTGTTTGATGTAATTTATTTAAAGGTATAATACATAGCATTATTACTAATAATATGTATATTGACTAAACCTTAAAATTGATGGTATTTTTAATAAAGTTTTGAGAACCATAGAGCTCTCGTATAACTCAAATGGTTTTCTTAATTTTATTTAAATATCATAATAATCATGTATAGATCAAATATGGGTATACTATTAATTAATACTAATTGGATAATTTAATAAAAACAAGATAATATATCTAGAGTATGTAACTCAATAAATGTACATGAGAACATTTGTGTGATATATTTGACTCAAATATTTCGTGTCTTTTTATATCTATCCAAGTCAAATAATAAAAATATATGTATACATTTAACAAGAGGTCCTTGATATTTCCCTGAAGTTTGTTGACCGACAAAATATTTTCACTCCAGACGTACGGGAAAATGGTTTAATTTAAATTCGCTAGGAATGCGAATGTTGCCAACAATGAAGAAGATTCAACAACTCCTGGCAAAGATTCAAACCATTGACACGGAATAGAATCTAGGATTCATGCCAGGAAAATATAAAAGGTAAAAGAAGTCAAAGGAGAATAGGTAAGCTATTCATAAAAGGAGAAAGGGTAAAAAAAAAGATGAATAAAGTAAGTTTCAGCAGCAGAACAAAAGTAAGTTATACATACTTCGATCTTGGTTTTCCATTGAAGCGAGAATTTCTAGTATTTTAAGTAGAGTGAAATTTTCACGTCTTGCAAAAAGAGAATTATTGATTGGATTTTCATCACGTAGAACGAAAGGTGGCATTTAGTTTTTAATATACACCCAAAACATTAATTTTGAATTATAATCAATAAATTCATATAGTAACTATAAAAATTTAATTTATAAACTACTTTGTACTCGTATATTGTATGCATAAACAATATTTGGGGGGTTAAATTAATGCATTTAATTTAATTTAATTTTAGATAAATAAATACATAAATAAGTTCAGTGTGTATTCTATTAACATTAGTTAAATATAGTTGAATTGAAATATCTGACTAAATGATTCAAGTACTTCTTGTACATGCGAATCGAGCTTGAATTAATATCTAACAACTGTTCGCATTGCTTTCATTCCAATTCCAAAGTTATGACTAGATCATCATTACCATTTCCCGGTGTCATACATATATTATCTTCACTTTCTCAGAATAATAGAGTACTCATGATCATCCCTTTTCCAAAGTTTTAATACAACTGTTTATTTTGCGTCGATCACGGTCATAGATGATACCGTATTATACCTTCACCAATGATATTATCAGCTCAATATTGTCACTTTCTCAAGGTATATTCCTCATTGCTCTACCTTACTCCAGGACATGCATTCACTTTCAAAGCACATAATATACAATATTCTGAAAATTGAAAAATGACACCTGGACACGGGAATCGAACCCGGGACCTTCGTCTTAGTACTTCAATGCTCTTACCTCTGAGCTATCCAGGATTCGTCCCGTGCCCATGGTCATTCTTCACTCATAGTTTAAGGCAGAGATATCTATGAGGGACTATCCACACTAAAATGCATTAACAATAGTTTCGGCTATTTGTTTCATTAACATATTATATAGTTCACTATCATCGTTTTACTATGGGTATAATCTATATTTAAATCTAATATACATAACTATGTATGTATATTAGGGATGAAACCATCGAATCCTTAAGCATTTTTAAGGATTCAAGAAAATTTCGAATTTGATAATCAAATGCATTAAACTCTACTATTTTATTATTTCAAGTTAAATTGGTTTTATAGGTATAATACTACTTATTAGTGACTTAGTATAATTATAATCATAGGATCATCTTAACAACCAAGCTCTAGACTAATAACTTAACACTAGCTGAAAGTATGAATGTTATAATGGATATATTATAGGAAAGAATGTCCACATTTAGTTACTATTTGTATTTCATATTATTCTACAGTGTTTATGCTTCCTCTTATGCTCATAATTTTTCACAGGACTCATTTGGAGATACGTATTGGAGATTGATTCGTTTAAAATTGATTCCATCTAGCTCTAATATATATATAGGCCTATATATATATATATATATATATATA
>CABFVX010000006.1:587314-611464 GCA_902151425.1 Timema shepardi | reverse complement strand
AGCACATGTTCTACTTGTGATGGAAATTATAAAGATGACATTCGTGGAGAAGCGTGGATTCAGTGTCTACAATGCAAGTGCTGGTTTCATGAGAAGTGTCAAGGATTAAAATCTTACTGTGTGAATTCTGTATGCCATTTATGCACAAAGGCTGACTCTGATTAGAAATTTCGAGCTTTTCTTTATAGTTTGTTTTTAAATTATTTTAAACACAATCTAAATTTCCATACATTTATGTTGCAGATCGTAATGAAGTATGAAAAATAATAATTGGTGTATTACTCTTGAATACTAATTTTAAAATATTGTATGTGTTTTTTTAGAATAGAAAAAAATAACTTATTTTCTCAGTTAAGGAAACACCTTTTTTCATTGACAATATAACTTGTATATATTATTTTTATCTAATTATAATAAGCTATGTGTTTAAAGTTTTAGAAGATTTTGATAAAATAGCTTTTAAAATAGTATTGCGAAATTAACCGGGTACTATTGCGAAATTAAACGGGTTCTTTAAAAACCACAAAAATTAATACTTTTTAATGTTGCTATTAAAGATACATTTATAATGTCAACAAAAATATGTAAATGCTATAAACACGTTAGTGTATACCTTATTAACACTTAACCAATGTCGTATAATTTCCTTAGTCCTTAATGTGAACTTCAAGGGCAATAAACCTTAATACTGCGAAATTACCCGAGTCTGCCCTATAGTGTATATATAGTATGTATATATAGTATGTATATATAGTATAGTGTGTAGTGTAAATTATTACATCTTTCAACCACCGCCATCAACGTAATCGAAGTGCCATCATGGCTGTGTTTATGTTGAGACTATCACCTTCATATAACCGCCGTCCTTAGGGTGGGGAGAGAAGACAATTTTTTCCATATTTCATAGCAAAATATCTCTTGCCTCAAAATAAATCAAAGATTGCCCCAATAGAAATACAGATTATTATTTTCCTCACATGATGACCTCAATTTTTTTTAAATATATGTCAAGGAGTTCTTGAAATTAAATGACACATTTTTCTCTTAATTTAAAAAGTTTCTCATATAATGCCATGATGCTAATGACAAATAATCATCAACTGTTAATATCACCATGTGAAAAAAATTTAACTCTATGATTTTATCTAAAGTATAATATACTTTATTTTTAACAAAAAAGTTTTGCTATGAATGTTGCAAAAATATCAGCTTTTTCTTGTCCACATCCATTCTCCCACCTAAAAATAATTATATAGAAATTATCAAGAGCAGACTGTCAACTTGTTGACTTGTCGATCTCATGGACATTATCAGTCGATTGCGTTAGAAAATTAGATCGTAATTTTAAGCCAATGTTTGTGGTTTCTAAACTCGCAAATACATTTTGTATGTGCTGTACTTTCCAGTAACCTTTATCAGTCATAGTCGATAATGTTATAAGAAAATTAATAGTTTGTTAGCGCTTCCCTGTTATCACTATTTTACAATAATTGCACTCCCAAAGCTCGTCACTATCTTCCCCTCATTATACCACCCCTATTTACCCCTTCTGGGGCAAATAGCTTCGTAGCCAGTTGGCAAGGTCCGACTCTCTCCGCCAACACACACCATTAGTGACTAGTAGCTACGCACCAACTCCCACCCTCGCTATCAGCTAGGCTACACGGATAGAACCGAGTCCCCCCGAAGTAGCCCGAAAGAAGAGAATAAAAGAAAGTGACAAGCAGACAAAATTTTTTAAAACTATATTCCCATCCTTAAGGGGGGAAAAAAATCCTTCATATTCTGAGAAAACCACCAATCACGTTACTCCATCACCCACAAATCGATCATTCCTTATGTACTAACCTACCTATTGTCCCCCTAAAACATCACTCTAAACTCCTAAATCATAGATAAATCGAACATAATCACTATTATTATAACACTCACAGTATACTAATTTATGATACATTGTATTTTACTGTAGCATAACTATGGTTTCACCCATTTCGTTGTTTTACTCTCATACCACGAGGATAAAGGTCAATGATTCCTGCCTTTAACAAACAAAACAAGATCTATGTTCCTTTATAGGCAGGCGACTCTCCATGGCAGGTTAAAAACGGACAACAGCCGAAAGGCAACATACTTCGGGGAAATAAACCAGTGATTGATACACGCGTGTTTTCTCTCTTAGCCCCCTACCTACCAGATCATAGCAGAATACAACGCCGATCTGACATCACCTTCCCCCGCTCCCCCAAACAGCTCAATGCCAAGCTGTCCTCTTCGAACCCATCAGCTCACCACCGTATTCATTGACAAGCTGCCTTAAATTCCTACCCACAATTTCTTCGCAGTATCTAACGCCGAGCTGTCCTAACTCTCTGTCCACCAGCTCACCGCAATAGCCGACGCCGAGCTGTATCAACCTCCCACACACCAACTCACTGAAGTATTCAATACCGAGCCGTAATCGCCCCACAACTACCAATTCACTGTCGTCTCCCAATCTGAGCTGCACTGAGTTTCCTCTAAACCCTTCCGGCACATATTTACTAACGTTCCAGTCAGAAGAAGCAGGACCAACTCTTATCAACGTTATTACACCTTAAGATGGGGGAGTCAGTGGCCGCAAGGTATAAGGATTCTCTCTCTAAATATACTAGACTGCCGATGACGAGGAGATCGGTCTTAAAATCCTTATCGGGAGTATTGAGTACGTTTATTTATAAATGTTTTTACACTTTACCTTTACACAAATGTGACTAAACTTCCTCCAAATTCAACCATCCTCAACCCTAAAAAGTTAGCGTAGTAGTTCATTTCCATACAACATAAGGGGCTAAGATGTGGTGATAAAAATAATGGTTTAGTGTACAGAGAAAAGCCAATAGCTAGTATACAGCTTACCCCTGTGATAACATTACATTTCGCTACTATTATTATTATTAGCACGGCATCTTACTACCCGTTCGGGTTATACGCACTTACGCTAATGTGTAATGGTAGGGTGATTGTGAGATGATATGGAGGACCTACAGTTTAACGTGGAATCCGAACCACGGTGGAGGCCTGGCATTCCCCACATTCACAAGATGTCTTGTTAGAGGTGAAGGAAGGGTCGCTACTATTGACAATGAGACGCGTTAAAAGGTATCTTACAGTGTAGGCTGTCAACGATTACGGGTGTGCATTGATCATGAAGAGGAATGATTTTGTCATTATGATATTTTGATTAATTCACAAACTAAACTAAACAACTAAAATAATTATATATATTTTTTTTAAGTTCTGATAGAACCAATATTAATATCGTGATAATAGAAATAAAGTTAAAAGATCTGTATCTTAATTACCAATGTGTAACTAATTACTCAAATTAGATTTACTTTTCTCGACACTCTGAATATAGGTGATAATGAATGTTTTGTAAAGGATTAATTATGAAAATAAATAATTTATTAAAAAAATTCTTTTTAAAAGTAAAAATAAGCATGTTTACCTGAAGTTCTGTTAAATATAAGATAATCTAACCCAGCCAAGCCTAACAGAAAAACATACTTAATAGGATTAATGATGACATAGGGAGAAGACATATCATGGAGATCAACATTGAGAACTAAAAATTGTTGGTGATTTCATAAAATGAAGTGCAGATGAAAATCAAAAAAGGAAATCAAGAGTTGGAAAAGAATGATTGTTCTAGTACCTGGAAATTTGGCCTACAAAGGATGCCTACTGATCCAGGGAGATTAGATAAAGTATTTACTTGACCACAAAAGATTTCAAAAATAGTATGTTATTGCTGACCGGCAAGTTGAGTTTAGAACTGAGAAAAAATTAATAGCCTGCTAGATTTGGAGTATCCCACAGTACGGAGTAGAAACTTGGACTCTCAGAAAGATGGGAAAGTAATACTTGAAGCTTTGAAATGTGCTGTTAGAGAAGACTAAAAGAGGCTAGGAGGACAGACAGGGTGACAAATGAGAATATACTAAGAAGAGTGGCTGAGATGTGAACTGATTTTGATGGGGTTCTTCAGTACAAAGAAAACTGGATCCAACACATCCCTAGGAGGAACTTTCTTCTGCACGATGACGTTATAGAAATAACGCGTATGGGAAAGAGGAGCTTAAGAAGAAGAAGAAGGATTGAAGTATTGGATGACTTAAGGGAGATAAGAACATTTAGAAGTCTAAAGGTGGAGGCAGAGGAAAAGGTGCATTGGCAGTTTAAGTTTACTGAAAAAAGGAATGGACCTGCCGTAAGACAGAACATATATTATTAATATTAATAATAATAATAATAATGACGATTCATAATCTTTGCTTTTTGTTTTCCACGTGGATTTGTTTAAAACTATCATTTGTCATCTTGTAATATTTTGAAAGATCTTAATGGTGTATCTTATTAGTTCCCCCTGGAGTGTTGTATACATGCTAGTTTAGAAGCACTTAAGTGATTGTGGTTCTGAGTCACGCGTGTGACAAATATAAAAAATGGTATTGTTCGAAACGGTCTGGTGCATCCCATCAGGAGCAAAAGCATTTGTGAAACCGATCAATCATCTAAAATCTACTCTCTACTTGTATTGTCAAATAAGCCACACCCCTTATGGCACACCTTGCACTTATTCTACGTAATAATGACAATGTTTCAGTCAAGGGGGAAAAGGAGATATGGGAGGTGGAACAAAAATATCATTTGGATATTTAACAATCGGTTAACCCCAATTTAACTTTATATTGTATATGATTATTAATAACATATCTGTTAATTGAGAGATAGAGTTTACAAGTTATAATAATACAGTTAGATATTTATATACCTGTAACTCATAGTTAAATATTTTATTTAGTTTATATGACCCTTAATTCACTGTCCCATATATTATGGTTGAAAGTAAGGTAATAGAGCAAAATTCGAGCTTAGATTTATTTTCTTTTTCTTTACTGGATAATGTTCAGAAATTATCAATATATATTAGGTTACCAACCATTGATATCCTATAAATTTATTATGTTTTCGTAAATACATACAAATTATCTTCTAGTATAATACACGTTTTAAATTATATTAAATGTTTAATTATAATATATTTATCTTAAATTTTATGCTAAGTACAATGAACCAAAGACTACATTCACAGCTATTACTTATTATTATCTTTAAATATATTAAGCCTATTTGTATATTTGTGTTATTTTTATCACAATAACAATAATAATAAAAGTTAATTTAAGTTAAATATTTCTTATTGTATTGAATAGTTACTGCCTCATTGTATCAATTAATGAAATCGACCCAGTTATTACATATTTATTCTATAATAGCAAGTACTGATTGGTTCCATTTTATTAGCAGATATTGTTAAAAGCCCTTATAATAAACTTAGCAATATCATTTAAATCCACTTAGAAATATTAGTGAGTCTTTATACTAAATTTTATAGCATTCCATAGCTCTAAATTTGTTTTGAAAAATATTTATTTGCGTGCTTTTAATTGACTAATCTGTTAATTTATGATTATTTCAAGAATCTGTATTATTTTAAAGGTTTCCTCTTAATATAACTATAGTAGTATGATATAAAATTAAATTTTATATATTTACAAATAACTAATTTATAAATGTTACGAATGTGGAAATAATTATTCCATTCATTTAAAATTATATTTAGATATATTTTAGCATTCTAAATTTTCTGTCAGTTAAAAAAAATCGAAACTATTTAATATAAAATTCTTTAAAATATAATGGTGATAGTTTGTCTACGTAAAGTAGTGCTGTCAAATTATTTATTAAATCTATAATAATAATAATCTAATTTTAATAGCTTTATCATCAGAATTTAGTAAATATCTTTATATCAGGGATTAAATATGTTTAACCCGCCCCAAACTGATTTAACAACTTGTAAAATTGGTCTACGTTTTTTTGAGATATTTATTAATATTTTCATTTATTTTTACATTTACAAATAAACGTTGTTGACGTTTATGTGATTATACAATTTTTAATTCTTGCTGTATTATGTTACAGCCAAACCTTAACTAAATCCTCACAACATGTTTCTACAATTAATCTAACATGTCTTTCTCTACCTTATGAATAAATAATTTAAAATAAAAGTATAAATTATTGATTGCGTTTTATAGATATTTTTCTTTGTATATCAAATTTTTCTGATTATAAAAACTTAACCTATAAAGGAAATATGAAAATCCAACATATAGGAAGCTATATCATTATATTCTAGTTTAGTTTAAAGAACCATACAAATTAAGTTTAATAGTAAAATTTTTTTAAATATATTCAAAACTAAAACCTCATTGATTATAACGTCTAGTGCTATGAGAATACCAGTTTAAAATAAATTAATGACTGTTGAAAACATCTCATACTTGTAAAATATAGAAACTACCATTATCAAAGTAATTCCAACAATTACATTTTGTATAGATTACAATTTGATTGTTAAGTTTTGTCATTAGATAATATATGTTTAATATTAAATAATGCTTTATTTGAGATTGTGGACATTTTCCTTGAAATCAAATGAAAATGAGCAAAGTATTCTACATCGGAAGACAACCTTATATTCTGGTATGCCGATGATTAGGTATATAGGTTATAATTCTAGCAGGTTGTCCTAATATTTTCCTTAATGTTTTCTCACTATTTCTCAATGAAACTGTAGCTATAATTCATAAAATTCTATTATTTGTGAGTCAATCAGTGTGTATTGATGACAATTTTTTTTATATATACTATTTAAATACAAACTAATTGATTCACTTAACAATAAAATATCTCTTCTTAATAAATTTCAAAATGTGTTTAAAAAACTTTAAATTATTCCTTACATTTCCTATCTCACATGCACTTAATATTCAGATGGCACATATATGTAGTAAGACACGATGCACATACAAAATATCCTAGTATTTGTATTTATATAGACAATTATTTTTAGCAGGTCCAAACTTCCAAAAGAGGAGTAAATCTTATAGACTTATTTTAGTCATGCCAATACAATAAAATGTTATATTATACTATAATATATACTATATTATATATATTTTTTGAAATAAATTTGAAATTCAGTTATAATTTATTGAACATTGTAGATTATAGAACAGGCTATATATTTTTCTATTAGCAGTTCTACTATAATTATTAAGATTATTAATGACAATGTGGCCCCCACTCTAGAGCCACATGGTTAAAATACAATGAATGGTCCGTGTTGTTTTCTGGACCTACTTCCCAATTTTAGCTAAACCTATACACCCTTTCGCCCTTCATCTAATACCAGCCTTTGTCATGTCATATAGAAATATGAGAAAAAAAAAGCTCAAAAGCTTCTAATCTCAATGTAAAGAGGAAAGCTCGCTGCAAGTTTTTCAACACCTTAAATATCTTATGTTAAAAAACGTATTTTATTTAGTCTTTCTCCCTGGTGTTCATTTTTCTGAGCCCACATTTGTAGTTCAAGTCTTCTAGATCCTCGACTCTCTATATTCTGTTATTAAGATATTTATAATACTCCTTTCTATGCTATTCTCTATCCCTAAGTGGTTGTCTGATCTACGTTATATCTATATCAGTTCCCTAATCTTGATTCACTTTGTCTTCAGTTACACCCACGTTCGTCTCTCAGTAAAACCATTGCGCTAAACCGACTACAACCATTTCATTGATGTCTTCGTCTCCTGTACTCATATTTATTATTCTTCTCCATCCTTTTCCCATTGTTCTTAGTTTTACAGTGAATATAAACAAACCTACATTATTTTCATATAGATATCTAAACCACTAGTTATTTTATTTTCTAGTTTATGAATATATAAATGGAATAAGCTCCATTTTTGGTCCCAGAATCTTTGAAATCTTTAGGAGATCCGTATAGTTTTTTTTCATCAATCTCGTTATACTCTAACAAGTATTCTTCTAGTATTGATTCCATTGTGAGCTCCTCGTCACTGCTTTTATGACCAAGTCATTTTTATTTCTTTTAAAGATTAACTAGCCTTGATCCTTTTTCTTGGTATGAATTGGTCTCGCCACTGTGGAGTCTGTCAGGTTTTCCTATAAGTTTTTTTTCGCCGTTGTTTCAGAGGGTAGTGTTTGTGATTCCTTGATTAGGTGACTTAAAACGTTAAGGTGCAACAACTCTGATTTGTGCACCATGCCATATTCATCTTACTGTTTATAGGAGGAAGGTAGAAATTAGAGGAAATGTATCACATTTACATGGAGATAGGATGGTGAAGCAATTAAGAAAAAACAACCCTCTTGTCACTAGAAAAACATACCAGGTGAAACAGACGCCCTTTCCCACTTACCTATAGTTGATATGGTTGATTAGTTTGTTCATTTAAATGAAACACACTAATTATTTAAATCTACGAGTGAATATTTAATCAATACGAGTTTATTATAAACATATTTTTACATACCAATTTCAAATAATAACAGAAAATTTCAGCAACAGCCCCTTACAAATTAAAACAAAATGTTTCGATATCATATGATTATTTCTAAACGTAGTTGGACTCTATCCTATTATTTTTTACCTTAATCCATAAATTTTTTAAAATTAAATCAAATTTATGTTAAGTGTTCAGTTTTAAATTACAAACTATTTAAATATCAATATGGTTTTCCTCTTAAATAAAATTATTTAGATAATATTATCTATTTTATTACCAACATGTAATGAAATTGTATCGATTGATATCATAATATAAAACTCAATGATAAAAGTCAAACATTAGTCAGATAACCACCACTTAATCTTTGCAATATTGATTAAAAATTATATAAATATTAATCCAAAGGAAAATAACCAAATATATTTTTTCGAAATTCGGAGCATATCAAATTTGAACAACATTAATCATATTTTTATAGATGTAATTTTCTAATAATTTTATCTAGTACCTTGCACTTAATATACTATGTAATAAATTAAGTTTATATTAAATAAAACTGACATCATTACATATTTTATTACGTTTAGTTGATTTTGGTGAACTTTTTTTTTCCTTGCTGACATTTACAACTTTTATGCTAGTTCAGGGGTTGAATATTTAAATAAGGAAATAATTTGAGGAACTCTGCACACAAGTGTTTCAATTGACTTAGTTTAGGTATTTAATGAAAATACTAAGACTTTCCCCCTCCATGAGTTCTTCGTTCAGTGCCATCATGGAAAGATGACGGCAAAATGAGGATTTTCTCGAATATTTCGTTAAACGTTAATTTTATGATAAAAATATAAATCATCTATTCTATTTCAAAAACAACTTTTTATAAAAACTAATTTAGTATATTTTTTAGTAAAACTGAAATATTTTCGAAAAGCGAACGATTTTCCCACAAATGCACGCAACCACGGGGTTCCCATCTTATATTTCAATTTTTATGTCAAGTAATCCTTAATTTTTAAAACTAAAATGTAATCAGTGTATTTATTACTAAATATTTAATGTTTTAAGCTATGCAAAATTAGTATTAATACAAAAGTATTTCTACAAAATAATTTTTTATTTTTATAAGTTATAGCTTTTGCAGTAGTTGTGACTTTTCTTAATCGTTTCCTTTAACCCTCTCAAAAACAATTTAAAGCTTACGATTAAAAATGGGAGTGAGAAATTTCACATCTTTCACAACAAAGATTCATCCAGCAACCTAAATAAGACCCTCTCGTTCCATCTTTGTTGACATTCGGGACAAAGAACTGACATGACTTTAGATATTGCTTGTTTTGCCATTTAAACCAGAATAACAAGGTTTTGTTTGATTATTGACATGTTTATTACGAAAAAATAGATTGTACTCAACTTTCACCAGTACGAAATCAACTGAACGTCTTTGACGAATAAAGAAACATACTGCGGCAATTGTACTGTTTGATGAGTCGATGCCAGCAAATATGTCTCAAGAGAAATTCTGATCAAACGAAAAGAATAAAAACTGGCTTGTATCCATACTTGTGAGAAACTCTAAATAGAGAAATTTATTGTTAAATAAAGCTGAAAATTATAGTGTCTCACTAATAGTTGGCAAATAATTGACCTTTTGGTACCTCTGTGAGCATTAGCTAAATCTTGAGCCGAAATTTATTTCTTGAAACTGGGCAAAGGGAAAATATACAAGGCAGTATTTGGTTTCAGCAACTTCGAATTCCCAAAAGAAGTAAAGGGTAACACTTGGTTCTCACGCGTGATTAGTGCCTGAGACAGAATCTCCTCAATTTTCAGACAGGGCAAAATAACATTTGTAAAACTTTTAAATATTAACGATAGATTGCAGGAAGTTGTACAAACATATCAGTATGGTCATTCAGACGATAATATATACATGACAGGACAACAATTATTGTAACCCTATACCAAGCCAAGATCAGTGAAAACATTTCTGAACAAATTAGGATTTGAATAATTTTTCATAAAATATATGTTGAATTGTAATAGTTTCAACCCCACACCTGTACATCCTACCCAGACAGCCTTCACATCAACATCCCTTAATACCTTACCAAAAAATTCAGATATTCTACGGAAACAAGTTTCACCTCTATATGGATTGGAAAAAATTTAAGCATGGTCTGATTCCTATAGCCACCATCAAAGATCCAGTTCCACAAGCATTCCTTAAAACCTTTATCTTGTAAATGTAACAAAGGAAGCAGAACAGTTAGCATTTGTGAGAAAGTTGGTAACCAAAGTTCCATCATTTGTTCCCATTGCCAGTGACAATCATTCTCAAAGATCCAGTTCCACAATCATTCCTTAAAACATTCATCTTGTAAATGTAACAAAGGAAGCAGAAAAGTTAGCATTTGTGAGAAAGTTGGTAATCAAAGTTCCATCATTTGTTCCCATTGCCAGTGACAATCATTCTCAAAGATCCAGTTCCACAATCATTCCTTAAAACATTTATCTTGTAAATGTAACAAAGGAAGCAGAACAGTTAGCATTTGTGAGAAAGTTGGTAATCAAAGTTCCATCATTTGTTCCCATAGCCAATGAAAACCATTTTAAAATATCCTAAAGGAAGAGGACATGGAAAGCTATGATGTATACATATAAATACAATAAGCCGACTTTATTTCTGAAGATACCGACGAAACATCTCTACCAAAAAGAGAAAATAAAGAGGTGGATGCATAAGAAAACCTTTATCAGCCTTCAACATCCAAGCGTACAAAAATTGATTAAAGATGTTGTTGTGGATTACATAGGAAACCAGATTGAAAAAAAAACTTGTATACATTACAGCTTGGTTGTCTGAAAACTGGTATGAATATGTTAAATAAATTTATTTAAAGTAGAAATTGTTAATATATATTGACACATGAACTGATTATCTAACTTCCATCCCCGATCGTGAGCTATATGAAGTGAAGGGGGTAACGACTATGAAAATTCAATGTTTGTGAAGGTTTTAATCTATACAAATAAATACCTTAATATATTATAAAAACATTTTTGAACTAAATATAAACATTTTAGAGGGAAAATAATTTAAATCAAATTACAAACGCACTGATTGAAATATACTTGTTAAACTTACAAAGTATTTATGTAAACAATTTAATTTAAGATGGAAACGCCTTACTACATGCCTTAGTGGTAGTATTCTAAGATTCTCTCAGATTAAGCTCGAAAATAATTGGTTTACAAAAATGTGTTTATGACGTTTTTATTTAAAATTTTATCTTGAATAAAATAAATTTTTATTAGGTATTTATACTGTCAGATTAACATTTAAAGAGATGTTCGTTAAAATCCTCATTTCACCGAAATATTTCCAAGATGGCGTCAAACGCAGAGCTGGAAGATGGGGGGAAGACTTTATATGTTCATAACATATCTTAAATAAGGTAATTATAATAATTTGCAAATTTCCTGAGATTATGTCCGAATCGGGGCTTTATTAACGCCCTGATGCCTGGCCCAGTAATAAATATTGGTTCCTGACAAGAGAGCTCTATTATTGAGTGTTACACTATTTTTATTGTTTCTCATTATCTCAATATTATTTGTAGAAGTCAAACATGATCAAAATTTAATTTTTAAAATGGTTTGAAATATTCTTTTGTCAAAATTCAATCCAATATCGGAATAAATTATGAAACCAAACTTGGTTATTATGAAATGAACTGATTCTGTGAAACCGTTAAGTAACTATGCCAATATTTTAGGAGTAATAGGATTTTCACACACATGCACACACAATGACAATGGAACATCAATAGCATGAATATATCTTTTTAAATATTACTGATTTTAAACTAGAATCTCTTAGCAAATAATAAAAATAATGTTTTATATAATTTGGAAAATTATCACCTATCACATAGTAAGTATTTTATTTCAGCTTTTCCCTTTTTTAAGATTAATAGCACAGATACCAAGAACCATTCCCTGAGTATGTATTTATCGAAAGTATGTTATTAATTTTTGATAGATTGATATATAAAAAATAAATCAACATTAAATTGGTTTTATAGGAATAATAAGTCTAACTATTCAGTAGAATATGATTATCTTTCATGGAAATCACGAGAACAAGAGATATATGGCTTGAAAATTGTTTTATTGAAATATTACAATAATAAACTGAGGAACTATGCACATAATGCTAATCCCTGGTAAAGATTTCATGTCATCCGTCCCCTGGACAAACAGGTATAAACAAAATTTTTCTTACTCTGGTGGACCAATAGTCTGAAAAAAGGAAGATAATATTAAATTAATTAATTTAGAATTACACTTTTCGGTAATGTTATGTATTATATTATCTCTATTATTTTACAGAATAAATTAAGTATAAAATATAAACCAAATACTTTAATGTAGTTTTGTGGTGGAAATATATTTTTTATTTTCTGAAAATTTAATAGTAAATATTTTTAGATATCAAAATAAATATGTTTTTAAAAACATTTATTTTAGGAAAAAAGGGTGTTCATCTTGATAATTAATACAGCATAACTATAAAACATATTTTCAACAAAATAATAAATCATTGGTTTCCCATGAAAATCTTTAAAATGTTGATTATTTGAGCCCTTATTTTAGTAAGATTTATTAAGTTAATTTAAATTTCTTTTAATCTCGAACCAAAATTTTTCTTATTTACTATTATATTAACATTAAGACATTGTTTGACAGTTTATCGAATAGCATATGAATTAAATAAAAATCAAATTTTAAAATTTTAATATAGATATTAATACTCTTTAAACAAATAAATAATAAACATATTTTAACTTACTGAGATTATTATGCTGTCAATACATTTTATAATGGCGTACGATTTAGCACATTTCTCTAAGCCTCCTGAAACAAATAATTTTATTTTTATTAAGATATTAAATAAAGTAGATATAATATTTTCTTTTCTAGAATTGAACCCACTTTTTCCCCTATTAGGACATGTTCATGTAATACATATTTTTTACAAGAGACATATTTGACAAGGGTATAATAAGCTATATATGATGCATAATTTAATCAATATATGTATAGTCTTATTATTATGAATTGTCAGCTTAAGCCTAGATTTTGAGACCTTAATATTATTAAAACAACATAGGTCTGTTAATATTAAATATAAGACCATGCTTATAGATTTATTTATATAGTTTTGTTAATATTAGATGCTCGAACACTAGAATTTATCCGACACTTTTTGCTATAAAATAATATCGATCCGATTCTAGAATAAAAATTAGTACTTCAAAAACCAATTATAGAAATAAAAATCAAATTAATAATAAGCGTTTCTCTGATATACAAATATTATAAATATATTAATATGTATATTAAACATAAATTATCTTTTCACAAATGAGGATGTCGGAGACCAAATATAATAACCCTTAAAGTTTAGATAATGGCTATATCCGATCAATGAAGGTGTTAATTTATTTTCTCCGACACTCTAAAATATGGTATGAACAAATATATTTGTAATCTTCCTCTAAGAAAATACAATGAATTGTTGAGATAATTTTAATAATACTGCTAAGCTGACAACGTAACTGTCAAAACAGGATAATAACACTATAAAAATATACTTGAAGCATATAAAAATAAAACTGTTACTAAAATTCATCAATATCATATGCTTTATTACTTAAATCTAGCAGCCCCCTTTTTGGCAATTTATTAGATTACTATTTCCAACGTAATTTTTGTAATGATATATTTTTAAACTAGTATATAATGACGTTTCAAGAATATTGTTTGAATAATTAAAAAATATAATTTTAATTTTAAAATGTTTAGTTTATAAAATAAAATAAATGTCTAATGCTACATATATATGTTATGGTGATTTCCTTGTAGTAATTTACCTAAACAGCGTTAAGCTAAGAATAAAAGTAGGTTAATTATTAAACTTTACAACTATTTGAACCAAACAATAAATAATGGAACATAGTTGTTCTATGTTCCAGTTATTGAGCTATAAATGATTAATTTTAACAATTTTTTTATATTCTAAGCGCTAAAATAATTAACATTTATTTCAGCAGTCATACCTTAATTGATTAGTTTCATACAGGTAACTCGCTTAAAATAAAATTTATTGACTATAATCCAAGGTGACAGTGTTTGATCCCACACAAAATGAATTTTACAATATCTAGTTGAACTAAACGGATAATATATTACAAAAACTAGGTTAATATCCCCAATATATTAGCATCCCAGTGAGCTAAATCAGTTTCTATAGGTCATATTTAAATTCGACTTTCAGGAGTCAACCAATTTCCCAGTACATGAAAATCCATTTGACGTCCAAATTTCATTCAAATATACGGTCCTCTATGATCGTGAATAAGCCACCCTTATAAATAGAATGTTAAAATACATGCACCAACTAATATAAGATACACGAAAAATATAGTTAATAGTTTTTAATCAATATCTAAAACCATATGTATAATAATGTACCCTTTAAATCCATCACGGTTTCCAAACTGTGGTCAGGGTCAGTTTATTATTCAGGTAATATATTTTTCCACTACCAACTGGCAATGCCTGCCATAACTTTTTATAAGCCTTTTAATATTTATTTTAAGACTAGGACAGGCACATCATCCAGTCTCCGGCCATCAGTTTATCAATGTGAAAGGTTAAACCCATATTTTTATTAATGATAAATCGAGCTCGCGACCCTTATCTCAGTGGGCAGACACGCTACTGACAAGCTCAGGTCTCGGGCTGCTAGAATAATATATCACATATTTAATACAAATAAAATAATTTAAATAATTGTTTGATAGAAGACCTCACCAAAAAAAATATAGATTTATTTCGGGTGTATGTGGGAGTAGAAAAACCACAACATATTTTTAATCAAATAAATGAAAAATATATTTATGTCTTGTTCAGCATTAAATTAAAGTACTTATACAAAATATTGATAGTTGATGCGGGGAGGGGGATATTATTAAAATTAAATAATAGAAAATATATTAATCTTTCCTTCTATCTTTTAAAAATGAAATATTCTTTGACTCGAAAATATATAAATACTTACACCACACTTATTTGATAATGTATGCAAATAAAACACTCTAGAATAGATGTAAATGTTGGTAGGAAATATAAAATAAACAATGGGAGAAGTCGCCTATCCCTTACATAAAAAAAATCCACAACTATTCCCCTACAATCCATCCACGTACGTATACAAGTAGTTTGACCACTACACCTGATTAATATTTAATAGTGTTACCGTCAGAATTCATTGTAAATATATAATATAATAACTATACCTCCTTCAGATCCACAAGCGAGAATGTTGGCCATGATACTTTTCACTTCGGTGATGCCTTTCTTCTTCAAGAGTTCCCCTATGTTTCTACTAGTGTTATCTTTGTCCAGTTCACCATTTTTTAACTATTGGAATATATGCACAAATATATAAAAAATTAATAGCATTTCTTCAAATAATATATATATATATAACAAGATAATTTAATTTATAAATATATAAATTCCTCGCTAGCCCTGTAGAGAAAAATCTTACCTTTATGGACTATACCATGGCTTGAATCATGAATATAATTATAATAATAAATAGTATTAGATTTGTGATTGATTAAATATGATATTTTTGAGATTTATTGAATCATATTCTTGTCAATCTTTATTAAATTTAGGTGAAAGTTTGTGACCAAACTAAGATTTTGAGATTAAATATGAAATAATAATGATTATTATTATATTCTCTTACAATTCCCACTCCAGTCATGAAACAGTCATTCAAACACTGAAACAAAGAATGCACAGAATAAATTTAAAATTTATTTACTCTTATATATTATATAATTGTTTTCCTCCTTTAATCCATTTTTATCAAAAACTAACCTTTTTAATCAATTCCATTTGTCGCAAAAAATTAACTTTACCGAAAAGAAGTCAACCGTCGTGGTTTGTGGCTTTTAATATATATATGGTTCTATGTCTTACTAATACAGTACTAAAACATTTTTATAATAATATTAAAGCCAATAAATACATTACTAGTTATATTAAATGTTTGTTGAAAAAATTCGTTAGTTAGCATCACAAACACAATTAGCATAAGTGGGTAACTTGAAACCAACCAAGGTGAAGAAAACCATATGAAAAAAAATCTGTTTGAATGAAGGTGTGTAGTAATAATAAAAATTGTAATAGTAATAAAAAATAATAGTTATAGTAATTTATTATTATTAATATAATTATTTTAATTATGATTTGATTGAATAAATAATGAAGCGATGAGGAAAATAATTACAAATAAAAGCCTTAAACTCTAAAAAGATTAATGAAAAATTTTAGTATAATTTCCATCTAATGGATAACCTTCTTACCCAAAGTCGAAACACGACCTGAATATTGGATTAAGTAGATCTTAAGGTAAACTTTGCGACAGCTATGTACCAAAAGAATGTGATAAATGATTATTTCATTTGAAGGCACAACAATATTATTAATTTTGAAATAATTAAAAAAAGTAAAATACTAATTCTGTTTTTAGTATCAAAATATCCTTGAAATCAATGTAAATAATATATTGGCTCTTATCTTTACCATGTACTTACCATTACATTTTCATCGGCATTGTCTGGTAGTGAACCACTTTTGTGTATACGTTCCAACAGCTCTGTAAAATTAAGAATTGGCAAAGTGAATTAATAAAGTTTCAGAGAAGAAAGATTGCATTCTGCTAACACTGTAATAGAATAGTGTCCATAATTTTTTCTTTGTCTTGATCTGTTTGAAAAATAAGAATTCTGATCATAAAAAATAATAAATATAATCGAAATTTAGATTTTGGTAAGTGTAAACGTTAAAAACTAAATGTGGTTTTCGCGATCCTGACTGTGTTTGTGTGTGTGTGCTTGTTTCTGGATATCGGATTAGAACCGACACCATTTTACTTAAAAAAAAAAAGCACTTTACTAAATTTTCCTCTAAGAAATTTTTGAATTAGATTTATAACACTAAAATTAAAGGCAAAGAGAAAAAAAATCTTAAAATATACTATATATATATTATGATTAAACTTTCTATCTAGGCATTGTTTAACATTTCAAACAAAATGGTAGCTCTCAAAACAACAAACTAATAACAAATCTTTCCTCTTTATAATATTAGTGTAGATGTGCCGTCTCAAACATCATTCACCCAACTATACTTCATTCACGGTAGGAGTTTACCTCTGAAAGGTCTTTTTTCTTTACCAATATCCTACTATATAATAGATTTCTGGTAGGGAAAAAAGTCCTTTCAGAGGTAAACTCCTACCGTGAACGAACTTTACCTCAAACATATCATACACAAACACACTATCCAGACCCCACAGTTTTTAGTTCAGCACCCTGAAATCGGAAACCCCGATCTCACCAATGATACATTTTTGTGCATGCTGGAAATCAAACCTGGAACACTTAGATTATCAGGCAGGCGATACTAAATGATATAATGTGTCGAAGTATTTTTGTATGAATTTTATAATAATTGATGTTAAATTGAAGAAGGATGAGAGAAAAATAGGTACAAATAAGGAGGAACACATCTAAAATAAATTTCATTCTGTAAAACCATTTGACACTTTACACATCCGATATCGGACCAATAGTACTTGTTTTCAAGTAAAATACATTTATTAGTTACCGCCAAATTCTTTGAACTAGGGTTTCTCCTATAAATAAGTATTTTTAGGAAGTACTGGGAAATGTGTAAAATATTTTTTCTAAAAGAGAAAGAGTAGAATAAAGTAAAAAAAAGGGGAATTGTTCAAATTATGTTCTTCAAATGTCAGTATGATTATGCAAGTAAGACAAGTTTAATTTTTATGAATGATAAATTGTTGCCAAAAACTTTTTCTTACCTTCAGAAACTGGGAATTTTTTCTTGCACATATTTAAAACCTCTTTAGCATCTCCGTCTTCTTTTACCTGTAAAATTTTTAGAATATATTTTTGTACATTTATATTGTTATACTGCAGCCACTACGTTAATTTATTATCATTTCTACTATTAACTATAGGATATATAACACTATTTGGACTATTGTTATAGTTTGTTAACGGTAGATTTGGCCTTTTGTGGCATTAAAAAAATTAGCCTAATAAATGTAAATTTCCATCTTCTTCAGAAATATATCTATACACCTTGACATGAGATGCTATTCTTTATAACTTCTGGAATCAACAAAATAGCTCGCATCTCATCTGTTTAGTAAAATTCTGAGACTAAGAATACCCCAACTGAGATTCAAACCAGGCTCTCTGAAAGATTAGTCAGCAATAGTAAGAAGAATAAATATTAGGCATATTTTGATATCGACCAAATTCTGCTCTCGCAAAAGAAAGTGCAATTCAAGACCTCATCTTTACACATGCTATACAAATATATATTATATATAGTATATACTCGTATATTATATTATATATATCATATATATAAAATATTATATCGAGTATATACTCGTATATATATCATATATATCAAATATTATATCGAGTATATACTCGTATATTATATATATATATCATATATATAATTGTTTTATAACAACCATAAGCTCAAATCATAGTCAACTGAAGGAAATAAAATCACAATTTCTTACTGAGCCAAATTTATTTGTAAATTATGTCCATACTTGCGTTTTTAATTAGCTTTTTAATATTGCTTAGAATAAGTGGTTTATTATCTACACCGGGTAGAAAATGTATATTTTTATATCTCATAAACAAGACCATTATTAAGGTTTCAATTAAATCGATCTACACAAGTTATAAACACTGATTGTTTAGGAGAGATTTTTAAATTGTAGTTCAACAAAGAATACAAATCTGTCATCTTCAATAAAAATAACTAGTGAGTTTCAAAAGTAGTAGTAAATATGTATACTATAATTCTTCATATAAAAGGTTTACTGACTATAGTAATAAAAAGGTAATATAACACAATTACACTATAGTAATTACAATTTCAGTCTAAGTATTTGATATTTTTGTAAATAATATTTCAGATTATATATATATATATATATATATATAAGCACTTTTTGCGTGTTTCAAGCAAAATTGTTTGTTTCTTTTATGAATACATATAGTTATAATCATTAAACAAAACTATTTCTTACAAATACACCTTCCACGATAGCAACATATGCTACCAGTAATAAAGTGAAAATATTTAGACCGAACATTGTAATCTCTTCTTTCTAAGGATTGAGACTTGGTGACTGAATGAGTGACCATTTCTGGTATTTCTCAATTATATATACATACCGAAACCGTTATCAAAAGGATTCAACTATGAAATCTCGTAATTATATTAAATAATTTTTAGCATCACCAAGCATACATCAAAAGAGAAAAACATTTACTGTTGTAACACATTTTTAAAAATCACAATGGTGTCCTTAAATTTAGGTAATTATTAATATGTAATAAGTAAATATTATTTAATAGCTTTTATTCATATTTGAAAATTATACTAAATCTCTCACTTAAATTTCCATGCAGCTGTTGTTAACAAAACCTTTTAAACCTGATAAAGGAACGGAAACAAAATTTAACAAACACTTCCGGAAAATATGTCAAGCTCTGAATGTAACTATTACATTTTGTATATGTTTAAAACATATTTTTATTAGTCCTTTTACTTTGAAAGAATAATTTGAACCTTCACTTTAATCAGTGTGTGTCATAGTATCAACGTTACATTTTATGAACAATAGAGAATTCAAGGTTAACAATAACGATGTGATGTAACAATAGTTTGAAACAAGTTAAATGGGAGCAAATATATATTTTCATTGCTTGTTAGCATGTTTAAACTCTCTTTTCAGTGAATATTCTTTACATTACTCTTACAGTGGTTTGCAAATCATGTAAAGGTTACAAAGGAAAGGAGGGGAAATTCATGCTGCGCACACTTTCCAGGACAAATTTTATATCTGAAACTCCATAAAAAATTCTAGTAAATACTTTTAAAAAACTTAATCTAAATATAACATATACCTTATTTAACAATCTAAAGTGTATTAGGAAGGTCTGCGATTTGTATAATCAATTTGAGTTAAAATTAAACTTGACCCTATTTTTTCCTTTACCACTATTAAAATATTCATTTTAAGTATATAAGAACATTTAGTCAATACTTATTTTAAAAACCTACTAATATCACACATTGACCTCGATGACCATTGAGTAAAGTGCTCTCCTCAGGACTCGATATTCGTGGGTTCAAACCCAAATGATATTTACGGATTTTTGTTGAGCAATAATAATCTGTTGATCAATTTATTTCAGAGGGGATGTAAATAAATCGGTCCCATGTCGATTGTGGTACGTAAAAGAAACCTGGAAGATATGCCAAAATACTTATCATGGCAAAATTGATACGCCCTTTCGCTCTCTCATATAAATTATGTGCTGTCAGTTGGTTTGGAAAGTGCACTTTAAATATCTAATGTAAATAAAAAATATAATAAAAATACTAACTTCTCTTTATTAAAAAGTTAGTGAAAACTTTAGCTATAATTTTTAACTAAACTATGTTAAGTTATTAAAGTACAAATTTATTACCCTCGCCAATGGGCATGCGGAACATCGCGTCGGTCTTTTCATGTCTGGCTTACGGTAAAGGTAATAATTATGAGCTTGAAACTTAGAAGGGTACACTTTGTGATAACTCTTGATTTCCTTAAGCCTTCCCCTAGTGTAAATATGCGGGTAGGCTAGTCGTGTGGTTTATACAAACCCAAATCACTGAAAAAACCCTCTTACTCCTTTACATAAAAAATTAGATAGTTACTCGAAACTCGTAAGATATGTGAAACCATATAGTAAACATTTTTCAGAATCGTATTGGGAAAAGAAAATTATATTCAACCAAAGAACACAAATGAACTAATATACAATGACACACAATCATTCTGATAAAAAATAATATCTTTGGCCACCAAGGATCATAACGATCAATTCCCCATTCATAAGACCGCCTTTAAAAAATGTATTTTCTTGTTGCTCAGAATCTATTGATTTAAAAATATAATTTTACTAACTAAATGTTATTCTATTTTTAAAAAGACTCATACAAAATTGAAATAATTTATTTCGTATCTATATATAACACTTAATAATACTTAGTACCACATTTACTATCCGTTCGGGTTATACGCTTAGGTACTAAGTACACTAATGGGTTAGGTATTGGGAAGGTTAACTATAGAGAAAGTTAACCTGATTTGCGTGGAGAAAGGGAGACTTGATAAACAATTAGGAAAAACACCCTAGTTCACCCAAGCGAGATTTGAACCTCGATCTCCCCATCCTCGGCAGTCAAGCTCAACATAAAAACAGCGCGTTAAGCTAACTACGCCACCGGGGCAGGTAAATATCTTTAGATTTGTGCAGATATGATACAAATTGGGATTATCAGTTTATGAAAAGTAGACTCTCGGTCATTTTAAAAGAAAAATAAGTCACGCCATTTTATTTGTAAGCCTAAGTAATGCATTAAAACTATTTTTAATCAAAATGTTTAGAGCCAATTCAAGAAAAATAGAGTATTATCTCTTTTGGAGTCTTAAGAAACTACCTTTAATATCATGGTTAAATATGTCATTTAAGAAATTCCTTTGGTGAGTCTTATGAAAACCCTTTAACCAAGTTTTAGCCTATTCAGTAATATGGTTTTGGCTCTAGGCTGAGGTACAGATAGACAGAGATAAAGACAGAAAATTATCATAGCAAAAACACTCTTTAGGATCCAGGATATCGTGAATAATTTTGATGGATGTAAACAATTATTGTTGACCTCCATTAAAATATCGAACTCGATCTTTTTGGCTATTACAATATCTCTATTCTCTGAGGGTTTGCAAGAGATTAAAACGGAATATTTAAAAACTTATCTTTAATATTTCCTACATATAAAGGCAAGTGTTTATCATTAAACTAAAATTCTTAATAATCCGCTTAAAAAATGTACACGATAGGAAAAAATACATTTATAATATAGTTACACAATTACACTACTGTAAGCACACTGTGCGTGTAGCCTGAATAGATAGTAGGACGCGGGTATGAAAAAAAAACGCTACACAAGATATATTTAGGTCAACAGGTAGAAAAGTCTTAACCAAAACGTCATTTGATCAGCATACGTTTGTGGGAAGGAGGAAAACCTACATTTTTTAAAAATTTCTATGGCTAGGAATCGAATCTCTTATTTTGAGTAAGTCTTCTATATCCACCACGCGATGACAATATAAAGTATCTTTCTTTTAAAAATAATCTTTTATTATCGGAAGAAAATGTTAACCGGTTCTGTGACCGCGTGATATAATAAGACGCTACTCTAGCAGTAGATACGACGGCCGATGACAGCAAAATCAAATTTCGAATTTCAGTTTGATGTATTGAATAAGTTTTTCCCATAATGGTTTTCCACTCTACCTCCATATAAATGAGGGTAAATTTTCTCTAAATATAACCTTCCTAAGCCCTAAAACCTTTAGCGTATTTAGAAGATAAGCGTACAACCCGAATGTGTAGTGAGACACGGTGTTAAAAATAAACCCTGGAAATGTTTCTTCATTTAATTTCAGGTATTAATACGTCAAGGCATGCATGTTACTTTTGATTTGTATAGTAAATACATTTAAAAAACATTTTTAAGCTTGTATATTATTATATTATTAATTTTATAAATGATTAATATTCATATTATTGCTATCGAGAACTATACCATAAGTAAAGGAGAATTAGAGGGAGTTTTTTCCACATGCATGAGGATAAGAATTATTAAATAAAATATAATACTGTTAGATATATATTACTGTTGTAATATATAATATGATGTAACAAAAAT
Source organism: Timema shepardi (assembly GCA_902151425.1). Classification (NCBI taxonomy): domain Eukaryota; kingdom Metazoa; phylum Arthropoda; class Insecta; order Phasmatodea; family Timematidae; genus Timema; species Timema shepardi. Next base: position 588,071 of record CABFVX010000006.1, on the reverse strand, counting down.
AGTGAACAATATAGTTTTGTAGGTTTTAGGTAGTAAAAATAGAGCTTAGTAAGCAAACACCCTAATTTCTTCCAAACATTTATATACCTTTTTGAATTTATTATTAAAATATATATAAAAATTAAAAGGGTAGGATGTAGCACTTTAAGAATACAATAAGATCAGAAATGTAAAATATGAAAAGTTATAGATCCTGAGTTTTAATCAAAAAAATGACCATCATGTTTGCTTATTGCCAATGTTTTATTTGTTTGTTGATTATCTTAGTCTATGAACAACGGATCAACAATACTTGTTATATTCATAGTAATTTAGTAAGGAGAATTATAATACTAATTATTCAAATGAACACCTAATAAAAGCAGTATACAAAAGTGTATAGTTAAAAAATGAAATGGTAATAGGTATAATGAAATAAGAGTTAAAATGTTAAAAAGACAATATGGAAGTTAATTCACCAAAAAACGTATTGACACAAACATACATATTAACACTCGATATGTTTTTTGGTGAATTAATTTCCATGTTGTCTTTTTAACTTTTACCTCTTTATTTCATCTTACCTATTATCTTTTCATTTTTTAACTAGATCCTTTTGTATACTGCTTTTATTAGACGTTCCTTTGAATAATTATTAACTTATAAACAAGATTCATTGGCCGCATAGTCTAAGGTGCTACTATCGCACTATACTGGTGATGATGGGGAGATCCTGGTTCAATGACGTTCGGATGAACTGAGGGTGTTTTTTTCTTAG
>CABFVX010000006.1:554236-587309 GCA_902151425.1 Timema shepardi | reverse complement strand
AATGCCCCCCCCCCCCTATTTCTCAACGAAAATTTAGGAACACTTTCTCTAAATTCAACCTTCCTCATCCCTCATCTAATTAGTGTAATTAGTACATAAGCGTATAAACTGAATGGGTGGTAAGACTCGCCGCTAAAGAAAAATACAAAGGATAGAGAGAGAGAGAGAGAGATTCTGTGTACAAGTTGAATTTTAAACCACTCTTCTAGGCTATCTGATTAATATACTATCAAACTATCATTCCTATGGATTTTTTGGCTTAGATAAAATATGTCTCTATTAACCATTATGGTGTTACTAAAAGTTTATTACTTACTTACAATTAAGTTATTAGGAACTCGAAAGCTCACTACTGCATAAAAAAAAACCATATATCCCTATCTTGAGCTAATTCTTTCCAGTCTATCTCATTATATCCTATCTCTCTCAGATTTATACAAGTTTTTTCCTCCCATCTGTGTCTGAGTCTTCCCAGTAGTCTTTTCTCATCGGGTCTACCAGTCAATACCCTAAACTTGGTTCTAGATTCTACCATTAACGCTGTATAGCCTGTCCACCGTAACCTGCGATATTTTATTACCCTAACAATGTATAAAGATGAGTACAGGATATGCGACTCATATTTATGTAGCCTCCTCTACCATCCACTATTTTCATCAATTTTTGGTGAAATCCCCTTGTTTTCGATCACTTGAAATTTATTTTCTTTATTTAAATTAAGAGTGTATGTTTCACACGAATAGAGAATAGCCCTTAATATTAAGACTTTTTCTGAGTTTTATATTTCTTGACAACAGGTGAGACGCTAACAACTTACTGACAGAGTAATAACAAGCATTTTCCAAATTCACAATCTAATATCGTTATCACTAGTTAAAATTTTTTCAAAATATTTGAATTCATTAACCCTACCAAATGATGTTGTTTGTTGTAATATCTAAATTATCGTCTTAGATCAACTAATAGCATATTAGTATAATTAAATTTTACTCAACTAGTAGGCCTATACCTTTAAAATAGAATATGTATACATCACCAATAACAAATAATCAAATATAAATATATATATAATAATAATTATTATTAGCACCGCGTCTTACTACCCATTCGGGTTATACGCACTTACGCTAATGTGTAATGGTAAGGTGATTGTAAGATGAAAATGGAGGACCTACAGTTTAACGTGGAATTGGAACCACGGTGGTGGCCTGGCATTCCCCACATTCATAAGTTGTGATTAATACACATCTTGTCAGAGGTGAATAAAAGGTTTGGTAATCAGATAAATCTGTGCCGGGACCTAGGATTGAACCCAGGACCCAAGCACAGAAGTATGACACTCTACCCCTAAACAACCGAGTCACTCTAAGCACATTAATAAAATCCTTTACAAAAGGTCTCAAATTAACAAATTTCTAAAATCAATATCTATATTTGTGATATTTCCTTCTAAAAATAGATTTCACTGAGGGACAAATTTGGAGCCAGAAAAAGTGTTTTCAAAATGATGAGAGGTATAGTATTCAGGACATGACCAATCCAAGTGTCTTTTGACACTTGTTGGTCTCCAGTTTAATAGAATGTGGGTGTAAAGCTATTTTTACTTTAATTGCGATTCCGCTTTACCTTTATGTCATTCATGTTGACACACAAATGACGCACTTTTAAAAACATTCTATGGGCATCAAAAGTTGTAATTAAATTTGACACTTTAATCGTTCACTCCTGAATGTTATATATAAACAGTTGGCTTTGACTTTTATCAAGATATCTCCGTAATGTTCGCCAAAAATATATATTAACTTTACATATGCTTTTAACAATCATTATATAATATTTTTGTAATAATGAGAGTTTTAAAGTATGTTATAATATATATTTTAGTTTTATGTAATGTTTCTTCATTTGCGGTAAGTCTTTAAAAAATTTGACGTTGTATTATTTTTATTTATTTACCACAACGTCCTGCTACCCATTCAGTTTGTAAGCTCAAGTACTAATTACGCTAATCGGCTGGAATTAATAAGGTTGAAGTAGTTGAAGTGAGCCCGCATTTGCATGGAGGGATTGTTGAAAACCATTTAGGAAAGCCACCCCAGTTCACATGAATGTGAATCGAACCTCGATATCCCCGTCCCCAGTAGTATAGCTAAACACGAAACTAGCACGTTAGCAAACTACACTACCGAACTTATTTGGTAAAAGGGGAATCACAAAATGTAAATTAAAATGTTAACATTAATTTCTTAACCTATATAGCGGATTGTATGTAAGAATGTAAATATAGCATAATTAAACGAATTCTTTTTAAGGTACTACGTTTAAGAGAAAAAAAATGTGTACAAGGCCAACACATTAGTTTGGGTGGAAATTAAAATAGAGATTCTGGTCGTTTTTATAATGCTTATTTTTAATTAAATCGTATCTATTTAGTAAATTTACTGACTTGACAAGTCATATTGACAAGTTCAAAATTCCACTATTTACTCTGGTTGTTATTTTTACACATTATTTTATTTTTTTAGGACATCCTTACTAATTGTCGTGGTAACTTTCCTGTAAATGAAGGTATGTACTTTATAATTTGTAAAATTAGAGCTTCTTCCTTCTTTACACACCGTAAGTACTCAGAAGGGATTTCCACCGTACACGTGATATAGTTCAAGGAACATCTTCGAAACACTTTGGACTCAAGATAACAGTGATATAAGGCGAATAAATAATACATTCGTGATTTCTTTTTCTCTAAAATAAACGTTTATGAGTGTCCAAATATAATTTAATAAGGTCTATCTCATTTACTTAATATACACAATGATTGGTTAAACACATGACCTATAGATTAACATAACTTTGATGATTATTTTGTTACTACTAATCTAATTTTACTCTCTAGATATTTATTGAATATATATCAAGAAGCTAGCATCCACATTTTGCTGTGAAACAGTGGGCCTGTAACGGAGTTAACTTATTCTTCTGAGAACATGTTATGAATTAATTGAATAAATAAATAGTTGCTTCAGTCTATAAAACTGAAATTATTGGCCATAGAGCTTGTTGGGCTGACTCCACGATACTACCCTCTATCCTTTAATGTTGGCAATAACTTCGCCAACATGCGGCTGCTGCTCGGTCAGTTGAGCTAGATTGTGGACTGGCGCATTGTATTTAAAATAAGTTCCTTTATATATGTGGATGAATCAATAAACATTTATACATATATAGTATAGTGTGCTTCATTATACTTATATTATCTTAAGATTTTTTTGTTATTCAATACAAATATATATATATATATATATATATTATCCTAATAGATATTTTCTTGATGCATTTCCTTTTAAAATTTATCTTTATAATACTGAGTATTTAGCCTAACTAGAAGGAGTTGGAGAAAAGTGAGCTAACTAGCAAAAAATAAAGCATTCAAAATAACGAAATTACAGCTTTGATTTCTTACAGATGAGTTTCAAACTCTCACAACGGTTGGCGTTGTAGAAAATCCAAGTGATAATACAAAGGTATGCTTACTGTTTATTAATTCAATATGTTATAACATTCTTTATATGTTTATTTCTCAAATAATAAAAAGGCTACTATTATAAGAGCTAGGGGATCGATAAACTCTCCTAATTCTGATATGGTAGTCAAGGTAAAAATTCAGTTAAATTTGAACGAATTATACTTTTTATTAAATAAAACTTATTTTGTTAAATTTCTAACATTTTACTAGCTCATTAGTGTTATTTTATGTGTGCTGATATTTTTCATAGTAAAGTAATTGCTGCAGATACTATGACATGACGTATTAATACGTGAAAGTAGATATGAAAGTTTATCTATAGATCATATAAAAATTGGATTGTGAAATTTTGTATGAATTGAGACTTTTTCATCAATTTGATTTCACCTATCAAATAAATATGAATATTTTTAATAACTTAAAAAGAAGTTATTTAGGGTTAGTTTACATAAAATAGTGAATACATTTGTAGTAAAAATCTGAACAACCAAATTTTCAAGATTCATAAAATATTACGGTACATTATATTTGATATAAAATAGTTAATTTGGACTTAAATGAAAATATGTAATCCTCAAGTGAAATCCTATAGATAATTCTTTACAAACATATTATTACTTTATATTCCTAAGTACTTTAATCTATATATTAAAACATATATATGTACTAAAAACTATGTATTTGATTTATTTTTTAGTGTTTCAGTGATTGCGTTCTGAAAAACACAGGAATAGTAAGTATTAGCAGTAGAATTATATTTTTAATTCTTGAGTTTGTCTGTATTAAATATACTGTAATACCATATTATTATAATTTTATTTACGGTATGTTATTTTAATTGACGATTTCAAATAAGTTTATATAATATTTTTAATATTCTAGAAATATGTTTCATCAATTTTATGGATGACCAGTAGGAACGATTTAATTGGGTTATTTCAAAGGGAGCATTCGCTTGGCGAGAACGGACTTTTAAATTGTTCCATAGTCCTTACTATCCAAATTAGCACCTACTCACACAATAATTTAGAGATCGTATATGTGCAAAAAATTTTTAAAGGGTAAATTTGATACAGAATGGGAGTGAATAATATATTAGTAAGGTCTCAAGAGAATATAGCCTTGGAAACAACTTATTAGCCTATCATATAGCATACATATTTATGGTAATGGGGCAAATTAAAGCGTTTATAATAAAAGCTTATTAACAGGAAAAAAATATAGGTTATTACGTATGAACAGAAATTACATCCGGGTCTGGTTTTCTGCATTACTCACTGAGATTAGAATTATTTTTTTATTCTCAAATATTACATATTTAGTTTTGTTAGTATTATTTTTTAACGTAAGCGTATTTAATTCTCTCAGTTATTATATAAGCTAAACGTTATCCGTGGGGTGAAATGAGGTCCAAAATATGTATCTACACTAAGAGAGAAAAAAAACTTGTACACTATTGTATCATTGTTATTTTCTTATAACAAATAGGCTAATTTAATTAAACAATGTTACTTTTTACTTTATAAACTACTTATATATTTAATATATTCATTATTTTACCAGATTAAAAAGGGTTATCAGTTTAAATGATTCCTATATAAATTCGCAGAAAATATTTTCATTCTTCTCTGTTTATTTATCTCGATGGTGTTTTTTTCCTTGAACTATTAATATTTAATATCTAACATGTGTGATGTCCAAAGTTTGTTTCCTTTTATATTTACTTATTAAAGAGAAATTGCACTAAACTGAGTATTTTCTTTGCTAACCAAATATAATATACCTTTCTAAGATTACAATTATTCAATTTATTTTTAAAACCATGGTTAAAATTATGTATGAAAATACAATTTCACGGTTTTGATCGAATTTGATAGTTAGTATTAAACATTAATATTTACATTTTAATATTTGGTAGAGAAGAATTTGAGATTATATTTATTGTTACTATTCTATAACTCCCAATTATATAGTAATAATAATAATTATTATTATTAGGTCTTCTGTAATTTTACAACAGGTCTATTCCTTTTGTCAGCGAACATAGACCGCTAATGCGATCTGTCCTCTGACTCTACCTTGAGCTCCCAGAATGTTTTTCTTTCCTTCAAGCATAAGCGGATTCAGGGAATCTAGCTTGGGGGTACCTGGAAACCTCTTTGTGCTCTTGCTCTTTATCTAGGTGCAGGTCAACGCCAATAAAGCAGCTAACTCAACCATTTCAGTTCAGTCGGAGCTGCTGCTTGCTACCACACTACTACACTATTCAGACAGATAATAATGATAATAATAATAATACATCTAATACATCTCTTTTACTTTGTCGTATACCTGTCAATACAGACTGTGGTACTTTTTTTTTCTTAATCATCCATACTTTTTGTAAGGTTTATGCTTTAAAAGTTATATTATTTCTCTTTTTCATTTGAAAATCCTTGGGGTTGCCGGGAACCCCCCTGGTACCCTCGTAAATCCACCTATCCCTTCAGGTCATCCAATATTTGAATCCTATTTCTTCCTAAGCTACTCTTTCCCTCCTTCTTTCCTTCTATGGCGTTTTGTAGAGGAAAGTTCCTTCTAAGGATGTGTTCGATCCAGTAACCTTAGTAAAATAAAAACTATAATATTATTTATGTAACACAACAAACAATAAAACTTTATTTGGTTTTAATTTTGTGACATATTTATCTATTATGTATGTTTATTGTACATAAAAAAATCTTTTCATAGCTAAAAGAATATATAAAAAGCGTGATTCATGCTTAATTTACTAAACTATAAATTACAGATTAAGAATGGTAAATTCAATGGGGTAAGAGCGAAAATTTACTTGGAGATGATTTTGAAGATAAAAACGGGATCCATCGATAAAGAATTGGTATCAAGATGTCTAGACTGTGGCAAACAAAGTAAGTTACAGGGAAGTTCTTAAATTAAAAAAGGTTTGTTCTATATTTGGTAGGGAATTATATAGTAAAATAATTGGTGCAAATATCTAAATATGTAATTAATTCAAAATAAACTAATCACATAATTTTTGGTTTTATTAGCTCTTATAATTAAATTAATTGTAAATATTTAGATATCTTTTCATGGAAATAACTAACTAGCAACTGTTAAATTATGTGCTTTTATATTCTATATGTATTAAATAATGAACCACTATTAATTAAGTAATTAGTAAGTATTTAGTAAATATATATATTTCAATTAATTCGATATTTATATGAAGGGATTGTGACACTAAACATACTTATAATGTAATACTTAGTGGTGGCCATAGCTCAGGCAATGTTGATTTTCTTCCTATGCCTACATATGAGCCTTATTGACAGAACAGCGCATGTTCATTATTGTCTTGGTTGTAGACTAGCGTTGGGCTTATACAGGAACAAAGGTTTACTAGTAATGGTCTGAGGCAAAGCTTCGTTAGTGTAAACTAATACCAGTGTTGTGTCGTGTAGTGTTTGTTGCCAAAGTAAACAGAGTTTAAATGTTACCTGTGATATGTTCTCCTCACTCATCTAGGCCATCTTTGGTCAAATATCAACATGAATTACATTTTCTTTGTCAGGTATGTGTACAGTAGCCCCATGGCTTCTTTGGTGCTGACTTATAGCTTTGAAATGTTACCAGACCAAATTATGTATCCCTACGCCGAACCATATGATCCGCAAAAACCATGTGTTTAGCAACTGTCACTTCTGACAGTCAAAATTTAGAAATATACCTAAATGTTGACTGTCAGAAGTCAGCTGTGAGCTGTCAGTCAGCACCAAAGAAGCCATGGAGCTACTTTAATATAACTTAAGTGTGATTGGTAGAATTGGGAACCGAGTTGGTGATAGCATATTACAGGTACGAGTAATTAATCTCAGATCAACCTAGCAATATGCCTCACACCTGACTAGTTCCATTGTAGTGGATGGCACTTGGTCATTAGTTAAAATCCAGAATGTGTTGGTAATGGCTGACCATAAATTGAGGTTTCCTAAAAGAGAGTCGCGGGAAAATGTTCATTAATTTTAAGTGGGATTAACGAAGGTAATACAGTACCAAAGCAGTTCCAGCAAAATCGCTACGGGGTATTAGTGGCCAATCAGTCATAATTTGGATAGTACAGTGACTGAAGGTTTCCATGAAATGGATCAGCTATTCTTCCTCACTGTCCAGCCGATGATGGATAAATGCGGTAATTTTAAACCTTTTTTCTAGGTAAATACTCATATAAAGTATCCCCAAAGCCTATTATTTAAAATAAATATATAAAACTAATTTATAGTATTACAGGTTTATTATTATTATTATTATTATTAGCACCGCGTCTTACTACCCGTTCAGGTTATACGCACTTACGCTAATGTGTGATGGTAGGGTGATTGTGAGATGAAATGAGGGACCTACAGTTTAACGTGGAATCCGAACCGCGGTGGAGGCCTGGCATTCCTCACATTCACAAGATGTCTTGTCAGAGGTGAAGGAAGGGTTTGGTAATCAGATAAATCGTTGCCGGGACCGAGGATTGAACCCCGGCCGCCAGTATAGATGTCTGACACCCTACACCTAGACCACCAGGTCACCTACTACAGGTGTTTTTCTTAAACTAGTTATTACTTTACTTTTGGATGGAAATGTGTCACTTTAATTAGATTACTTCTTCAAACAGGATCAGTTATATACGTATAAGGAACTCAATATATATTTTTATTATAGTCAATTTTTTTGACTAACTTCACAAGATACGCATTTTAATTCTATTTGAGATATTATGCATAGCGATAATTAAAACAGCAATGAAAATACAAAATTCCTATTTGATGAAAATAAAAAGAATACTTATGAAATGAGAATCTTGTGATGGTGTCATAACATTATGTTTTATATATTTCAGACCCAAACTTTTTTTATCCAAAGAAAAAGAAAAAAGATTGCCATTAATTAATTATTTTCGCGTACTCTTATCAAATATTCCACTAAGCCCCCAAACGTACAAGTACCACATATTAAAAAACCTGGCTTTGTGAATGATAAGCCAATACTCCACCAGATCTCGCTAAATTGGATTAGTTGTGGTCAGCTATTGAAATATGTGTTGGCTTACAAAGTATATATATTCTTATAGAGGATAAGTTTTTTTAATTTTCTGGCCAATCACTAACGTATTGCTGAGTGGTAAGCCTTTACTGAGCCAGTACTGGCTAAATAGTTTCGGCCCAGTAGCAGTTTACCATTTGTTTCTGATTAGATGAATGTTGTCTATTAATAGGTCAATTTATGTTCATTTATAGAAAATAAACTATGGCTCGGTGAATGGATCTTTTAACGAACGAGTTCTGGCTAAATTTTGCCGGGCTATTAGCGATCGGCCAATGGTAAATTTTTGGAGGGCTGGCTACGTGAATCTTTTCTAATAATTTGGGTCACTTTATATCAATACTACTCAATATATGCTATCTACAGTAGCCCCATGGCTTCTTTGGTGCTGACCGACAGCTTTGAAAAGCTACCAGACCAAATTATGTATCCCTACGCCGAACCATATGATCTGAAAAAACATGTGTTTAGCAGCTGTCACTTCTGATGGTCAACATTTAGGAAGTCAGAAGTCAGATTTGAGCTGTCAGCCAGCACCAAAGAAGCCATGGGGCTACTGTAATTGGTGCCAAGACAGTAATAAACCAGAATAATCCTAATCGCTAGCAGGGGAATTAGTGGGCAGTAAGAACTGTGGCTTTGTGGCCAAAAAACAGTCAGATTCTTTTCAAAAAGAGCGCCAAGGATTGGCTTAAAGTGAAAAGATACTGACCAGTTGTTTATGTACTGGGAGTGTATTTTATTACTATTGGTTAGTTCTATGTGGCAACACAATTTTAGATTGATTTGACTGACATTTCAAAATATAAACTATAATTGCAGTTAGGCCTGTAGCTTGCAGCATAAATCTGCCAAACCTATTCGTTATTGATATCACGTATGATGATACACATATTGAAATAAAAGACTACAGCCGGTAGCAACCATTGCAATATAAACTACTGCTACTACTATTACTACTATAACTACTACTAGTACTACATTAAATAGGTTCTACATATTTTTTGCACATTTTTATAAGCTTTCTGAAAAAAATAAAGTTTAATTGGTTAAATGACATTTACGAATATCAATTTAATTTATTTGTTCTCATTTTATATATAATAAATATACACATGTTGGAAAAGATTTTACATCGCGTCTTGCTACCTGTTTGGGATAATCTCAAAAGGCACTAACTCTTATAAATGATAGAAGAAATTCAACCTAATAACGTTGATAAAAACTTAATTCAAATTACATATTCCATAACTATGCAAACCCCAGTCTATAATTCTTATTATTAAATTTAGTTCAATAAAATACTGTTTAAAAAAACACATCTATTATTAAACTGAAAAATATGACCTATTTGAAGTAACATAGTGATTCTAGGTACTCATAAATGGAATTAAGACTCATTATGTTCAATTAATTCATTCAATGTTTGATATTGAGCTAGACTTTAATTTTTTTTTCATTATTTCAGCTGGCAGTGAAAATTGTGATAGTAGCTATGCGATTTGGAAGTGCATAGCTAGTGTTTTAACAATAGTAAGTATAATTTATAAGTGCATTAGTATAATATATAATACAGAATGTTTACTTATATTTATAACTTTTACACATACTTTACTTAATTACTCTAAGAAAATAGGAACTAAAAAGTTTATTACATTATTAAAATACTACGACACCCATCTATATATTGAGAAATTTATATACAATCCACCTAATTACTTCCTATCTTTTAAAGGTCCATTCTAATGTTATCCTCCCATCTACATATAGGTTTTACCAATAATCTCTTCCCACGGGGTTTGCCAGTCGTTACCCTAAACACGGTTCAAGATTCTATCATTCATGCTGTATGTCCTAGTAACAATATTCTTTTAGACTTGACTCTCTTAACAATGTCTTGTGACAACTACATGATATTTAATTCATCAATATGTAACCAGCTTCATTCTCAAGTAGCCTAATCATTTTTGGATAAAATACCTTCATAAGCAAATGGTTTTAGAACATCCCATTATTTATTTTCGTCATGTAAGGTAAAATACCACGTTTCATACCAATAAAATATAAAATCAGGTAAAATTGTTGTTGTTTATATTCTGAGTTTTATATTCCTTGAAAGCAGCTGAGATGACAAAACAAATTAACTGAACAAATAATAGCATGAAATTTCCTCATGTAATATTTTTCTAATTTCCAATCTAATATAATCATTGTTAATAAAAATTGTTCCTAAATATTAAATTCATTAACACTGTCAAATGAAATATTGTTCAAAGATATTATTACTCATAATCATTATTCTCAGTATGATCATACTTAGTCTTACAGAGTTCACTTATAAACCTTTTTCCTTACTGGGCGTTATAAAAATTTCTGTTTTTCTTGCAACAGCTTCCTTACCTTTGCCTAGCAAAGCTAAATCATTTGTGTATAATTATAGCTGCATTGTAGGGTTTAATATCAACACCTTCCTACTCTCTTGCATTACTCTATTAGCATGCTTAAAGGCTAGATTAAAAGTAATAGGCAAAGTGCATCTCCTTGTGCTAGCCCATTATTTATTTATTTATCTGATAAGTGATATAAAACACGTACCCGGTCCCTCTTATGTCACAAATACTTCAATTAGTTTGGCAATAATTTGGGTATACCCAACTTAGCCTAAATTGTATATTATTTGTTTCTTTTAAATGAATTATAGGCCTTTTTCATTATTCATGTATAATTGATGAACCGTCATGTAATTACACAATTTTTTAATATTTACCAAGTAGTGTAAATCTGATTCTTTGTTCATCTATTTCGTCGAAATCCACACTTATACTCCCCAATTATTTCCTCAAAATATGGCGTCAATCTTATAAAATTTAGTTAGATAAAATTTTATATCATATTTGTACTTTACTATTTACTATTATTACCAAATACTATTACATTTTTTATTATTATTAAAACTTTTGAGAATTATATAACTGTATATCTTTAAATAGTTCAGAAACTATAAATTTGGTTCAAAAGGAATATAATCACCTTTTATCAAAAGTAATTGTCAATTACACTTAAATTCTTTAATTTGATTTTCTTGTCCAGAGGTCATTTTTCAATTTATTAGAATAAAATTTGTATATGACTAATTTCAATAATAATATTACCCCCCCNCCACACACACACACACACCTTTCATATCTTCTCCTTTCATATAATCTAGTTTATGGTGTAGAGTTGCTTTCTTTCATATATGAATATAATTTCATTTTGTTATGTATATGTTTGTATGTCTATAAAATGTATTTGAGAATAAATAAATATCGGGAAACTATATAAACGAATTGACACATTAGTAATATTTAATCATTTAATTGATCTCATATCCCTTAAAGAGATTAAATGATTTGGTTATACACAATAATAATATTGTAATAATTAGTTATTTGAATAGTATATACATTCTATCACCAATGATATATGATATAAGGCACTATTTAGCTATTACCTACATAATGTAATACTGTATTTTTTTATAAGAACAATTATTCCAATTTACATTCAAACCATTTGTTTTTGGATGATGATCTCATAAAATGTACGTTATATAAATTGATGTTTGGATCATTTCAGAGCTAGAAGATGGCCCCTTGTATAAACTGGAGCAAATGAAATTTGTGAGATAATGAAATATTGTGTATTTCTTTAAATAATTTTTTTGTTGTTGTTAAAAGCCTTGTGGCGTTTAGTGAATTCATGTATTCTCGAATGAAAGTTGTATTGGAAGGAATAACTTTATTATAAAAAAATATATACCTAAGATGATCGTCTTGAGCTAAGTTATTTATATATTAATTTTTGATAACTTTGATATTCCTACCATTTTATTAAAATATAAGCTTTAAATTTTAAACAAATATTGTGAAATTTTTAAACCTATACTCACTGATTAAAATGTGTTTTTTAATATTTATCAGGTAGCGAGAAAGTAAAAAGTTTAAATAATTATTCGTTATTATATTTTTATCGTGTAAAGTTGTCCTCAAATACCGATTTGGAACAAAATCCTAGGAGCTATTTTCTATTGTGACTGTCTCAATAGCTTACAGGTAGAGAAAATAGTGTGATAAAAAAAAATCGAACTCGAGATTTTGATGAATGTCATTTTTTCATGATACCGCGAATCCGAAAAAGTTGTATTTGCAATGCCGTATGGCTGTCTGTACCCCGAGCTAAAGCTTAAACTATTTTACCGATTTTGAGATTTGGTATCTAGGATTTTAATAGGGTTTCCCTGAGTGGCTTTAGGAATTGTATATCTAACTCTAAAATTGAGTAGTTTTCCTTAAAGACGAATAGAGAAAAAAATCGATTTTCTCAAAATTGGGTCTAACGATTTTGATTAAATTTCATTTATAAGCTTTGATCAATATATCAAACAAAATGGCAACTCTCAATTTATCGTCAAATGATTTTAAGTATTCCGTACTGATTCATAAATTCTAAATTTTAATTATATCTCCGTAATTAATTGAGATATAAAATCACTTATTATTAAAAATATGTAGGTCTACTTATAATAAAAATGTTCAATTTGAAGAATATTATTATAAAACCCTTAATACTCAAGCTATATGCAGATATGTATATTTTTTTAACTTTTCGATCACTTAAGGTAAAGTACTTTAACTGTTAAAAAAATCTAACCTTAGATGATGATGGATGTCAATGTTTCATGACCTATAAACCATAAAATTTGGTCTTTTCAATTCTGTCTGTCTAACCCTAAAATTAAGAGTATTTTATAAAGCGTGAAAAGAGAAAAAAATGGATCATCTCAAAATCGGCCCAAACGATTTTGATTAAAATCGTATCCAGGCGTCGATTAAGATTATAAGCAAAATGGCTACTTTCATTTTCCCATGAAAATAACTTTTAGTACTTTACAGACGCAGAACTTTCCATAGCTTCACAATTATTGAAAATTGTAGTATTATTAAAAATAAAAACTTTTATTTGAAACATATTTTTATAATATCAATAACTTATGAGATATTAGCAAATATATTAATATAGTTCTATGAGCTTTAGTTGTTCAAAGATAGTACTTAAAGTTTTAACCCACTCATTCTATAATTCCATTGAGTAAATAAATAAGTGAGTCTTTGAAAGAGTTGATATTCGGATTCCACGTTAAACTGTAGGTCTTCCATCTCATTCACAATCACCCTACCATTACACATTAGCGCAATTGCGTATAACCCGAACGGGTAGTAAGACGCGGTGCTAATAATAATAATATCAATTGTAGATAAACTAGAGTTCATATAACAAACTTCTCTTTGAGACAATTTTAAATAAACTAATGATATGAAAAGTGGCGTATTTAGAAAAAAACGTGCAGAGTCAAGTTATAAGCTATCATTATTCTTGCTTTTGATGAATAGCAGCCGGGTGTAGACCTCAGAAGTGACTCGACAACAGTACCGGATGCTCGATGATGGTGCTGGACAGGACACGCAGGGGTATCAGCCCGCAGGAGTTCGCTGAGCCGTCGAGGATATCTTGCACTAGAGAACAATGAAACTAGCACTATGGCAATCTTTCGTCCTTGTCACCCCTTCTATTATCCCTGAGGAGTGGAGTCTTGGAAGAACAGAGGATAGTCAATAAATCCCCCCTCATCACCCCAGAGCATATCACTGTGTATTTTATGTGTAAAACCTTCCTCCCCTTCCTCCTCCTTTATTACAGACAATTCGGGTAACAAAAGAGGACCTGGTCCTATTGTCACCTAGGGTTTGTATCCAAACGACTCTACGTAACAATACACCGTGAAAATAACACTGGTAAAAATAGAGGTAGCTTACAATATTCAATAGTTAACTTTAAATATAACAAATTCTGTTATCACTATTCTCTCAATTAGGCCGGTAAAAATGTTTACGTTTTTCTGCAGAGGTGGGTCTTTTGGTGCTGAAATGATAGGCTGAACTATTGGTTCCTAATAAAAACATATTTTTATTAGCAATGCTTCTTACTACCAAATCGGGTTATACTCTTAAACAATAATTATGCCAATGGTTAGGGAATTGGGAAGGTTTCATTTAGAGGAACTGAACCCGCATTCTCGAGGTGGAAGATTGGAAAAAACATTTAGGAAAAACACTCCCCAGTTCACCTGACCGAGATTCGAGGCTAGATCTCCCCGTCGTTGGCGGACTTGCTCAACATGAAGCTAGCGCGTTAGCTAACTACGCCACTGAGGCAGGTCAGTAAAAACATCAATATTAATTAAAATGTTACCTGATTAAATTACACTAGAATCAGTAAAATTTTGTAGCTAGGCCAACATTTTAGTGGGGGTTTGGTGGCCTCTAGAAGCTAATGGAATCTTATTTTTTATGGTAGCTACGGACAGAGACTCAATTCCTAAAATGATGTTAAAACTTAGGCACTTACATAGCGTATCCTCTAATTCTGAACATTTTTATTGAACACTTCTTTAATTTATTGTGATACAACTGTCGGAAAACTATAGTGAATGGGGGAAGCATTGCCACCTGAAAAGAGTTTTTTTCCCATGGAATGAATCCCCACTCTACCCGCCTTTCGAGAGATTTATTTCACTTCCCTCTTCTATTTTTGAATATAATTTGATTATAAACTTGACATATGTATCCAGTTTGGGGGAGAGAAACTGTTTCTTCGAAACTCATTTTTGGTTAATCAACCAACCCACACTACACAAATAGTCTTAGAGAAGATTTTTGATTTGGCTTTCCTCTCATAAATTCAGAGGTAGAAATAGTTGTGTTTGAAAAGAAAATATTGAGTCACTCCCACCTACATAATACAATATCATATTTAAATAAATGCATTTCCAAATTGATCGATAATACAAAGAGGTATTTACGCTAATTTGTAATGGTAGGGTGATTGTGAGATGAAATGGAGGACCTACAATTTAACGTGGAATACGAACCACGGTGGAAACCTGGCATTCCCCACATTCCCACGATGTCTTGTCAGAGGTGAAGGAAGGGTTTGGCAAACAGATAAATCTGTCCCGGGACCGAGGACTGAACCCCAGACCCACAGCACAGAATTCCGACACCCTACCCCTAGACCAGAAGGTCACCCGGAGGGTAAAATTAGGGGCTGTTTGTACCCTCAATACATTCTGATCTTAAAAGGAATCAGTTATTTGAAAATGTGATAGTTATGACACCAAAATGACATTATTAAATATGCATACAATTGTAGTTAACTAATGGATTTTTGCAACGATGTCTTCAAATTATCACGCTAAAATGTACTCAAAACTTTTTTACTTGGAAATTCCTCGTTCGACTTTCTAATTAAAGGTTTACTCGTCAAAGACCACTTTCCATTGATTTTGATCTTTCGGTGTTCAATTTTAAGCAAAAAGTAATTTTTTATTCCTCAAACAATCATTAGAACTATATAACTATCTCTCTACCAGCTCTTTACCTATTTGTTGTTACCACTTAAGTAAGGGAAAAGTTATTATTTTTAAACAAATAAAAATAATTTGCTTAACGTTTTTTAAGCATACACAAATCAGGGTTCCCATAGCGATGTAAGCAAAGAATGATTGTACAGATGGGGCACTAGGATCACTAAATAAAATATAGTAATTTTCTAGCAATATCGGGTTTTCTTTGGAAGTTTATATTTTGTCAGCATCCTGAAATCCTAGCGTTTAAAATGAGTGAAAATTTGTCAAAATTGGTTCAGCTGTCTTCTAATAATTTCTTTTGCTTTAAATGGGTTTATCAGAGAAAATGTAAGAATGAGAGAGTGTGTGAGTGAGTATGAGAGAGTGAGTGTTAGGAAGAGTGTAAGAAAGGGATTGAGTGGGAAAGAGAAGATATGTGTGTGAGAGACAGTGTGAGAATAAAGGGAGAGAGAGTATGTGTGAAAGAGTGTGTAAAAGCGTGTGTGTGGGGTGTGTGCGTGTGTGTGTTGGCATGGATTCAGGGGGAGGGGGTCAAAGTGTCAGTTAATCCCCCTGTGATAGTTAGAAAATTAATACAAAAAAACAAAATGAAAGATCAAATTCGTATTAAAATTTTAACTTTCAGATAAAATTTTCAGCATTTTATTATGTGTTGCACATGTTCAGATAATCGCATTGCTATTAAATTACTCATTTATAAGTTTTAACAAATGAAAATATTGACTATTGAGTCTAAAATAGAGATAGATCATTGTTGTACAACATTTCTCCTAGGGATATTAAAGGAAAAATAACAAAATATTTTGAGGGACTTACTTATATTTAATTACTCTTTGGCATTAGAGAGTTATTGCGTAAAAACTAGTATCTCATAACAACTAAAGCTCACCAGATTGTATTAATATATTTTCGAATATCTCAGAAAATGTTGGTTTAGAAAAATATATTTCATACAAAAGTTAGAGCCGATTTTGAGAAAATCGATTTTATCTCTTTTGGCCCCTTACTAAACTGCTCTTAATTTTAGATTTAAACACACACACAGATGGCACTGCAAATACCACTTTTTAAGGTTTGGGGAATCATGAGACGTTGACATCCATCAACATTTCAGGTTAGATTTGTGTTTCGGTCGCAATATTTTAGCGTTTTAAAAGTTAAAAAATATATATTATAGTATGGCTTGAAAGTTAGAGCTGATTTTAAGAAAATAGACTTTTTCTCTTTTTACTCTTGAGAAAACTACCATTACTTTTAGGGTAAAATATACAATTCCAAAAACCCCTCGGGACAACCCTATTAAAACCCTAGATACCAAATTTTAGCCCGATCGGTATAATACTCTCAGTTTAGGCTCTTGTTGGAGGTACAGACAGACAGACAGACAAACAGACGGAGATTCAAAAACAACTTTTTTTCGGATAAGGGGGGTCATGAAACGTCTAGATTTATCAAAATCTCTAGTTCAATTTTTTGACGATCACTTTCTCTACCTTTAAGATATCGAGAAAGTAAAAATTTAGGATGATGACCATGGTTTAAAATATACATAAGATCAAATATGAATAAGAAACTAATAAACAGCTTTAAACAGAAATCTAACATTGTTAGTAACTCTATTATTTATAATTATGACTCCCCTATGAAAATTAGCTGGATCTGCCCTTGTGTGTTTGAGAAATAGAGAGAGAAAGAGAGAGAGAGATAGTCTGTATATGTGAAAAAGAATGTGAGAGATAATTTTCGCTAAATACATTACTTAACCTTCGATTTGCGAATTATATCAATATTGTTGATTTAGATGCGAATTGACGATAACAGCGTTCCAATTACCATAAATGTTCCCCCGTTCTAGGAAATAAATACCTTCAGTTAAAAGATTAGGTAAAAGATGAGCTAGGACCAGCTATTATAGCATCCATTTTGTGATCAGAGATAAATACTCAAAAATAAAGAATTTAAATTATCAATATAAACAAAATTATATCTCTAACAAACTGTCATTGATTTGGTTTGTTTAGTATAAATAGATTTTTGCCATAATTTTATATTTTTTCCACCGTACAAATAAAGTAAGTGTTGAGTTATTATTTTTAACTAAAGATAAATAATTTATCCAAAGGTATAAAGCCATGTACAAAATAAATGGTTTACATGGTGATGTAAACAAAGAATGAAAAGATGAAACTTTCTGGGAAAATCAGATTTTCATTGAAAATCATTATTTTTACTAATATCCTGGATCCTTGATCTTTAAAATGAGCGATTCTTTTGTCAAAATTGGCTCAGTCATTTTCTCGTAATTTCACTTATCGGAAATGGGCCTGTCAATTAAAGTATAAAATATATATACGATATAGAGAGTTATAAAATGTGATAGTGAAAAAAGAGTGTAAGTGCTTAAGTGTGTAAGTGTGTGGGTTAGTGATACAATGAAAGTGTGAGTGTGAGAAATTAAGTGTGATTGTGATAAAGTAAGTGTGAGTGTGAGTGTGAGTGTGAGGTGTGAGGTGTGAGGTGTGAGAAAGTAACTGTAAGAGACTGAGATTGAGCAATTGAGACAGATCGAGTTAGTATGAGCGATTGATAGTGAGAATATGTGTATGTGTTAGAGAGAGAAATCCTGGGAGAAGAGGGAAATAGTGTGTTTGTGTGTGGGAGAGAGATAAAGTGAGAGAATATATGAGAGAGTAAGCGAGAGTATGTGAGGGAGAAAGAGAATATGTGAGGGAGAAAGAGAATATGTGAGGGAAAGTGTGTGTGTGTGTGGAGGGGGGGGGGGGGGGGGNGGGGGGGGGGGGTGAGAATGAGAAATTGTAAAAAAAAAATTGAGAGATATTGTGTGAAAGAGAGATAAAATGTGAGGGCGTTTGAGAGAGAGTTTGAGAGAGAAGATTAGAGTGAGAGGGTTAGAGAGTCTAATAGAGAGAGAGAGATTAAGAGAGATAAAATAAGGGAGTGAGTTGGTTAGTGAAATATTTTGAGAGAGAGTGAAGTTGATGTATAGAGTGTGAAAGTGATTTAGAGAGCTTGAGATAGGGATTTTGAGAGAAAGCATTTGAGAGTGAGCCTAAGAGAGTGTATAATAAAGATAATATGGGAAAATTGTGTGATTAGAGAGTATGTGAGGGTAGAGAGTGTGTGAGAAAGAGCTATAAAGTATGAGAGAGAGAGAATGAGAGAAGATTATATGAGATAGAGTGTTATAGAGTGGGTGTGTGCACGCGCTAGGGAAGATAGTGTGAAAGAGAGTGTGGGAGAGCTTGAGGGATAATTTCAGATAGTGAAAATTTTAAACATAGATGTGGTACACCAAACATTATGATACTGTGAAATATATTTCCCTCCAAATTAAGTATCAATATTGAAACATAAATGATCTTTATGTGTTTGTAAGAATAGGAAAAGAAACATGGCGTACACAAAATAACTTAATATAATTTCCTAATAATTAAGTGGTAAAATGAAATCATAGCTTAACTTATGTATTTGTATTGTGTTATTATTTGTTAAATTGGGCATTAAAACCCATTAATTGAAAAAAAATTAACACCAAAACTCATACTTAGATAGTTAATATGGTTATATTTAAACTTTATTCAAGATCATTTTATATTTTTTGAGCTTATAATACATACCAAAACATAATTAAAATTTATTGTATCAAGCGTGAAACAAACCGTAGATAGTATTTTAACGAACTTAACAACTTAACCTTTTAATTTGTGAATTATGCTCCATATTATTGATTTAAATGCGAATTAACGATATCAACATTCCAATAAAAAATAAACGTTTCACCAGTTTAGGTATCTCAATTCAGATGTTTTATGACCAACATCCAAAGAGAAATATTAATCCAAAGAGAAAATTGTGATGTGTTTGGGCCAACTAATAAAGATTTGAGACATTTTTTTTTAGCCAAATAGATATATTTTGTTTAGAGATTTACAGCCAATAACGGTTTCCATGGTGTTTAAACAAGCAATGAAAAATTGAAATTTCTCTGTGAAAATCGGGTTTTCATGGAAAACTACTTTCTTTCCGACATCCAGGATCGTTAAAATGAGTGGTCGTTTGTCAAAATATGTTCTGTCATTTCCTCTTAATTTCTATTTCCGGAAACAAACTTTTCAAATTGCATATAAAATTACTTATCCCGTTTAGTCAACCAGCTATTCAGACGACCCTGGCTTCAGTCAAATTAAGATAATAACTAAACTTTGTTTCATAATCTCAAAGATTTAACCACTTCCACAGTACTCCCCCCACACACTAATACTTTCTATTTCCTTGGTCAAAATGTTGTCACAGTCGACACATTTTTGTTGCCCGACTAATGAAAACCATCACAAATCATTTTGATAAATCTACTTTCGAATGGTGGCAACAACCTATCATTTAATTTTTTGTATTGCTTATACCGTAAATAAGGGCGGGTTATAATTTAATTTCCAAGGTTGCAAGGGAGCTATCTCCCAACCAATACCCTCTGGTCACGACCCTGATTATTCCTTTTGTATATTTTTTCTAAAAAAATAAATTAGTCTGACACCCTAGCTCAGTTGGTATTGGGTCTGTCAAATAAGCTAAGGGTCCTGGGATAGATTCCAAGCATGGCCAAAAATTACACCATTGGTTAAATGTGAATTTATCCCTTCACAGCGATGATTTAACTGATGCTGATGGATATTGTGTCAGTTCTAGATGTTAATCTATAAGTGGTATGTTGATATAATCAGTCAGTTCAGAAAATGCACAATAAATACCTCATATAAATAAAAAAAAAGGAACTTCATGCTTAGAAAATACTAATTTACCTTCCGTACTAAAGTCAACACAACTATATTGTTACTAATTATCTGTTATTAAAATTAGTCCTCAGAGAGTTAGGATTGGCTTACATTTATTAGATAGTCACGTGTGGAAATTAAACGTAATTCCACAAAGAGTATAATAATTATTAAACCTCAAGGTCTAATATTTCATGGACAGTATTACTTTATGCTTATTTTATTATGGTTACAATTTCGATCTTAATTATTGGGAGAACATTTGGCTAAAATTTATGACGCCCAAACAAATGTAGAGCTTAAAGGGCTGTCAGAAAAACTGATTATTCTGATAAGCGTTTTAACATCTCAAACGTACGTGAAGGCTTTAATAGATTGAGTGAATAACAAAACCATAGCGGCTAGTTATCTGTGTTGTAAATGTTTGTCTAGTTCCTTCAGGGTAGAGTTCAATGTATACAAAAAAAATGGTATTGTATTGTATTGTAATTCCATTGTATTGGAATTGTAAAGAACGGCATTTAATTAAGTGGAAAATATATTAGATAAAAGATACGAGTAAAACAACTCTTTAGTAGTTAAGAAAAAATATATAAAAAAAACCTTTTTAATAAACATCAAAAAATTCAAGTTAACTTTAATGTATAGATAAAGTATTTAAATCATACTCACTTTTGACCCTGAAATTGTTGTGGATCTGGACTATTATTCGCCTTCAAACTTATAAAGTGGGTCTTTTGTTTGTTTGTCTGTTTTAACTTAAAGTAGTGGTAAAAACAGTTTGATAGATTTATTTAAACTTGATATTTATATAAATTTTGGGGTGGATTTTGCAGCGAAAATTTCTTCAAGGGTGCTTAGAATATAAACTTGTTTTGAAAATTATGTCAAAACTCTTATATATTATATGAGAAAAATTTTAGTAATATGTAGAACTATTTAATCTGTTAGTAACACACTTAAAATAAATAGTATTAATGACTTAACCTTGAGAGTGTTTGTGTGTGGAGTGATTTGGAGTTAATACACATTCAGTGATCTAAGAAAGGTTGAAAATATGATAGTTATAAATCACTCCAAGTGCCCCTGACCGAATTTAGAATCTTGATGTTTGAGTCACTGGAAGTCCAGTACATTGCAAGACTGATTCTAAATCTTAGACCGTAAGACCATTGATTATTTATGGTTAAATATTTCACATGCTTGTGTCAATAGTGCATATTTTATTATTTAATATAATGTTTGTGAATCATTACTTTCTACTATCTCTTTCCATCCACTCCTTATAAATTCATTTATATTATTATTATTATTATTATTATTAGCACCGCATCTTACTACCCGTTCGGGTTATACGTACTTACGCTAATGTGCTATGGTAGGGTGATTGTGAAATGAAATGGAGGACCTACAGTTTAAAGTGGAATCCGAACCACGGGGGAAGCCTGGCTTTCCCCCCATTAATTTATTTATATTCATTTATCAGTAAACTCACATATTAAATTAATTTAATTGTGGAACGTCGACTATTTTACATTCTGTCTGGCCTGATAGGTGCTGACAAAATATCCTAGAAAGCTAAGGTGTACCTATGAGACAAATATGACTGGGATCTAACAATATTAAATAACATATGACTCGGATATGTGCTGTTGTATGTTTGTAATTAAGAATTTTTATTAGAAATATACAAAACCGTTTAACTGACAATATTTTGGACATTCTAAATATAATATTAATAATTACTCTTAGAAATAACAAATACAAATAATATGCAGACACTATTTTCGAATTACAAAAACATATAAAAATGCACTCTTAAATTATTAAAATTATCACTTGCAACGTAATTAGTTGTAATTGTGAGGAAGAGTAAAAATTTTATGTATCAATATTTCAAGTTCAAAGTTGTTTTATGGATCCTAAATAATAATTATCAACATATTTTATATGTAAATTAATAAAATGAAATTATTCTACTTTATTATTTATCAATGAAGTTTATGAGTTTGAGTTAAAACAGTTATTTAAAGTTAAAATTTTATCCCCCATCCTCTTTCAAATCTAGACGCGTAGTTAGGAAAAACCCATAATATTGGTTATTACATTTTAATATTATTTTAGAATAATGTTTGAGATTCTATAGTAGGCTAATTCAGAAATCGTTCACATTTTATGTTAAAGTATTTTATGTTTGTATAAGTTCATAATCTCAATGTGGATGGCTGTAGAACAATAACATTTCTTATACATACATACATACATACATTACATACATACATACATACATACATACATACATACATACATACATACATACATACATACATACGTACGTACGTACGTACGTACGTACGTACGTACGTACGTACGTGCGGTATGAGTTTGTAGCGGACACAATAAATAACTAGTGGCCAGAGCGGACGAGAGTGGTCAGGTGTTAGCGTGTTGGTAGCGGACAGCACTTGGGGTTTGGAGGGGTGACGGTGGTGAATGTTATCAAGTATGTATGTCTTTTGTTCCATTTGATAGTTGCACGGAAGCAAACAGCATACTCTTTTTTTTGTACTATCTATTGAATGGTTTAACGCATAGTTAGTCACGTTTGAAATTTTGTGCAGAGCATTTCGTTCTTTGTCTTGGTTCTATTTATTTTTTATTAATTGCTTTTTTATGTTCAACCCAGGCGTGCTAAAAGTTAATGCAGAACAGTATGTTCTTTTTATTTTTATTTGTTAATTTGCCATTGCCATATGTTCTTTGCAACTCAGTTAAATTTTATGTTGCAGCTGAGTGCTTGGAGACATTTCTTCAAGTCCTTGCCGTTTCTGAAAGTTTTAAAAATATTGTCAATTTTCTGGTATCTTGTAGCTTCTGTTTTTTTGAGCCTGGCTCACCACTTTCATGTTGCCATTCTGGTAAAACATCTCTCTATATTGTTTTTTTCAATGCCTGCACAAGCTTGAAAATATTCGGCTGTTTCTTCCCCATGCGTGAGTTGAGCTTGTGGTTCCATCCTTCAACAGCATTGTTCGTCCGATGCCTCAGACCTGCTACTTTCCACGCTTTTGATGGGGACTTTGTGATTCTGGAGCCACTAGTCAGTGAAATAGCCTAAGAACGTTGTTAATATGTCATTTTGAGGAGCATGATACTCATCCATCCTTAATACATGTGTTCTTGAGGTATCAGAGATAGTGTTGCACACATCTTAAGCGTCAAGCGAACATATTCATTGTCTGTGAGGTCCAATGTAAATCTATAAGCTGGCATTTTTTTTGCCATAGGCACTGACTAAAATGAAAATTACAGCCAGATATTTGAACGTTTGTAAAATCCTCATTCACTGATTGCATAAGCGTAATCTCAAAGTCCATCTTAATATATTCTGGAGTCCACTGTGGATAACAGTTCTTGACTGATCTAATGAGTCTTGTGTAAGTGCTCTTTCCTTTTTCCTTATCCGGAAGCAATAAATGAACTACGGGAAGCACCCCAGTTTCTTCTGCTGTGCTGCTAAGATCAATATGAAAGGTGTAAAGTTGTTTGAATTGCTGTGGATAGCTGCTAAATTTATCGTCAGAGAAAAAAGTTTCCCCTCTTCTTTAAGATTGTTTCCTTCTTCCCCTGCAAACAAGAGTAGTCTCTCCCTATCCACTGTTTGATAATATTTCAAGAAACTTGAAGGGTCTGGTAGTGCCAGTATATCTTCTGGAAAGTGAATTTTCTCACTTCGTATGGGATTCTGCTCGGTTCTCAGTGCTATCCTTCGTAGTTCGCACAGCTTACCTTTCACGTTGTTATATTTTGGCATTGCAGTAACAGAACTCTGAATGTAGAGATCCTTCATTCCATCTCTGAAAATTTCGTTCACGGGAAACAACACTTCATCTTTGTCGCGTTTTCGACAATTTTCCAGTTTCTTCCCCACCTCAATCTCAGCCACATTGGGTACACAAGTGTGTGATGACAAATTCAAAATAATTATTTTATTACTACCTATATAAGTAGTGGTTTTCACTGTATCCACGGCATTTATTCTTCTTCTTCTTCTCCTTGACACACACCCAGCTGTTGGGCCTATGTTGGTGATGTTGGTACCATCGGCGATTAGACTAGGTTTTCCCTTCTTAGTCGTAGCCACTGTAGCTTCACAAGTACTCATATTTATCGCTATATCACCGTATAACTGCTTTGGTCAAATGAACAAAGATCAATAACAACCAGTAGCTCAGCTTCGCCTACTCTGAACACCTCGTTGTTTACAACAAACAAGCCCCTTCTCCCCTCTCCGTGGTTAAAGGTATTCTTGTGCGCTCTGAACACCTCTTGGTTGCACACTCACAATGTTTGTCCGCTAAGATCACGAAATAGGGCTGTCATTTCCCAACACGTCCGCATCCAACACGTAACGAAATAACGAAAAATACTACTCAGTACTAAATGCATCCCTAATAACTTTATCTACACCTCCCTGTCTTTGCATACTCCAACAATACCCATACACCGAGTCATACATGCTCTTTTATTCTTAAAACTCTTAAATGTTTCTCTTTTTCACCAATTTATTTAAAACATTTAACCATGTCTTACATGGCCTAGCCATTTCTTTTGATTCACATGCTCTACTTTCATATATTTTCCTTGTAACTCAATCCATACTCATCCTCTCCACATGTCCAAACCAACGTAAGACGCTTATTTCACATTTAACAATTGGATTCCATTTCACACCAAACTCCTTTAGTACCCATTCATTGCTGACACTATCCGTACGATTTTTTCCACATGTATTTCTTAGTTACCTCATTCCAATCACATTCACTTAGCTATTGTGTTTCTCTTGACAAACCCACGCTTCAGATATATACAACAATGTTGGCGTCAACAAAAGTCTATACATGTCTCTTTACATACTTCCCTATTTTCATTGGTCCACACAATATGATGCATGTATCATAAAAATTGTGAGGATTTCATATAAAAAAGAAGACGCTTACCAATATATGTGTTAACCTTGAAAACTAATTGAATCTATTTCATGGTACTTTTATTAAATAATTGGATGTGTTGCTGCCTCTGATAGTTTTGTCTTGATGCTTAATTCAGTATTTGCTTCACAATTAAAAAAAACCTAGTTAATATAACTTTTGAGATATACTCATCAAAAAACATATATCATTGTTGGTTTTCTTCACCAAATACTCATTCAATAAATTTGAAACAATAACAATTAAGAAATCAATTTTTAGATAAAAATTCCTAAAAGGATAATCAATCAATTTTACAAAAAAACAGTTTTTATACGGTTATTATTTTACCTGCAAATAACGAGAGATATCATGAAACATAAACTTTAACAAACAAACTGACAGACCATTATGTGTCAAGGTTTGTCATCAGCTTATAGGTTTGAACTTCCCTCCTCTTAGCAAACAGAGTCGCATCGGAAGTTGATGGCGAGACCACTCCACCGAACTTGCACAAAGCTTTCCGAGTTAGTTTTCGTAACCAAAATCATATACACTTATATCAAATAACTAGACCCCNACCTGACCCCCCCCCCCCCATCCCCCCGCATTATTATTTCCAACACACATAATGAGACTCTACCATAAAATATGAGTGACTATCGACATTTTTATGAGGAATAGATTAAATTTTCAAAATAAAATATAGCTTATGTTACTCGCTGATAATGTAGCTTTATATTGGTGAAAGAATTTTTAAAATCGATTCAGTAGTTTTTGAGTTTATCCATTACAAACAAACAATCAAATCTTTCCTCTTTATAATATTATTAAATAATTAATAATCAAATATTATAACAATGGTCATTATAATAATAAATAATTATATACTAAAATAATAAATCATATAAAAGTAATAATTATACTTTAAGCTATTTTATCCTGTTTCAAGAACGAGCAAAATCGATTATTTCTGCCAACGTTAACTTCAACAACAAATGGCATTTGTGAATGTTGCTGTCCAGTGAAATACTGATAATTCCTTTCCTCTTCTCACATCTATCTTACCCGTAAGAAAACGTGAAGTAATATTACTGTATAAGTAGCTAATTTCATTTAGTATAATCCCATTGTAAACTTCACTTCACCATTGTAGGCCTACTTTAAAATGATTCACTTGCCCACCATATTATATTTCTTGTAGATTGGCTGTATTGTGGTGTTTATTTAGTACAGGTCTAATCTACACGAAATATAGCATAGTATATAAAATGGTCCCATAGGGATAGCATAATTAAAATAATATACATAAATAGATCATTGTTAATATAATGAATTCTTCTTTATAATATCAGTACATGACACTATTAGGAGTTCATAGAAAGATTTGTTACGGATTATACCACTTAAATTCTGCGATACCAGATTGGATGGGTAATCAAGAGGATCCATGATAAATTTCCTTTGAAGAAAATAACATATATATGTTTCTGATTAAACATATTTGTATCTGAATAATTGTATATTAAACTGAATAGCTAATATCTTGAAAATATATATTTGAGGACACCACGAGGTCTTACTAGATTGAAACCAATCCACACTTGCTTCTAACGCATTCAAATGGCATAAATAAATAAGCCATGAAAAGGAGGAAAAGACTCATGCGTGTCTTTAGAGAAAAAAATGGTGAAAATGTGAACTTCTGCTGAATATTTCGGACAATTAAGTAGTACAGCAGTAAAAGATCTACCAAGTAGTCTTGGTAAATATTGGCGCATGCCAAGTGTAAGTTTTACGTCCGAAGCTTGTTCAGGACTGCTCTAATTGGTCTTGATGCGAATTATTAAAGTTTTTTTTAAATCTTTCACTCTACATACCATATTTGTTTAATCTAAACATAATTTTATCTATTTAACATATTAATTCAACACATTTTCTACAATTATTTAACAATAAATTATTTAAATTAATATTTAATTTAAAGCCCAAAGATTTTAAAAAAAAGCAAACAAGACTTGAAAAATTTGTATACCAGACCCCACATTCCAAACTGCTTGCAAATCTCCCTGGGCCATACACCATCACTGCTTATTATCACTAAATATCAGACTCGATCTTAAAGATCCCATCAAACTTGTGTTGATAATGTTGGCTGTGATTCTGACAGTCAGTGTTTTAATCCTTTCTCTTTGTGATATTTTTTATAATACTAATCTATGGACTTGAAAGGGTTTCTCATGGCGGGAAAAGCATGAACCACTCGTATTTATGGCTCAGAATCGCTGGCTCTATCACAGATCCAAAATATCACATTTGCCTATATGAGAATAACAGCGCTACCCGCTACCCTATGTCAGCACTATTGATAACAGAAAAATAAATAATGTTTATTATATTAGTAAGTTTTGTGTATGATAAAAATAAATTGGTTATAATTTATTTGTATATACATTTTAAAATTCATCCAAACAATTAATAAGTGTCAGCTAATAAATTATTATCACGTATCATTAGATTATAGTTCAGTATACAGATCTATCTTTGGATTTCAAATTTAAATATATACCAAAAATTTAAATTAATAATACATAATATGAATAGATAATAAAACATTCTCCAATGGCCAAATGGCATTAGGCACCAATCATTTTCAACGTATAGTACTGGCCTTCTGATGATTGGGGAGATCGTAATTCGAATCTTCCACCCAAATGAAAGTAGACTACGCCTAAATTTTTCTTCCTCATTACTAACTCATTAAAGTAATTATCATTTATGCGAATATCTTGAACAAGTAGTAAGACGTGGCTATAAAGGGTATGTATATGTAATAACAACTGTCCACGTAGCTTAAAACGTAAATTTTGCAATAAATTTCGGCATAAGTTAACAAATTGTTTGTGCCTGATTTAATAAAAAATGTTTCCAGCATATGGCAGTGATCTTGGAACCCTCATACTGACATACGAATTGCAAAACGGTCGAGTTAAAACAGGACTTTGCTTCCATGGGATTAAACATAGATGATATATTTAAAATAATTGAGATTAATATAAAATGTTCCTGCTTTCAACCATAATTAGCCTACATGCAACATAAACTGTCCACTTACATAAACAATACCAGAACCAATACAAATGCCAATCAATAAGTGGAGGTAAAGATTTAAGACTTGACTGAGTGCCCAGACTACGGTTCTTAGCGTGTTATTTATCACTGTGTTTTCCCAAACTCTTTTCATACTGATTAGGAATATATTCCTTTTATTGTTCTTGATTTGCTACTCATAATAATCTGCAACAAAAACATTTTCAATGATTTTATCAAAAACATCTAAATATCTCAATTGAGTCTCTTTAAATTATAATTACTTATCAGCACCTTCATGATGCAAGCAAATTGTATTGTATTGAGAATTGGTCAGTTCTTATTGTTTTGAAATGCAAGTCGTAACCATGAAGTCACAAGGTAGTAGAGATTTTCTTAGTATGGATATTATAAACAAGCTATGTTTTAAAAATGTCTGTAGAAAAATTACAATTTTTAAAAATATATTAATTATTAATAATATATATAACTATATACTATATTATAATAATATATTCTTTATAAATACTATGTGTATATATAAGTAAAAATAATTTTTATTTTAGATTGTATATATATTAAATCTATCCCTAAAAATATTTTTACTTATATATACATAGTATTTATTTGGTAAATAATTATATATTTTTATACATACAGTAGATCTAATGATAATATAAAATGTGTATACCCTGATGTTGGTTGGAAGAACAGTAGAGAAATTTAAAATAATTATTTATGGCCAACATTGATAAACGATAACATTTTATAATATAATTTGAGTTATTCTATAGGTATTTATAGTGTCACTCAATAGTAACGCCTGCAGATAACATGACTTGATGTATGAATATATTAAAAAATAGTAGCTATAGTAACTAACTTCTACTGTTCTTTGTACCAAAATCATTTTGTAGTATATATACAACATTTATCTAATTTATTTTTATTTATATAAAGTATAGGCATGTTGAAAGGATGAGTGTGGATCTAGTGACGAATAAATATATGAAGGTAGAGTATGTAGATCCTAAGGTAGGGATATGCCACGTAAGACGGGGCTAAATGTTTTAGACAAATGTGGGATAGAGAGAGATATTAAAAGTCTGTGGAATAAAATAACATGTATGACTCGGTGTATGGATATTGTTGAAGCGAAGGGCTATGCAAGAATAGGGAAGTGTAAAGAAGGTTAGTTAGAATGGTTTTTTCGAGCTATATTCCCAGTTTCTTGCCTATCCCATAGTGATGTGACTAGATATGTGTGTATATGTATGTGTACAAATAATGGAAAATGTTGACTCCCAAATTATGATGGATCAACATTTTCTGTTTCTCCGAACTTGAAAAAGAGATATTTTACCAATTATTCTCTGTTCACATATTTTCCCGCTCCTCCGTCCAGCTGCTTAATACTTTGTATCTCTGAGACATAATCAAACCTGTTTGTTGGATTTCACTCAAATCTGAATTTTTAGATATCTATTAATACCTAGAGAATCGATTCTATCTTTAAAATTAGGGGCATTTTACAAACACTGATTTTTGAAATTTTGAGACTTGTAATAAATAACTATAAAGATTCTGTTCAGAAATTAAATATGAAATTTTTTATTAGTATATAAAAACACATGGTAGCATTTATTAGAAAAATTAAGTAGTGTTTTTTTATAACTGATTTTTGAAATTTTATCGTATCTCTTGATGAATTATGTTCAATATTTTTATACAATAAATTTTAGTATTATCAAAATTCATATTTATATCGAATTATTAAACTAAGCTTCTTATTTGTTAAGTAATAGACTATATTATAGTGTTTTCTTAATACTTAAATTATTTTGATTATTTGAAGCTGAGAATAATACATATTTACTTTAAAATACACAATTGTAAAATGTGCTAATGTGTAATGGAAGGGTGATTGTAAGAACAAGTGGAGGACCTACAGTTTAACGTGGAATTCGAACCACGGTGGAGGCCAGGCATTCCCCACCTTCACAAGTTGTGATTAATACACGTCTTGTCAGAGGTGAAGGAAGGGTTTGGCAATCAGATAAATCTGTGTCGGGATCGAGGATTGAACCTCAGACCCCCAGCACAGATGTCCCACACCTTACCCATAGACCACCAGGTAACTTATACCTTGTTAATCAACCAAACTATGTTCTATGTATAGTACATTGTTTCAGATATGATACCATGTCTACCTGCAAGATACGTCCTTGTTGGAATGGTTTTCCTGGGTCAACTGATTCAATATATGAACAAAATAAACCTCCCGGTGACAATTGTTGCCATGGTGAAGTCTTCATCTCAATCTCAAAAATCAAATAACTTGACGTTCTTGAGTGCGCAAGACGTCTGCCCGTGGACCAATGCAACAGAGTTCCAAGTTTCTTCTTCCGGGACTAAGGTTAGAGCAACTCTTCTTATCGCCATTGTGTATTTAAATTCTTCTGTGTTATAACTATTGTAATCACTTTATTGAGTTAAGGGCGATTAAGATAAAATCTATAGACTATACACCCACATTTATTCGGAGGTAAAGTGTGAAACAATTTTTAATAGAACCCCGAATTGATTTGAAACCACAAAATTACTCTTCGCCTGAAAACTTGTTCAGATGATGAACATTTTGTTGACAAATGTTAATATTTATTTTCATTGACTTCCTGGAGATATCATTACCAAGCTGGATTTTATTCGAAACTTTGTAAAAAATCTTTTATGTGGTGTATATGTCATTTCTCTTGCGTTTCGTCTTTGGAGCTCCCTTTGGAGATATTAATCTGGTTCTTTCTGGCCTTATTTGCAGTTTTAGCGCTGGTTCTAAGCCATATACCAAACAACGAGGCCCTCTTTACATTTACTTACACATATATCGTTCAAAATATCACATACAAATGTTTCCATTAATTATCATATTTTATAATCACCGAGTCAGTGTGACTGGCTACGTTACTTTTAAAGTATTTTTGTCAAGTTTCTTTCTAAACACATCTCTCTGAATATGGTTACATTCATCAGATTCAAGGAACAATGTAAAACTCATTAAATAAAATATAAAACAAACTGTTTACGGTCCGAAAAAACTCATATATAATGTTCCAACTTGTTTTTATACTGGTAAAGTTTAACACTTGCATAACAAGACAAACTACAAGTAGTTTATAAGCCTTTAAAACTAAAACGGTAATATATATATATATATATATATATATATATATATATATAAATGTTGGTTACGTTAAACCTTTTGTTTATTATTTTAAGAACGAGTCTGTTTATCTTTTATTTAAAGCTATATCTTTGGCCACAAATTAATAGGTTTTGAATTTTCTAAAGTGTTTCTTAAACAAAAATTAGGGTAAATTAAGTTTATCTTTTTTAATGTATGCCCATAAATAACAATTCACTTTTTGTTTTGTACATAAAGATATTTCATATATGCTTGTGATAAGATATTAACAATTGGTAAAATTGATTTTAAAGATGCAAACATTTTTTTTTAAAGAGTGGTGAGTTTGATTGGACCGAAACCATGCAAGGCTTCCTCTTGTCTGCCTATTTCTATGGATATTCAGCAACGCAACTTCTTGGAGGGAGATTGTCCGATAGATTTGGAGCAAAGATGATCATGGGTCCGGGAATATTAGCTACGGGTCTTCTTTCTCTTCTCACTCCAGTGTTCGTAAAGTGGCATGTGGCTGCTTTTGCGGCTGTCCGAATACTTCAAGGAATGTTCTCCGTAATAAACATTTATCACTTGAATATTTTATTTTTATAGCATCTTAGGATAGCCTGGTAGTGTTAATAAAGTTATACATCAGAATAAATACATCAGCATTCACTTAGAGAATGAGTGGGGAACAAATAGAGAACGCCAGATTCCGTAAATCTATTTGAGGGTAGACCCTTCAAATCCCCTTTAAATAATTTATTATTATTATTATTATTATTATTATTATTTAGCACCGCGTCTTACTACCCGTTCGGGTTATACGCTTTAAGTGCTAATGACGCTATTTGATTGGGAATTGGGAAGGTTGAGTTAGAGGAAGTGAACCCGCATTTGCGTGGAGGGAAAGTGGAAAACAATTTAGGACACCCCCCCCCCCCCAGTTCACCC
>CABFVX010000006.1:465082-554219 GCA_902151425.1 Timema shepardi | reverse complement strand
CCCCCCCCAGTTCGCCCGACCAAGATTCGAACCTCAATCTCCCCGTCCTCGGTGGTCGAGCTCAACACGACTAGCGCTTTAGCCAACTACGCCACCGAGCTGGGTAAATGGTCCTTTAAATAGTACACGTGCCCACCAATGAGGCCAATCATTAACTAAGGACTATGATCCATGTATCACGATGGATTAAACAGCAAGGCTATTATATTTGTTAGTTATGCCTACAGCCACATCTAGGTATCAAGTTCTTTAAACTGAAAAATGACACCTGGACACGGGAATCAAACTCAGGGCCTTTGGCTTAGTACGACAGTGCTCTAAACACTGAGCTATCCATGAATAGCTCCATGTCCGGTGTTATTATTCACTCACTAATTCATTCACTGATTGTCATCAGGGACTCTACTTTAAAATATGAGTGAAGAATAACACTGAGCAAGATTGCTGGATAGCTCAGTGTTTAGAGTATTGACGCACTTAGCCAAAGGTCTCGGCTTCGATTCCCATGTCAAGGTATCAATTTTTTAAATTTAAAGAACTTGATACCTAGATGTGGCTATAACCATAACAAACAAATATAATATCCTTGCTTTTTAATCCATCATAATATATGGATCATAATCCTTAATTAATGATTGGTCTCATTGGTGGTCACGTATACTATTTAAAGGGGATGTGAAGTGCTTACTCCCAAATAGATTTAATTATTTTGAATTAAATAGTTTTTTAATTTCATTAAATTCAATATTGTTTATTAAATTAATTTTATGTATTTTTTTATTATCGCGTATTACTAGCCTTTATGGTTAAATGCTTACGTACTGATTACGCTGATAGTATTTGGGATTAAGAAGGTTATATTTATAAAAAATGTACCCATATTAGCGTGGAGGGAAAGTTGAAAACCATTTAGTAAAAACTATCCTCAGTACATCCAACTGATATTCAAGCCTTGATCTCTCTGTCGTCATCAGTTTAGTCTTCTGAGAGAGTAGCTCCTTAGACCATGCGACCAACGAAGTGGGACTAGTTATAGCTCAACTTGGCTTACTAAAAATACAAATTATTCTTCAAAGATTACACTGAATTGTAACAGCCATCAAGTTCTCCCTCATGTTTAGACAAATATGGTAAGGATGAGGAGGATATAAATAAAAGGTAATATACCTACGTTTGCGTAAACAAAAAGGGAAACAATTTTTGGAAATATATATTTAGTAAACTTGGTAAGACTTAAACTCTTTTAATTCTGACACCAAATAACTATATCAGATGAGGTGGTTGCCTATGTCCATGTGCCCATCATTTCGAGCTGTATATAAATTATTTGTTTGAAATTATAACTCGCTGTATAGGTGGAATGAAGTTTTTTTTTTACTAAGGTAGCATAATGAATTCGAATAAATTAAAAAATTGTACAAGGACATTTGAATTAAGCCCGGGACCCTTGGCCAGATGTCATTCTGCAATTTATTCGAATATCACTCAGCTACTTCTTATTTCCATTTATATAACATCATTCAGCCTCCAAGCTTCACCTTTCATATGCATTTAATTGTATAGCGTTGCGTTCTTCCATAATTTATTATAGTTTTCAACCCGCCTCGGTGGCGTAGTTGGCTAACATGCTTGTGTTGAGCTCGGCTGCTGATGGCGGGGAGATCGAGGTTCGAATCTCAGTCAGGTGTATTGAGATTTTTCTCCTAAATGGTTTTCTGCCCTCCCTCCACGCATCTGTGGCTATACTTCTAATAAATATAATCTTCCACGTCCTTAAAACTATTAGCTTAATTTGTTCATAGGCGTAAAACCCAAAAGCGTAGTAAGACGCAATAGTAATGAAAAAAGAATTATTAACCAGCTACTTTTTAAAAGGCTCAAATGTTGTAATTATAAATATTTTGACCCATGGCGAAGTATATTTACACTTATTTATAATATTTTTCTATCTTAACGGAATAAGAAATCATATAAAAATATTTCGAGTAACCTAAATTAACATTAAACTTAAAACAAAATTGAATCAATATTTAACTTGTCATCAAGATAATATTTAATTTAGTGTAATAATCTAAATTACAGGGTCTCTACACCGTTTCAAGTCAGTGTATTTTTTCGAAATGGTTCCCTGTTCAAGAGCGACAGAAAATGTTTTCTATACTAGCGTCATGTAAGTACAGATATTGCATATGATAGGAGCTTAATATTTTAACAAAAACTAAGATATACATCAAATAACGGTGTCGTTTTTAATTAAAAAACTATCAACCTCTTCAAAGTTTGGCTGTGTATTTTATTTTTATCCTAAAATAGAATGTTCCTATTTATTGTGGATTAAGATTTTTTATTGTTTTTCTTTTCCCTCTTTTTTATTGACATGACAAAGAATGATTGAATGTGCAGGGTGAACGGGAATATAATGTTAGACAAAATAGAGAAGTAGTTCCAAAAAATGACACAAACCATTTTAGCTTAAACCTGACAGCGAATGATACTTTCTCACATACCGAGAGGGTCTCCTTAAAATTTGGATAATTCTAGAAACACTTTAAAATTAATATTATGTCTAAGGTATTTGACGTTAACTTTCTCAACTGTAGTAATCTGAAAATCAGTTTGGTCAAATCAAGTTGTCCATGATGATTTAGTCGTTCAATCATGTCAATACTAACTTTAATCGATGTGTGATCTTTTTTTTTGTTCTTTTAGCCGGTATAATCGCCAGTTTATTGAATAACAGCCTGTTTGGAGTTATAGCTGGTATTTCTTGGGAGCTTGTATTCTATTTTTGTGGAGTAATATCTGTGACGTGGTTCGTCCCTTGGCAACTCTTGGTGTACAGCACCCCGGAACAACACCCAAGAATATCCGCTGGTGAGAAGAATTTTATTCTTAAGGATATGGAACACAAGGAAGAACTAAATAAAAAGGTTTGTCTATCATGCTTCAGCTATGATGAATTTTTTTTTTAAAAGTATAGATATAGAATCCCATATTGGTGATCGGATGATACGAGGCATTGGACCGAAATTTGGACTTGGGAGTCAACGATGGAATAATCCTATATAGAAATCTTGTCAAGAAAGCTGAAGATGGTTTGACAGTTTTATTTAGCTTCAACTTACCTATCTTACTAAAATTTTTATGAATATATTATAATCCCATCCTTAGTACTTATATAAAATAATGACTTAATTTTGTACTAAAATTAACACGGTGTTCGGAAACTCATCGCCCAAACTGCACATATAGCTTGATTGAACCAAAATAATAATAATAAAAAATCCCGATAGACTTATATTAGGAAAATTATGTTGATACCATTAAATTGTGTTCAGAGTTTTGAAGTATAGCCCTGGGATAGCAAGGCTGTTCAAGCATGCGTGTACAACGGGGTGCATAAGAGTTAGGTGCACGACACTGCACATGTAATAATGGAAATAACTTTCTGTGATTTAGGAACGTTAATGATGACCCTCGGAACGTATCGTATTTTTAGATGGACAGGTGTGACGTCTACTATCAATTGTGATATGTTCTGCTACCATGTTCCAAGATGTCAAGGTGTGTAGTGCCGTGCGACTAGATACTATGCAACCTGATGTACATGCATGCTTGGTTATCTTTGCTATCCCGGCGCTGTACGCCGAAATTTTGGACAAAATCTAATTATGCTAGCATAGCTTTTTGGATGTACAGTAAGTGGTATAAGTATTTTGTATTACTTTTGGTACAAACAAGCTATATGTGCAGTTTGGGTTATGAGTTTCCTAACATTCTGTAAATAAGGTAATAAATGCAGTATAATAGCACAGCTATAAAGTGAAAAACGGATAAAGTTGGATTAATGAGAGAATAATATGTCTGTGCTGTTCATTACGATATATCTAATGCTAACAATTCATCTTGAATTTTTGGTTTGTACATAAATATATTAATATACATATTTCCGAAAAAATTCAAACTATCGGTGGTGAATTCACAACTAAACAAAAACTTTATCTTCCATGTTTCAAAGCACACGATAAGATGAAAAACCCTTTTGAGTTAATCCATTCATTCACTCATTATCAAATAATATTTTACTTCTTAGAACACTTTAAAAAGTTAAATAATTGTGTCTATGTAATAGTGACGTACAGTTAATAGAGCTTCTAAATTAAATATATAAGTTTTTAGCTGAAAATAAATTACCGAAATAGAAATTGAGCTCATGGTCTTTGGTTAAGCTTGCCAATTAATTTACCTCTGCGCTATATAAGAATAGTCCTATGCCTAGCCATTTTCACTAACTGGTTTAAAGGAAGTCTTTGCAATGGATGAATTAATTCATTGGCACCTATAGCTCTCCTCGTATAATAGATACTGTCGAATCGGAATTGATTTCTTGCTGCCTTTCATTATAACATTATTAATGGAAGGTCTACCGAAAGCTAAATTATGGACACAGTGAGAAATTAACCTTTGTGACGAAAACAACTATATTAATTTAATATTATTTAAATTAAATAGTGACATCTGGAGACTGGAATTAAACCCGAGATCTTTGGCTTTGTGTGACAATGCTTTAACCACTAAGCTATCAAGGTGTCATCCCGTGCCCAAGGTCATTCTTTACTAATATTTTAAGGTAGAGTTTGTGATGGATGTGCGTGTGTAAATTGTCAGATACATATGTGAATTCAATTAAGATATCGAGCTATTTGATAATGCAGCCGCCCTCAACTTGGTAAGACCATATGATTTAAATGTACATTGACAAATGTACGATTGCGCATCGTGATTGAATAAATATCAAAGTTATTTTAAATTGTTAGTTACCGTATTAGCCGCATCTAATTATCATATTCTCTATAGTAAAATACATCCAATAATTAACAAATATCGCTTAAATACCTACCTAATCCATCATGATATTAGCATTCGTATATCTGTCACCGTACTATATTGGCAGAAAAAGCCCTGCAGAGTTGAAGATGGCTGCGTTATATAATGGCCCGTGAGTTCTGATCACACATGTGCAGCTAACGATTCCCACATGTTTATTACAGACTCCGCCTTAAAATATGAGTGAAGAACCACTGTGGACACAATACGATTACTCGATAGCTATGTTGTAGGAACACTGGCGTACTAATCGATTATAATTTCCAGGTGTCATTGTTCAACTTAAATAATATTAATTCAGATTCTCCTATATTCGTAATTATCAAATAACTTATATATTAATTACATGACTATATTTAGTCAAAATTTATAACCCAGTGATGTCTTTAAACGTAACCAAAGTTAATTTATATATTCTTGAAGTTAAATATAGTGTTTCTTCAATTAATTTAACATTAAATATAAACTATTCTTATTTTTTAAGCTTAATGAGGTCAGCTGTAAGGAAAATTTAAAGTTTTTTTTTTGAAGCGGTAGTTCCCTCTTAGCTTGACGGATTTAGAAAGATAAGCACTATAACACTTAGACTCCATTATATAAAATAGAAAGGGAGGGACTAAAATGAGTAGGTAGTTCATCCGTTGAGGCCTCTCGTTTAACTGTTGATAACACTTATATTCTGATGACGAGTATAAACACTCCGTTTACACTTTACACCTGTACAGCAAGGCACTGCGCTTAAACAAATTATAAAGATATATTTTACGATTAACAAATTTTTACATAGAATTTTAATCTACATCTTGACTGGACTATTCCTACTGTCCATTTTTGTGACCATACTAAACATTCTAAGTTGTTGACGATTTAAAAAATAAATAAAAATAAAGCTTTATTTTAGCACTGCGTCCTACTTTGCGTTCAGGTTATATGTCTAAAAATACATTTCAAGAAAATAATAATAATTTTGTGATAATGTAAGACTATTTTAAAAGTTATTTAGGGATATTTAGTATTTATTTCAATAAAATTATTTAAAAATTCACTGAGTTTAACCTAATTTCCTTAACTTGTTGGAGGAGTGATACTACGTGGTTTAATCCCAAAATCTATCCATATCAACCTAGGGGCCACCTCTTGTTGGCAAAGATAATGCAAACATCCAAGGATTGAGGGTGTTATGTAACCAGTTCAACGAACTCTCCGGCCATTGATCTCAGTTTTCTACATTGGAGCCGCTACTTTTTCATTCAAGTAGCCCCTCATTTGTCATCACGAAACTGAGTTGACCCTGTTTCCACGGAACTCCTGGATCTGTAGCCAGAAACTCTGACAACTAGACCACGTGTGTTGCCTTAACATGAGAAATACTATCTTAAACGTCACAATAGGGTAGCATCTGTTAAATAATATTAATATTAATGCAATATTAATTTTTATTTTTGCAATGGTTTATTTAAACTGCTTTCAGGAGAATGTTCCAGTGCCATGGAAGAGTATTATCACATCCCCTCCAGTGTGGGCCATGATCAGTGTCAACAGTGCTTCGGCTTTTGTCGGATACATGCTCATGACAGAGTTGCCAACATATCTGAATAATATGTTTCATTACAGTGTCGAATCTGTAAGTTATATTCATAAATATGGTTTAATTAGTTATATAGTCACTGTGAATTTTATCCATGTGTTTACGGTAAATTAAATTATATTTTAACCCACATCGTTTTCCACGTGGTCTAATGCGCTACATTTGCAGTAGACTATACTGCCTATGACGGAGAGATCGAGGTTAGAATCTTGGTCAAGTGTACCGTGAGGGATTTCCCAAAATAGTTTTACACTCTACCTCCACGCAAATATGATTACACTTTCTATAAATATAACCTTTATAATCCCTAAAACCACTAATTTAATTGATACATAAGCGTATAACCCAACCGGGTAGCAAGACGCAACGCTAAATAAAATTCACCTATTTCGGTGGCCACATGGCTTCTCTCTAGTGTTAGACTAGATTGCCGAGGACAGTGAGATTGAGGTTTGAATTTCAGTCGAGTGTACTGAGTGGTTTTCTAAATTGTGTATCCCCTCTCTCTTCACGAATGTGGATACAATTCTACTTAATCAAATATTTCTAAGCCGTAGCTCATTGGCTTAATTAGTACACTATCGTATGACTTGAACAGGTAGTGAGATTCTGTGCTTAGATAAAGATCAATTCCTCTCCTGTATCAGTTTCCCTTGGGCTAAATATGTCGAGGGTTTGAAACTTGGTTTGTATATTTACAACGATATGGTGTAATAAATTTATAATTTTTTCGCAATGGTGAATATAACTTGATCAGTCAAAAACTTTTAATAAAGCGAAATGTTATTTGTTTCAAAGCATCATTAAATATATTTATGACCCAATATTTATCTTTATATGACTTAATAAAAATATATCTTTAAATAGTTTGCAGAGTTAATATTCTATACATAGCTGTTTATATTTTCACATTGAGCTACTATGTAGGATTAAAAATAAATTAATCAAATATTATAAAAACATAATCTATAGAAACTATCTCCTCAATCATAGAAGATAAATAGTTCACAATTATTATTATATGACCTTTCTAAAGTGATATTATTTAAGTTATTGTTATTTTATTGAAAAAATAATAATTTGTTTATTCACTATCTTGTTTGAAATGATTTTTAATGGCTATTTAATTATTGAAGTGCTCCAAGAAGGAAAAAATTTCTTTAATAATTTCATGGCTCTTATGTATTAAAGAGAATTAGTATTTTTAATCTTATTTTTATAAGTGGTTAGAGGACGTGTTCAAATAACATTTTATATCAACAACACAGAATTTGCTTTAATTGCCTCTTGAAATTTGCAACTGTTTATAATTGGTTCGTTTAGTTTAAAAGTAGGTAACTTAAGTCGTAATTCCACGTAATTTATCAATACCTTGTCTGCTATTTTCTCTATAAAAGGCCACTTTTATTGACAAAACAACTAATTAGTACTAATACATTAGAAGACCTACTTTCCAGAAACTTATTTTGAAACTTGTGACCCAGACATCTATTGATGGCTGTGAATTCTTGAAGACAGGATTTTATAGAATTAATTTATAGTAGTTGAATAAAAAGTTTACACTAGCTCGGAGAGAAAATTGTTAACAACTCATCTGGTTTTAAGGAATGTAAAACTCAGAATATACAGCACAATAATTTTACTTGCTATCCTCTATCGGTGTGAAACGCGATCTCTTAACAAACACGACCAAAAAAAAAGGTGTTTGAAAACAAGGTTATTATAAGGATATTTGGTCCAAAAATGGACATTGATATTAGGGAATAGAGGAGTTTGCATATTGATGAGTAATATACCCTATATTCATCACAAGACATTGTTAGGATACTCAAGTCTCGTATGGGAGAATCTAGAATCGTGTTCAGGATACTGACTGGCAAACCCAATGGGGAGGTACCATTGGGGAATACCTGAACGTAGATGGGAGTATAACTTTATAATGGATTTGAAAGAGATATGGTGTGATTATGTGGACTGGCTGGTGGACTAGCTCAATATAGATATAGGCTGCTTACTTTTGTAAGTGTGACAATTGACTTTTGAGATCCTAATGCCATAGAGTAAGTCTCTTATAATTGTAATTAGAATTTTATTATAATCTTCTCTATCAACATATATTCATCACTGTGTATCACAAACTATTGGACAAACAGAAAGAAAAGGTTTTCTTATATCAGTCTACTATAGTCTTAGTTTCAATTAAATCTTAAAATAATAGAATTAAAATTATCTATTTCTTATATATGTAATAAAATGGCTTCTTAGTACATACTTATAAATACCCTTGTGGTTAATAAAATTGAACTCTATTTAATCATCATAGTTGGAAAACCACGAAAAATAAATATTAAATGATATTTACGTCATAACTAAATCAAATATAACTCAGAAAATACTAATAACATTACTGTCACATGATTGTTTTAGAGTAGCACTATCAAATATTTATCAAGATTATTTTTTAAAAAGTAATTTCCCTAACTCATGACGTGAAATATTGTGAAAGAAAAAAGATAACGCAAACAATAACATATTTTTACAATATTCTTGCCAGAGTTGCATTAACAAATAAATGATGATTAATATTTAATATCGTGTTTAGTGCTATATGCATCAAAGTATTGTGGTTATATTTGTGATGGATTTTTCTTTAGTTTTGATAACTAGCCCAGATATAAATATAGTAATCTATGTTAAATATTAATGATTACATTATTTACATTCCAGAATATAATAGAATTTTGAAAATTTGCTTTGCATAGGTTCCTAATAATTATAAATTATATATCACGTTAGTTTACGTTACAAAAATCTATTATAAGTGGTACAAAATTCAGTGATATAGTCCAGGAATCTAACACGCCAACAAACGACACAGTGGGCCGACGGAATAAACGTCGAGCTCATCTGATATTGTTTGTTATAGAAAGTTCATGATTTTAATCTTGGCTGGGCGTTATTAAATTATCTTACACATTTTA
This sequence comes from Timema shepardi, assembly GCA_902151425.1. NCBI lineage: Eukaryota > Metazoa > Arthropoda > Insecta > Phasmatodea > Timematidae > Timema > Timema shepardi. Next base: position 544,763 of record CABFVX010000006.1, on the reverse strand, counting down.
TAAATTAAAAAAAAGCGTGCTTATTCCTTCAGGGTAGGTAAATTAGAACGACCAAAAAGGAGAAAAAGATACGCTGCCAAAAAATATAGACGTAAATAATATAATTTGATTTTCACCTTTTCGATTTAATTTCTTAAGTAGGCTCTACATAATTATGGACTCAACTGGTTGACAAAAATGAAAGTTAGCACCTATTATATCACTAAACTTCAACTTAAAATAAATATTTCAAAATAACAGATATTTTTTTAAAATGTCTAACCTTTACTTAGAAAATTAATTTAATTTACATTTTAACTAATTAATTTATAAAATTAATTTTAAATTCAAATTATAATTTAATTAATTCATTATATATTTTCTAGTCTGGATACATTAGCTCAATTATGGCAGTTTTTGGAATGGCAAGCTGTATCTTGAGTGGATTTATATCACAGTGGATACAGACCAAAGGCTACGTATCAAAACTAACTGCTTACAAGATATTTAATGGCATTGGTAAGTATATGATTAACTTTAATGAATAAGATCATTCAGAGTTATACACATCATTTACTGATGATTTAAGCCGTTAATAGTTTACCTGTGTTTGAGCTAACGATTTAAACTATTATTAAACATTATTAATACATTTTAAGGTTCATTAATATAAACATATACATTTTATAATTTTGTTTTGAGCATTGTTTTAATCATTGTTTTATTGCTATTGTTGTTAAATTAAAATTACAGTTGTTATATGAAATTATAGATAAGCTATTCAAATTTCTTTAGGTATTTAAATTGTACTAAGGTTAACTCATTTGAATGTATAAACATATAATGTGACAAAATAAATACCTAAATATTGTTAAAAAAACCTTCATGGTATTATCCCACCAGCGAGTTATACCTATTGAGTGACTGTTATATAATGGTGAATATAATATCAATATTCTAGTGTAGAAGGTGTCATGTGGTCAGCACAACGAACCCTTTGGCCATTAATATCACTTTTCTAAACCAAAATTGGTACTCATTTATTCATATAGCTCCTCATTTATCTTCATGAGGCTGTAGTTGGTCCCGTTCATAACCTATTGTCTCAAATAAAAATCTGGATGTGCCGGGGATCGAACCCAAGATCTTTGGAACTCTAGACAGGAATTATGACAATTTGCCTACAGAGGTAGACTAAAGTAAGCGTGTCGAGCTCGCTTGACCCTAAAGTCCACTACAAACATTGTCAATAATGAGGGGGCAGCATTTCAGAAAGATCAATGTTGTCACCATCATAAATGGAAAAATCTCAATTTTAAAAAAAACATCACTAAAGCGAACAATATAATATTACATACAAAGTTAGTAATTACATTGTATTTTTTTAACCAAAGAATTTTAAACTGTATATTATGACATCATACTTTCTCTACGTCACCACTTGCTCTTAACCTACCGTGTGTAAGTTAACGCTAGAGGCCAGGACAGGCGGTCATATACATCTCTACACTTGTTACCATGAATGAATTTCCTCTCAGATTCCCTTTTAATGTCTACTCCTTTAAGAAAATCTTTAATGATTCTACTGTTATAATGGTGACCTGGTGGTCTAGGGGTAAGGTTTTGGACTTCTGTGCTGGGGTCCGGGGTTCAATCCTTGATCCCGGCACAGATTTATATGATTACCAAACCCTTCCTTCACCTCTGACAAGACGTGTATTAATCACAACTTGTGAATGTGGGGAATGCCAGGCCTCCACCGTGGTTCGGATTCCACGTTAAACTGTAGGTCCTTCATTTAATCTCACAATCACCCTGCCATTACACATTAGCGTAAGTGCGTGTAACCCGAACGGTAGTAAGACGTGGTGCTAATAATAATAATAATAATAATAATAATAATCTACTGTTATAATGTACAACTGCATGTCCCAAGGAAAACCAGCTTTTTATTTTATATAGTAAAAAAATATAAGAAAATTACTTTAGTTTTTGTATTTATTATTATGATCGCCCAACTTTATAAGGAATATTAAAGATATAATCTCTTCTCTGTGGCCTAAGCAATAATTTATAAGCAGTATTTTTTTATTATTTATCACATAATTTTAGGGTTTTAAAATATAATGAAAATGATTATTTTTTTTGTAAATTATATTACTTTGTTATAGGTTGCCTAGGTCCTAGCATAGTCTTGTTGATCATAACACTAGTCGGATGTGACCCATCTACGATAGTGGTGCTCCTGGGAGTGATGAAGTTATTTGGAGATGCTTACAATGGGGGGAGCGTCATTAATTCCCTCGACCTAGCAAGTAACTTTGTGGGCACAGTTGCTGGTATCAACATGACTATCGTTACAATGAATGGAATTCTAGCACCGCAATTAACAGGAATACTCACCGATGGAAAGGTAAGGAATATTATTACATCGCTAAGGTTACACCGTTAAAATATACATTTAATTAGTTAAGGTCAGCTATTTATTTTAGTAAAACACACACTTACTATTGAAAATTATTAATTAATGTAATTAACTTATTTGAATTTAGTTGCAAACTATTTTTCTAGACAGTAAATTTAGTAATACCTATGTTTGTTTATTTATTTGAACGTTGCAATATTGACATTTTAATATTATCATTAATTATTCTATATATTATGCTCATGAAATACGAATACTTTAACATTTCTTGGGCTTATAACTTTAAAATAAAACATTGTTGAATATTTCAATTTGTGACCTTTATCATTAATCCTGATATTAGTTTTATAAATTTCCCCAATTTTGTCCTATCCTGGGGCAAGTTTATTCTTTTCATCTGTGTAACTTCTTCTAACATCGTCCACTAGTTGATCCATGTAGTACTCCAATCTTATCTCCTATCATTATTTTAGTCAAACTATCGTTACTAGATTTATGGCCTATCATGCTAGCTTTTCTTTGCTCTATACTTTTCCAAATTTCCTTTCATTTGGTATTTTTAGCACTTTTGTATTTAAAACCATCTACATTCATATTTACATTCATGATATTTTCAACATTCAGCTGTACCAACACTTTTAAAATACTTAATCTTTTCCTTTCATGTGCGTTTCATATCTATAAAGAACAATGACCTTTGTAATATTCTAATATTTCTTAAAACTTGTTTATTTCAGGAAACTTTAACTCAATGGAAAATAGTTTTCTATATAGCAATGGTGATATCTGCATTACCATTCTTCATATTTATGATATTCGGAAGTGCTGAGGAGCAATCGTGGAATATACAGGAGAAAAGATATAAAGAAAAAGAAGATATTAATGAAAAGAAACATATATCAATTGATATTATTAATAAATAATATTATGTAAATATGAAGTAACAATTCTTTAATATCCCAACATATTTTATCACCAAACTTAAATATGTGAAATACTTTTAAATATACGTAAGAAACACCTGCTTAAAACCACCCTCCTAGATGTAATAAAACTGATATTTTAATTGAAGAATTGTTTTAAGCTTTTACAATAATAAAAATAATATTACTTTTTAATATGTTTAAGGATTAAATAAATAATGAACATTGCAACCTGTTTGACTGGAACAAATAAAATATTTAATTGCATCTGTAATTTGTGTTAATGTTTTATATGTTAAATTAGTATTTATACTCAATAAATCATTTATGTTTAAATCAAAAAGCAAATATTGAATTGAAATAAATCAATTAAAATATAGTTTTAAAGACAAAATATCTCTAAATTTCTGCTGTATTATTTCTGAATAGCATAACAATGTATAAATATATAATTATTTCTTGTTATATTAATATCACCATAAACTATATTTCCTGCATTCAAGTTGGGGTACGGGTAAAAACCGAAATAAAAGCGATCGCAAATTTTTTTCGGGTTTATTGCAATAGGACTATTAGTTGGTTGGGCAAATTGCGATGTCATATTTAACTCGTCTTGTAAAATCACGACTTGATTATTTATTCATACTGCTATATCATGGATGGGTTAAAATATGTATAATTAATACTATGGGAATATAATATTTTGATACGCACTATCTTTTCTAATAAATATAATATTACGTTATGATTTTTATATTAATTATGAAAATAACCTCATACGCGCGTAAGCTTTACGTACGTGCTTTTCGTTCACTGTGAACACTTGGTCACAAACGGAAATGTTTATCACCGGCTACTAACTATGTCCTGTATTAGAGTGAGTCAGAGATTACGAAAAGGCCTGAAGTCAGAAACCATCCATCAGTCCCATCGACCGAGATGTCTCAATCCTTGTGCCAGGCTACTCTCGAATAGGCTATGCCCGTCATTGTTCGTCCAGCTCTAGACAGTGTTATAAGTAGTAATTAGTGCGTAGCAGTTTATTATGGCATTCATGATGTTGATAAAAAAAATTGTCTCATGCCAAGCGTCTTGAAATGAGCAAAAGTAATGCAAAGCATTATGAACTAGTGAATGATGGGGCAAGGGCTAAGAAATCTGCAAAGAAGTCATGCAATAACTACAGAAGCATAAATGTGTTTTTATGTTTTAACAATAAATGTGACAAATATATTAATTGTCCCTATCACAGAGGCTAAAGGTGGAATAATCTATTATGCCAAAGAGAATAAAGTTTATAATATTTTACATTAAGATTTTTTAAATACTCGTCATGGGACCCAAATAGTATGGAAAATATCTAAAATCAAAATATAAAACGTATTTAGAGACATCATAATGATATGCTTAATCTATGCAAATGTTTAAAAAAGTTCACACATCCAAAGAAACCTGTGATTTTTATTGAAATTATTTCTCGGGGGCAAATAAATATTATTAATATGCTGGCCTGTATGGATATAGAATTCCAAATCATAATGGTAAATCAAGATCATATTAGTAAAGTTAAATGTCTACATCCTTTAAAAAGTAAAACTGCTGATGAAGTCACTTTTATTTAAATTATTTATGTTTTATCTTTGGATCGCCAAGTGTGCTATAAACTAGCAATGGTCGTGATTTTTCAAATCGTGGGTTAAATAAACTTAAAGACGTGTAGGCTGCAGTCCCTTTGGATGCAATCTTGCGCAAGTAAACTGTATGCGCGAGCTTGCGCAAGCTTGCATGAAGAAACAAAATTCGGATAAATCCATATAAACCCATGGTGGCGCGCCCGAGCTGGTCACACTGTGTGCGAACTGGATGCGCAAGCTTGTACAATCTTGTTGCACGTGCAACCGCGGATCAAATAAATTTGTTTCTTCATGCACGCTTGCTGTATCGACGTGAGAGTTATTTTATTTCCCTTGTTTTTAAGAGGTGATAGTTTTGTCCTTGGGCATTTGTTTTTGTGTTTACGACGGAAATGGATATGCTAATAGCATGTGTTGAAGCAAGAAGGACCATCTGGGATGCCTCTTCTACGAACCATAGCAACAGAGGCATTATAAAGAAACTGTGGGCGGAGATAGGAACCATATTGGATATTCCAAGTAAGTAATGATATATTTGAAAAACGGTGGACAAAAATAATATAATTACCTACTGAATAGTTATGCTTCATTATTAGTAGTTAGCCTATGAAAGTTTGAAAAATGTTTGGGTTATTTGGTATTCAAGTAGTGTTTAAAATCATCTCCGATTTTAATTTCCTTTTCAGTAGCTCTATTGTATCTACGCAAGTCATCATTTGGCCGGTAGTCTCGAAGGAGCTGTGTTTGGTTATGTGCAACATAACTATCCACTTCTGCACTTCCTTATATATCAAAAATTTTATACAACATGCACACACATTTCAGAATCACGTCTACATTAGCCAGCACACACTGAATTTCAGTTTTAAGAACTCGCTATATTCTCCATCATCATCTCTATTCTTAAAATAATCTTTAACCCATTCTTCCCTAAATGGCTTTCCATCCATCATTACAAATTTCAACACACCATTTTCCAACAAAATTCTTCTTCGTCCGATGACTCCATCTTGACAGCTCACTGGAGTGATTACTTGCACCTAGTTTCAACCAATGTGACCAGTTCGTACACGCGCAAGCTTCTTGCGCACGCTTGCGCAACCTAAAACTTGCGCAAGCGTGCATCCAAAGTGACCGCAGCCGTAGGAAGGGTTGAATATCGTCCAGTGTCAAATGTTTGAACCAGGATGTAGTCTTACTTAAATGGAAGTGAATATTTCAAACCAGTGGAGTGAGAGACTGAGATTTTGCCAATTCGGAAAGAACAGTTCATTACATAGTGGTACATATGAAAAACACCTTTCGAAGCATTGTTTGGACGTAAAGCTCATATCGACATAAACTCATCTGTGATACCATATAATGTCCTGAATTACTCAGTTTCAAAAGAAGACCACACACATGCACTAAATACCTCACATAAAGAGAATAACCGAAGTGATGATTAAAGCTAACAAAATGACAAATCGTTAAGCTCTACTCAAATTATTACTACAAATGTAATTCCAGTACAAAATAAACAAAAACACATATGTTATCATTAATCTGCACTATGAAGATATTAATGCGTGTAACATTTTTTTTTCAATCCATTCATAAAACTTGTGCAGTAAGTGAAGGCAGCAAATTGTATTGTATGTGATATCATAGTAAGAAACGAAAAGAAAAATCAAAGACAAAACTGGAAGACCTGGAAAATAAAAGAGAGAAAAAAATTATCGATTGAAAAGGGGTTTCCAAAACTGGCTATTCGAACAACAGTGAAAATTCCAACTCTTAGCTTCGATAAAAGTAAAGTAGATGCAAATAATATTCTGGAGCCAGTTTTAAGAGTGACTGATGACGGTTATTAGAATAAATCAGCTGTATTTTCTAAAGAAATCAAATAGTTTATTGTAAATAATCATTTTGTAAAGCAGAGGAAATTCCAAACAAAGAAATACATCTCAGAGAAACAGGTAAAAAAGAATCACGTACTAGTGGGTAGGAGCACGTTCACTTTTTTTTTGCAGACAGAAATGTTCAAATAAAAATGTAAACGAAACGCAAAGAGCCTAAAATGCAATTCAAAGTGTAATTAATCTTTTTCCTGCATCAACAAATAAACTGTGAGTCCGTTTATATCTTTTCATACTTTCAGTTTTTAGCTATTCTTTATGTTTATCATTTAAATATTTTATATTTATCACAAAAATCATTATTTTACATTTGATGATTTTATTTTTTATGTTGAACATTTTTTTACATAAGAAAAATTTAATTTAGTAGCTTCTTAATTCTGTAGTAAACTTTTATTTTCTTACATTAAATTTAATTATTTTACTAATAATTTTTAATTTTGCATTATTATTTAAATTGTTGAGTTAATCGTGATCTGACAAAAGACGATCAATTATATCTAAATTTTCCCGGGCACATCCCGAAATACCAAGATACATCGGGCTTTACCAAGATAAAATATGCTTTGCCCAAAACTGGTAGGTGAATCCCAAATTTCCCGGACATATTGCAATTAGCCCAGGATTCGGCATTTGCATCCTTTAAACTAACCGTTAATGCTATTAACATATTAACTGTCCTTTTTAACCATGTTTATCACTACGGTGAAAGCAAGTTCAAACAATAATATGTCAAATTATTACAATATATAAGAATTATGAAACATGTCGTTCAACTATCCATCAAGATTGTATAGTTTTGTAAATATAGCTTGGTTCATTGAAAAAATTATTAAAAGTATTTCATTGAGACAAATTATATTATATATCTCTATCATGATTCTAGGTCTTAAATATAGTGTTGACTTTGATAGAAATAATGAAAATACGATGGTTAAAGAAGATCTTTAATGTTTAGAAAATTGTACATCAAACAGGAACTTTAACATGATATTTGTTAAAACTAACATTATTGTTATTAGATGCTCTGTCTTATAACAGGAACGTTCCTTCAGTCAGTCTACTTAGCTAGTGTTCCCTGTCCTATGCCTCCTCTTTCTGCTTCCAAAATATTTAAAAAACAACATTAATGTTTGATTTAATCCGCCACCTTTAAAGAGTTGGAGAATTGTATGCACATAGGCCCCTATTTGGTAATACAAATAAACTTTCCATATCTTAATGTTATAAGGCTCAGGTATACATATTATCTTAAACATAACAGTAACTAATTTATTCAAAATACTTGCAAAAGTATTATATCTAAATTCTCCCAATTTTATTAATAATTGAGATGTTAGGGATCTTACTCATTATTCTCTTCAACCTTAGAAGGTCTCGAGAGCATTTGTACTATAAAATACTGCCAAACTATTCTTTAAATTAAAATTTAAAATATATTGTTTTTATGTATCTACTGTTTCTATGGAACCAACTTTTAAAGGTAGGCTCTTTATGAAATCTTGCTAAGCCCTGCTTTCCATTCACAGTGGGAATCCCAAAATGAGATTTTATACTCTGTTTACCTTCTTCGAGGACGTCAATGGCACGTTGGTGGAATTAACTTTCTATATGTTATAGACACATATAAACTATAATAGTTTTAATGGATAGGCAAACAATATTATTGACACGATAATTGGTTTAAGAAAAAACGTTTAAACATCAGGCATAAGAACGGATAGATGTATGTTAATGATTTGTAGTGTAACAGGGGAACTCATGAAAAAAAAATCAAAGCTTTAAATTATGTCCTAGAAAATAAGTTAAGCAAATAGTTAATTATGTCATAAAAATCTGAAATAGTTCACTAGAATGAGGACCATATTATTGTGTTACTTTGTGAATGGACAAAAAAGGTTTCCGACTATTAATAGATCATTCGAAATACTGAAAGGTTCTCTCAGAAATGTTATTAAGAATAATATTAACTCTGTACTGGCTTACCTCCAGATAAAATGAAGAATGTATTTATAAACCAGTGCATAGAAAAAATAAATTAATGGAAACGAGGTAAACTCTTAATACATACAATATGTATTATAAGCATATCAACAACATGTATTTTATAATCGAATACAGTTATATAGTTCTTTATTATTCAGCTCGTTAAATCTATTTATTTTTTAATTCCTTAAAAGATTCTTAAATTTCGTGGACGTATTAAAACTATAACTAATTCAGATCAAAAATGGGATGTCGAGTATTTACGAATATATTATTTACCACACTATTAAAATTATTAAAACCAGTCTTTCAAAATAAATAGGATTTGAGAGGTATTAATTATTTACTTAATAATATGGTTACGTTCTTGAAAGTGAATTAAAATCAAATCTACTTGTTGTGTTTACTAAACAACCAACTTTAGCTTTTTCGGTCAGGATTCTAAAGATGAGACTTCAAGGACCATATTCAGGCATACCATTGAGCGTACTAACGCTTCTAGATTTTTAGAAACCATGTAAGTAAGGTTTTTAGTAAACCTTTTCTTTTGATATAATCTGATTTTTCACTAAGAATAATACATGTAAATAATCTTAAGATATTTATTTATTTTACTACCTCACACTAAGTTTTGGATTTTCCAAGGCAGTGTTCCAAAAATGGTATGGGGAAGCATACTGGTGTACCACGGTGAATTAGGTGAGCTCTCGGGCCACAGCCCTTAGCGTCACACATCACTGTTCAGTAAGAACAGTAATGAAGTTTGTACTAGCAAAAGCCTTGCGTCATCCACATTTCTTACTGACTCTAGGCCTATTTATTAATATTTTGATTACATCTGACAAAAAAAAACTTTCGCTCAAATTTAGAAATGCGTTTAAATCAAATTACTAGGTGTTTGAAAAAATAATATATCCAAAAGTTAAAGGAACAGAAAAATACTTTCTACCTTTATTATTTGAACATTTAAAGATACTTCAGGGGAAAAAAGTTATTCTATAAATTTCCTAATTTTGATTTATCCTAAAACACCTTGCACTTTATGCGTAATCTATTTTATGCTGCCACGGCATCCATCCAAACTAAAACTGCGTGACACAAAAATATGTGAGAATTTTAAGTGTATCACTAACTTAAATACTATTTTGTGGAACTCTGGTTCTTGTTAGAGATGTGAAAAAAGTATCGATACTTTACTAATATAGATATTTTCCTTTTGATATTAGTATTTTTACTCGATACTTTTTTCGATACTTTTACTGGTATTAGTTCTCACACTCCAGTATCAGATTGTTATCGAAAGAATCAAAAATTTTCCGTCTTAAATCATGACGGGGATTAAATGTATACTATTGTGGTCTGTGGGGGAAGAACAAATTACACTATTTATCAGTTGTAACTCATTTTATACATGTTCTGATTTCTGAATGAGCGAAGGAGCAAGTGTCAACCAGTCTTCTTACACCTTATTTAATCAATGAGCACGGTCATTGCAAACTTAACAGAAACATTTTTGTAATGCTTAGTCATTATAATAATTGTCAGTATTTAGATAAAATAAAAATAAAATTATGGTGCAAAAGTTGAAGTTAAAATTACTAGATAAAATAAAGACTTTTTCGGATTAAAATTTCGATACCGATAAATACTGTTATCGATAATTTTCTTTCTATGCTAGTATAGTATCAATATTTTTCTTTCTATACTTTATTGAACACAGTATCGATACTTTTCTTCCGATACCACATCTTTAATCCAATAAATTAGATTTACATTGTATAAAAGGGCTGTTGAAGACAAGGGTTTGTAATCCAGAGGTTGGTTTTGAGAGGGGTGCAATTAGTTTTTATAAACATCTTTCAAGAATAGATTTGATAATTTTAATTAAAGTAGTTTTTAATTTATAATAATTTTAATAATAACAATTAAAGTAGTCTTTAATTTATAATAATTTGAATAATAACAGTATATCTATATTATAAAAATAAATTAAGTTAATTATACTACTAAAAAGATAACTTGTATGAACAAATAAAATTTTGACCAACACATTTGTAGTTTTAGTATTGCAAATTAAAATAAGACATAAATTACTGTTACAATAAATGTAAAAAATAATTTTGTACAGTAAATCTGTCTAAAATATTTAAGTATGATAGAAAAAAATATCAATCATTAGGCTATCTTTCTTAATTTCGTGATCTATCCACCCGAAGATTTTAGAATTAAGCTACTTGCTTTTCTTCACATCAGAGTCTGATTTACAAACCCTTCCTTCACCTCTAACAAGACGTGTATTAATCACAACTTGTGAATGTGGGGAATTCCAAGCCTCCATCGTGGTTCGGATTCCACGTTAAACTGTACGTCCTCCATTTCATCTCACAATCACCCTACCATTACACATTAGCGTAAGTGCGTATAACCCGAACGGGTAGTAAGACGTGGTGCTAATAATAATAATAATAATAATACACATCAAAGCGAATATGAAAAAGTAATTAGATAGGTAATTCAAGCTAAAGGATAATAGAGATTGAAACTGCATATATGAATCGGCAACTATTTACAACACTAAAGTGTAGATTTCGATATATTTAATTATTTGATAGGCAAGAGGGGTGGTTTATCGCCTCCATCACATTCCCCTGTATCTACCACTGGTTGGCTAGGATTTTTTTTTTTTGTCTAAATAACTGTTGGTGTCATTCATTATTAGTGGTCTTACACATATGATTCATCTCAGGATTTTCATTTCTCTCCTCAAGATTTTGTGCCCAATTACTTTTACGAAACTAGCCTCCGCAACCTTACCTTTTAAACTAAGCCGTTATTTAATTATGTTTTTTAATAATATGTTTTATATACACCTATAAATGTACTAAACCTCTGGTAAATTAGAACACATATATCTTTGTTATTAGTCCACTTTAGACATTGAGCTGCCATTTAAACAATGAGTCTTCCCTTTGGTAGAAACTTCAATTTTTCATAGAAGAGGAAATATATAAGCTCTTCGTTATTGTATTTCCCACCTTAACAATTATTATCAAATGAATAGTTGTTTAATCTGATAACTACTGTTTTGATACAAAGATAATGAAAATTAATGGCAACAAGTAGTGATTGTTTAAAGTGTCATATGACTTTAATGATAAATACGGATTAATAAAATATGTTTTTTATCAAACATAGAAAAATCTTCATAAGTCTGAAAAGATCGGATCAGTTTTTTTTAATAATAAACAAAACTATATGAAATAAGCTGACCTGTGACTGGCACTGTTGAATTTCACCACAGCTGATATTATTTTTGATTATTTTTTAAAAATTAAAGTTAATTACACCTGATCCCCTCTAAGAATTACTCTATTCGCTTCTGCTGCGTGGTATAAGGTAATAAAACACTCAAAAATAAGTTTTATTTTCTGAGATACGGGAGTTTTAATTGACGCCATACAGGAATGTTGTGAATACACAACGGTACTAGTCGTGATGTCATACGTCTGGTTCATTGCCACCTTTTGTTTATATTGCATGGTTCGTGAAAGTTCTATAACGTGTCTGAAAGCCTTATCTTTTTTTTCTGTAGTTGTTATTAACGTGCGATCGCTATTATGCATTACAAAATTAATTGAAGGAAGGAACTCATAGAAGAAAAGTCTTTTTCAAAAAAAATATAATTAACATTTTGAAATGATCTCGTTTGTAATATTTTTTATGTTCGTATTACGTACTAACTGAAACTATTATTTTATGATTGTTGGGTATTTTGGGGATTAGGTTACAAAGTTCTAGTTATTGTAGTTTTGTATTTATCACTTACCATGTACTACATTTATTTTATAATATTAAGGTAAGTTTTGGAAATAGTTTAACAAATTTTGTATTTTTTTTAGTAAAATTTTAAAAAAATCATTAAATTAAAATATTTATTTAATAATATTACTTCAATAATAATATTCAATATTTTAACGTATGTGTTTTTGATGATTATTTATAACATTAAATTATATTGCAAAACTGTAACTGCGCCAGTATTCATGTTATTTTTTAAACACCAGTTCCAGAAAATCAATTAATCCATGCGCGAATATATTTGTTTTATAGAGTATTAAGAATATAGTGAAGTTAACACGAGTCAAGGGTAATCTTTTAGCAGTTTACATATCAAAATATCATTGTGATCATAATAAGTTAAATAATTCTCCAGTAGAACCGCCCGTTATCTAGTTTTTTCACTTTGGTGATATCAACAGATCTTGAATATCTTTCAAGGGTGTCCTGTAATGACAACTTTTTCGATTCTTAAAAAAAATCTAATCTAATGCCACTATGCTTATGACATAAATTGAACAACACTGTGAATAAAGTTAAACCTTATTTTTATTCTGGAGTGGTATTTGATTTGCTTTGGTATCACAACTGCAGACCCACTGCCCTTAATTCACGTTCCCTACACCCCCCACACGCCTCTTAACTGTTTGACTTATTAATTATAAAGTTAGTCTTTATATGACTTATGCCTTTAACAAATAATGTTGGAATATTAATATATAATTAATAAAATATGTTTAAAAAATTAGTTTATTGAAAACAATTTTATATGATATGTATTAAATTGGTGACCTGGTGGTCTAGGGGTAAGGTGTCAGACCTCTATGCTGGCGGCCGGGGTTCAATCCTTGGTCCCGGCACAGATTTATTTTATTACCAAACCCTTCCTTCACCTCTGACAAGACATCTTGTGAATGTGGGGAATGCCAGGCCTCCACCGTGGTTCGGATTCCACGTTAAACTGTAGGTACTCCATTTCATATCACAATCACCCTACCATTTACACATTAGCGTAAGTTCGTATAGCCCGAACGGTTAGTAAGATGCGATGCTAATAATAATAATGTATTAAATAACCTCTCTTTATCACAAATAAGGTATAAAAGGTGCATTTTCAAATATAAACTTTATTTATGGGAAACTTTTCTTGTATGTAAAGAAAATAGGTACCTAATAAATAAGACTTCTGAACTTATAATAGTTATTAGCTCACAACATGCTATAACTATCAACGTGAAATTTGATAAAATCAAGTTTAGGATTCATGATTATTTATTAACCTATTAATTTAAAAGCAAACATCTAAACAGCTACTACAAATTACCATGGCTCATGATCTTACTTTTAAAAATAGCGGTATGTCTACAAGAACTGTCGCAATCAAAATAGACAAATAAAAGTTAGATAATAGTTATGTCAATATATTGAAAATACTATTAGGTATATTTTAAAATTGACTTAAATATAATTAGTTTTAACACGGCCACATTATATAATATGTGTTCAATATTTTCTGACCTGGGATCGTAAATGGCCATTCACAGATACTTTTCTATTTAAAAACCAAATCTATATATTTTGAGTTCTATATAAAGTAGAATAAAACATTATACTTCTTATGCTATTACAAGAGTAATAAGGACTAGATCATGTAGCCCATATACGTGACTTTATGTTAAGGGTGTATATATATTCAGGTTTAAGTTTCTTACATTTTGGCATTATCTTTTCAGTATTTTTTTCTAGAACCCAAATTTAAATTTCTTGAACTTTATAACCCATTGATATTTATAATTCCTTTTTTTAAAACTGACAATTATAATTATGATTTAAGATTATTTTTTTGTAAAAATGATCAAAATTGCTGAGATAACTTCCAGTTACGTATGTAGTTATTGTTTTAGTCAGCTTTCATATTAAAAAATAAATTGTACGGAACTCCTCACGGATTTTCTACCTTTGTTGTTTGAAAATTGAGATATTTACTCAAAACTCGTAATATATGTGAAACGAAATAATATACACTAGCAAACCCCAGCATAAATTGCACTATACTTATGTAAAGCATTTTATTTGAGTTCCGGTTTTAAATTTTATAATTTTGTTTTTAAAGAATTTATGTCCTCATTTGTATATTTGAACCGATAAAAAAGATCAATGTTGGATCCACAAGGGTCAACACTTCGTATTAAAATTTCAACTTCTCATTAAAATGTTCTACATTTTATTAGGTGTTGCAAATCTTCATGCCATCGCATTATTATTAAATTCCTCATTTATTCATTTTTACCAATAAAAATTTAAATATTGATTATTGAGGTTAAAATGGATATAGATCATATTTGTACAAACATTTCTCCTAAGAGGTTTAAGGGAAAACAACATAAACATTTAGACACTTACTTATATTTAATTACTCTATGGCATTGGAGAATTATTGTGTTAAAAACTTAAGTAATATATCTTTACAACTTAAGCTCACACAATTGTATTAATATATTTGCCAATATCTCAGAAACTGTTGGATTTATAAAAATATATATTTCATATAAATGTTTTTTTATTTTTAATAGTCCTACAATTTTGCAATGATAAGTTATTTAGTATCTCAAATAGTTGCGTAGATACGGAAGTTTCTGCTTCTATAAAGTACCCTAAAATTAATTTTCATGGTAAAATGAAACTAGCCAGTTTATGTTTAATTTTGATCAACACCTAGATACGAATTTTAATCAAAATCGTTTGTCAATTTTGAGAGAATAGATTTTTTCTCTTTTCGCCATTCAGTAAACTACCCTTAATTTTAGGGTTATATATTCAATTCCAAAAACACCTCGGGGCAATCCAATGAAAACCCTATATACCAAGTTTTAGCCCGATTGGTAAAATAGTTTAGGCTCTAGTTGGAGGTACAGACAAACAGTCGGACAGACAAACGCAAAGTCAAAAACCACTATTTTGGATTCGGGAGGTCATGAAACGTCAAGATTCATCAAAATCTTGATTTCGAATTTTTTGACGATCACAATACTTTCTCTGCCTGTAAGATAGCGAGAAAGTAAAAAGGTTAAACACTCTTCAATGTGCCAGATAAGAAGATATATATCATCATCTAATCATTGATGCTATCGGTATATTTAATGACAAAATACATATGTAACAACATTCCTTCCATACAATTTGAAGCTCACAGATAGAAAAAATACCTTTAGTACATTTCAGTGCGTGCCCAAACAAAAATGACTACATCAAAAATAGAAGAAAATAAAAATATAGGTAAGCTTTCTTATATTGGCACATTGAATAAGTACATATTTATAAATGACCTTGATTGCTTCAAGCGTTTAGTTATTTTATAGTTATTTTTCTTAAATCTAATTTATAGTTTTATCAACAAAATTTAAAACTCAAACCTTACAAACGGTTTATAAACATCTTTATAAACCTTTTCATGTATAAAACCACATATGGATTAATAATAAATATCTTATCAAGATTAATATAGATTAATTATTATTTTAGTTATTTAATGCAGATATATGTTAATTAACTAACATGTTGTTTAGTATATTATTTGTAAACACAAGGGAACATTGATTTTTTAACATCTTTATATATCTAAGTCCACTGATGACCTCTAATAATAAAAAAAATATTTTGAAGTGTATAGTTCAAAAAAATAACTTTAATATAATACTGTATTTGAAAGATTTCTAAGACTTATGATACTTTTATAGAAACGTTCTATCATTCATTTTTGAGGAAACTTTTCCCCATTTAAATAAAAAGACCTCAACTTTCTTAAATATTGATTTAGTTAGGTATTAAACGCATTACTTAATTCACTTATTTGTTTTACGAGAAGAAAAGGTTCCGCGGCTATGCGTTCCTACCCGCTATATTGTGGCACTGATGGCGTCCATGGGGATATTTGTGCAGTTCTTACTGAAATTCAGCGTATCTGTGGCCATCGTAGCTATGGTCAAAACAACATCCAGCGGAACTACAAACGTCACTAACATGGATGCCTGTCCTAATACTGCCACTATATCAACGGGAGCATCTGCTAAGGTAGGATAATGTAGTCATTATATTACATTCCTTTTTTTATGGCCAGGATGAACTAATTAAGAAGCAAACTATTAATAGGTAGCACATTTTAATTATGTTGTGTACATTCATCAAATAAATTAATCGGGTTCAACAAAAATACTCCCAGATAAAATCCCAGTTAAATTCGACAGTATTTTAATCTATAAAAATTAATAAATCACTTCATTCTTACATTAATACGTAAAAATATAAGTGTTTGCTAATCTCTGTTAATAAAGTTAAGAAACATCCTAAGAACAATAGATTAAGATAAATAGATATTAGATTATTATGGTATGATAATAAAAAGTAAAGTTCAATAATAAAGTATCACCTAGAAAATATATGTTTCTAGTTAACCATCAACATATTTACAAATTACCTTGATCCATTTTAATAATGCTTGATAAAGTATAATATTAAGATTATTTGAGCATAATAAATTCCTTAAATAATCATTTAATTCTAAGAACAAATTAGTTTTTAAGATCTTCCTCTATTCATAAATGACATACTGTTTCCCGACATTTATACATCTTACAGAATAGGTCTTCTACCCAAAATGCAAAGTTCATCTTTTATCTACTGTTTTGCTAAAAGTTCACTTCTCTGACACCCTAGAGAATAAAACTAAAACTATTAAAAATATGTCTAACTTGGCAATATTTTTCTATGTGTACTTGAGTAATAATAAATATATTTGTATATAAAAAAGGCAGAACTAAGATTATATAAAGGTAATCTTACATTTAGTGATGTTAAAAGTATGAATAACTATGAATAAATTGATAAGTGGTTAGAACCTGTGGACAATAACAGTATCAAAACCCTACAAAAATATGAATAGAGTGGAAAGCAAGGCTAAAATAAAATAAGTAACTTTCTTCAACTATTCTAATTAAAATGTGTGCAAAAAGCAAGTGTTAAAATTACTAACATCAATACTAAGCATATAGCTATATCATATTTAAAGTTTATTTTGTTAATTTATAAATAAAACAATTTTGGTAATTTATTTCTTAAGATTAATATTTTATATATAAAAATAAAATAGTAAAAAAACTCAAATTAAAGGGTTCACACACTAAATGGCGAGCAACATGTTTAATACTGCCAATTAAGTTAGGGCCTGTGTTAAAATCCTGGACAAATTTGCAAAGAGTATTTGTAAAAGGTATACCTTTGTCTCTCAACACACATTTAGGTAAATTTCATCGAAATTCAAACTTTCTCATCACTGACTCATTAACCTAAAATAGTATAATATGATTATTTTAAGAGAAATGGTACGAGGGAATAATTAGAAAAGATAGTAATAACTTATTTTACTCCAGGCAACTTTATTTATATTATAGAATTCCGATTTCTTTGTCAAGGCTTTCTACAAAAATACTCATTTACACTGAAATACTTATATACTCTATGGCATTAGGAACACAAAATTCATTTCCACAATTACAAAGTACGCCACCCATCCCTATCTTGAGCTTCTCTACCCAGTCACCCCCACCCCCTATCTCTTTCAGGTCCAGTCTAATGCTACACTCCCATCTGCATCTAGTTCTTACAATTGCTTCTTCCCATTGGGTTTACCAGTAAATACCCTGAACACGGCTCAAGATTCTCCCATGGATATTGTATAATTTACATGATTTGATTATTCTTACAATGGCTTATGATGAGAACATTGCATGAAATCTCTTCCCAGTTCCAACATCCTTTTTTGGATCAAATAACTTTCAAAGCACTTGGTTTTTGAACACCCTATTTTTTACCATCATATAAATAAAGAGGCCACGTTTCACACTCAAGAAGAACAACCGGTAAAATTATTGCTACGTTGTTAAATTAAGCTTAGAAGTTTATGGTTTTGACTTAAGTGTCTAGTTATCAATTACAACTAAATTCATTTTATCTGAAATAAGCACTGAATGATAAATGTTAATTTTTATTCTGATATCAATCATGGTATTTTATTATTTATTTTAAATATCCATTTCCAGCTTAGTCATAAAATACAAATCGTTTCTTTTGTTCAACAGGAAGGGGAATTTGATTGGAGCGGTACGATGCAAGGTTTCATCTTGTCTTCCTTTTACTATGGTTACATCTGCACGCAACTTCTGGGCGGGAGGTTAGCCGAGATGTTCGGTGCTAAGCTGGTCATGGGGCCGGGAATTCTTCTGGCCGGTATATTAAGTCTTCTAGCACCCATCGCGGCCAGATGGCATGTCGCTGCCTTTGCCACCATTAGGATTCTCGTAGGAGCTTGCGTTGTAAGTGTAGGCATGGGCTATAATTTCATTTATACCATCTTATCTCATAGCTAAATAAATAAAAAGACAATTAAAACTAATACGCATAGTCTTTTATCGTCGCTACGTCATTTTTATTAATTTTCTCCGTTAATAAATGTAATAAGATTAATTGATGTTGCTGAAGGTCACCATTTAAATGTGAATCTGAGCTTAAAACATGTACAAAATGGTCGAAGCTGAATTCAAAGATGAGATTCTAGTTTTTGTAAGATAACCCTACCCATAATTTTTAAACTATTCACCAAAAAAATATAGATAAAGAGAAATATTTAGACAGACATACAATATGCTTACGTTGAAGGTCATTTAACAAAAATCCAGTGGTTTACAATCTTTTTGCAGCGTATAAAACCAATTTTTCACTCCCACACTATCATGATCCTTTGATAACGTCCAAGCGTTCAAATCTAATCTTTTCAATTATTATTTTCACTCGATCTTACTACATGTACGGGCTCTCCATATTAATTTACACAGGTGGAGTTGTTATAATTGAGAGGAAATATACTCTTATTTTAATGGGGGGATGCTAGTAAAAACTACCCCTATTAATCATGGTCGAAGTTTAAATACTGACGTCACCATCACCGAAAAAACAACTCAAATGCTAAAATCCACGTGGTCACTTATGCTTGTTTTAGTTATTAAAAATTTCTTTTATAACGATCATAATTAACATGGCTGTGACCTTGTAAAAATAACTATGATAATTATATGTCTAAATAACTATAACATAGTGAAATATTTAAGAAGTTTTAGTAATATATCAATGATTTCTTCCTCCCTTGAAATGCTTCGAAAAAGATAAGTAAACTGTAGATGTTTAAAGTTGAGGCCAAAAAGATTTTGGTTTCAATTTCAACATGGACATTTCAAAGCCTCGTGCACCCCTAAATATTATTTTTCTTATTCAAAACACTATATTTATTATAATAATACTATTTACTAAATATATATTATTCTTCCTAGGGAGTTTTCTTTCCTGCTTTGCAAAATTTGTTTTCCAAATGGTTCCCACCTGAAGAGCATCAGAGAACATCTGGTATCATGTACTCGTGTAAGTTTTAACTGTTTTTTATTATTTTCTTTAAAGTCTTAGTGCTTGTCTGGGCTGTCCACATAGCTTAATCAGTGTAGTGACCAAAAGGTTATATTTAATGGGACATTTTCAGTATTTATTTTGATAGATAGAGGTGGTAGACAATCAAAGATAAAACGCCTCAGTATATGTGCCTGGAATTCAAACCTTAATCTCTCCGTCAATGATAAATCAGACAAAACCGAACTACACCACGTTCTCAATGAGTTTGTTTGATTTTTCATTCACATTAATTTAGATGATTTTTTTAATATATGGCAAATGGTAGTACCAGTTTAATTAAATGTATGCTACAATAAGTAAATATTATAACTTAATAAACATTTTCATTTATTACGTAAAACTGTAAAGAAAACATGTATGATATAAAAAAAATTCGTTGAATCAATATATATAAATCGTGTATCACTGTTAAAATTTTAGTTTATTTTTTACTTATTTAGCACCACCTCATACTACCCGTTTGGGCTATACGCTTAAGTACTAATTACGCTAATGGATTAGGAATAGGTAAGGTTGAATTTAGATGAAGTGAACCCATATTTGGGTGGAGAGACTAGAAACCACTTAGAAAAAACCACCCTAGTTCACACGACTGAGATTCAAACCTCAATCTCTCCATACTTGACAGTCTGGCTAAACACGAAACTATCGCGTTAGCCAACAACGCCACTGAGGCGAGTAACATTTTATTGTTTATGTAATATTTCATATAAAAGCATAAACAATTTGTTATATTTTCTCCTATACATATTATCTATCTTATCTTCGCCACTTAGCCATCATGGTGGTTGACCCTGAAACTTTTGATTGGGAATCCAAACAAAAATATTAGATTGGTTTCAGTGGAAATAAGATAAAATAACACTATATTTACAAAAAAATATTTTGCTTGGATTTATTCATATCAACGTTTTGACATAAATTGCGGAAAATAATATATTTTAAATATTAGACTTTAGTCTTACTAATTTTTAAATAATGGACTATCATATTTACTTAATTTAATAATCTTTATCTACAATACGTTTGTAAAATCTAACAAATATAAGACAGTTCCTTAATAAGATTGTAAACTAGTAACAATTCCTAACTGCTGTTCTTTAAGACTTATAGTACATTTTTAAACACAATCAATCATAAATGTTCTAATTTAGGATATTATTTCAAATAGCACGTGCCTTAAAGATTATCTTAGCTTTTCAAGTGGGCTCGGGTATTAATTATTATATATGTTTTAATGCATGAAAACAATCATATTAAAAATTTATTAGAGGAGATTCTAGTAAAATCATATTATGAATTAATGAACCCGTTGATTAGCAAATAATATTGTTATTATTTTTGAGAAATAGTTGAGTTTAGGATGAGCCGTCTTCTACCATTTTTAATTGGGAAAACTTCCAATATAGCTGTGATGATTTCCTTTTATCTTAATCAAGCTATAATTTAAATTACTTCTTCAATAGTACATTTTTTAATATTCAAGAATCAACCAATTTATTATAATAAAAATTATAAGGAAATATTACATTAATATTTTCAACAAACTTGTAAATAACATAAATCAATACATTATTATAGTTTAAGATCATACCAAATATTTGCCATAAAAATATTTAGCCTTGGATCACTTGTAGTGATATAATAACACATTAAAATATTAGAGAAACATCAAACAATTACAATTATTTAGGCTCATGACATTTATCATGTTAATTCTTTAGATCAATTTAGTTTTAATGTTTTAATATTATTTTGATTTGTGTATGATGTTAAATATTTAATAATGTAGAAAATAATCCGTTTGCGACTAGTGTTATAAAGAAAGTTTGTAGCTGTAATTAGAGTAATGAATAAAATTAAATTGAGAAAAATCAATTATAATAACTGAAGACTATTATTAAAAATTATTAATAAAAAGTTGATATAACAAAGTGATGATTTCTATATTTTGAGTCCCAATATCCCTTTGTCAAATCGCTTTGTGAGTGAAAGATTGAATGATTCTTAAAAATTAAATCAGTTTTTCCATATTAATCTTGAAAGATCTGTTCAGTAAATATCTACTTTTTGTTAAATAATAATTAATAGTGTTGAGGCAATGTAACATTTGAGAATGACTAAAATTGATATTCTACAGGCATGTATCTCAGTAACATCATCTCAATGAGTGTGTCAGGCGTCCTCTCCGGAATTTCCTGGGACCTTGTGTTCTACGTGTATGGCGGATGCGCTATTCTTTGGTCCATTCCATGGTTGTTTTTTATCTATAACTCACCGGAAGAGCATCCAACCATTTCACCAGAAGAACTACTCTACATAACTAAGAGCTCAGATAGCGAGAAGGGACATGGTGAGGTAATACACAAATTCAATTGGTTTTAATGTACAATGATTGAATAATATGTCGCTTCAGTAGATTTATAATATTGAACCGTGTATTTATATTCAGGAACATATTATCAGTTTGCATTTCTTGTAATAATTTAATGACTTGAAAATTTATGAATTATTAATCATGGCCAAATCATATTATATACATAATATTTTATAAATTGTTAAGCTATATTCATTTCTTCAAAATTTATGGCAAATTAGTTAAATACACTAAATTTAAAAATTATTAAATCGTATGACCTATTTTAATAATTGAAAACGTTTTAAAGCTTATCAGCAAATCAAGTTGATAAATAAGGTGATACAATACATCTATTGAGATATATTAGACTCACAGTTCAAAATTATACAAACAAATATTTTACAAATGCCATTATTATTGGCTACCGATTATTATTATTATTATTATTATTATTATTATTATTATTACATCTTTAGAAATCGGTGTTTGTCACAAAGGAAGTAGATCAGGTGGCTCTTTTTCCATATGGTCATTATTTCTATTTGGGGATAGCCAAAACAAAGGATGAAGCAAGACTGGATGATATTGTTGGATGGACAGTGGATGTCAGTTTTATCTAGGGATATTTAACGACTTTAACACTACCTGTCTTACCATTCCTTAGTAATGAATTTGCAAGTGTATCAACGGACTACAGTCCCCCTCCCCTAAGTGCTTCTAGGGTGGACCTCATTAAAGACGTGATAGAATGTCAACTTTCAGTCACTGGATGAAGGATGAAAAAGTGTATTAATTTTGCATCCGTATTTTCTTAAGGGATGAGGAGTATGTAGCAATAGAGATTGTACAAAGGTAGTCTACTTTTATGGGGTTAGGTTGTATAGTTTCATAAAGGATATCGCCTCTTCACTAGACTGAAACTCTTCAAAGTGGAAACTCACCTGCCATATCATGACCTAGTATCCACTTGATTGGGGAATAGAACAATTTTACCAGACTTCTCTAACGCATCACTGATGTGTCCTACGAGCGTAGCCAAGCCAGTAGTGCGTTGGCCGTGAGCCATTTAGGAACCAAAGACCCCTTGCTACCCATCGATCTCTGTCATCACCGTACAACTGAGAAAACACATCGCCTTGATCAGCTTCCATCGGGACAAGGAGTTCGCTCCTCCTTCCTTGAGTGTTAGGCGCTCACGTGGGGGCGCTAGCCCCTAATATGAGTTTAGGCGCCTGGACTCAGGAATCACCCTGAAAGGGATTTTGACCTGATTTGCTCAGTGAGGACCTCGTGGAGGTGGCCTGACCAGTTTAATTGAAAGATAGTAAATACGAACCGCTTAGTGTGTGAAAAGTAGGGTAGGCCCTTGGCGTCCATTAATTCCTGCACAACCAGTCCCCTTCCCTCTCTCTATAGTTAGTTAGCTATATGTAAAGTCATTAATCACACGTAGACAGGACGTTGGAAAGACGTCGTCCACATGTAAGAGGTACTGAGTTGGAGTGATAAGAGTTGACACGGTTATGGTGTTGGGCTGTAGGAGGGCGATGACATGGTTCTGGACTTAGGTTGTAGAGGGTGAGGGTACAAACATGCCTCTCTGACGCATGTCATAATGTTAGGGCAAAGGAGGGAAAGGGGTGTGAGAGCTGCCTGGGAGTAGGTTATTAGGCCCGGTGCCCACGAGTGACGTACGTCATCTCTGCAGTCGCGTTATGTGAGATTGCGTCTCAGCATTACTTTGATTCGAATGATAGAGCTCACATGGGATGCGAGGTATGGCGTCAAGCTGGCGTCATTGATGCGTCAAAAATAGTGACGTTAGTTTCTGCAAAACGCGGAGGTCACGATACCGCTCAGCGTTCCATCTGTACTTGTAAAGACATAGATCAGTGCACACGAACTACGCGTGTCATTGTGACGGTAATCAGTGTACAGATAAAATGGAGGATGAACTAGAAAGATACCTCTTATCAATGAGGTGCGGGATAAACCTGTTATTTAGAAGTCATCCCTAGAAGAATACCACGACAGAAAAATAAAACTAGTAGCAGGGATAGAATTATGCAAGACGCTATATACAATTACTCTTGAAATGAAAGCCATATTGTTAAAGCAACTTGGCGAGTTGTATATCAATCTTTTTTCTAATAATTTTTATGAATTGGGAAAAAATATTTTATATATACAGTGAAACTTCATTTATAATGACTATCTGGGACCATATGTCATCTGGATTACTAGGATTATCCGGAAATTAAAGTAAAAGTGCATTAAAACGAGATACACTACTACTTAACATTTATTTTCACAATGAAAATTTATAAAATACCTACTTAAAATATGTCACAACCATTGTTAATTTACAAAATAATGAGAAGAGACCCAATGTTAAACAAAATGCCTATACATTGTTACAGATATAATTAAGATGACTTATAAGTTAATGTTAGGGTATTAGAGTTGTGTACAGCAAACATAAGTTTGCTTATTTTTTCCGCTCCCTGAGTGTACTTATCACGGCCATGGCTTCAAACCGACTGAGGCCGAGAGTTGCGTCCAAATAGACGCAGGTCGCTAGTGTGCACTGCTCCGGGTGCTGTGACAGGGCAGAAGCAGGTCGCTTGTGTGAACTGCTTTTAGCGGTGACGCAGCGTCACAGGACGCGACTGCAAGGATGACACACGTCGCTCGTAGGCACCGGGCCTAAGTTCTCCAAATCGGTAAAATCCTCATTTAAAGGCATAATATACGATTTGGATGATTTTGGATTGATTACTTATCAAACCCCCTCAAAATGAATATGGTTTATTTCTTCGACGTTTCTAGTCTGAAGATGTTTGACATTTGGCTGATGAGGGTTGACAGGGGGATAAGGGTTGAGACATGTTATAACCTCTGTTGGCATTCAGTCTGGTGGCATCATCTAATTTTACTATCCTTAGCTAGCAATGGTGGCCATATGAAAGAGTAGATGATTCTTGGCCTACTTTCTTTGTGACAAACGCCTATTAATAAAGATGTGGTGTACACCTTTTTAATTACACTGCCATTTCGCTCTGTATGTATATAAAAGTAATATTGATTGAAAATGTTTTCAGAAACTAAAGCCAGTTCCATGGAGAGCAATCTTGACATCCCCCCCTGTGTGGGCTGCCATATCCGTTCAGTCTGGTGGAGCCTATGTCACGTACACCTTTATGTCAGAGCTGCCAACTTATTCCAAAAATGTCCTACATTTTGACGTGCAAGGGGTAAGTAATCTTCTAAAATAGGACATAAGTGTATATATATATATTTCTTTAAAGAAATTTACTTGTTATCCGAGAAGTTTTTTCCACCTAAAATTTTTACTGCGTTGGTAAACTTATAACAATGTCAATGAATTAATGAACATTATTATATAATGCATAGTTCAGATTTAAAACGAAATATTGACAGCTAGCATTTTTTTTTTCGAAATCAATTTATATTTTTATTATTATAAATTTTGAATACTACCACAAACAAATGAACTTTATATATATATATATATATATATATGTGTGTGTGTTATTTTGTACATAACTTTACAGGGAACCAATTTACATATTATGCAATGCATAATGATTAATAAATAGAGAAAATAAAAATTACCAACTCATTTATTTTCAACCAATCAAATGAATACATAATTGTTTCAGAGTGGTTTAATTTCATCGCTACCATATATATTTGCTTGGATAAGCTGTGTTAGCTGTGGATTTTTTTCTCAGTGGCTACAAAAAAAAGAATACTTAACTCGACTAATGGCCTACAGAATATTCAATGGAATATGTAAGTATGAAATGTATGGTTAAATGCATGGTTATGTAAAATATATTTTATTCCTTTTAATTCAACCATGCTGAATCTTCTTAAATGCTGTATAAATTATTGGATTTTGTTTACATTACTTTTTTATGTTTAAAAAAATCATCTTAATAGCCCAAACGTTACAGAGAAATATTAATTAATTGCAAACATGAAATAATATATGAATGAAATAGTTTCAACGTTGGAATATGTCGAAAGAATATTTAAATTCAAATATGAATGTCAATATATTTTATTTTTATTATTTACTAAGCTTGCATTTTATGAATCGGCATATTAATAGAGTACATTAATTTCAAACTGGCCTAGTTATAGAATACACTCAAGGCACATTTACTCGATCAATGATCGTCACTTGGAAGGGTTAATCCTAAACTAACGACTATAACAACAAAAATAATCAATCTCAGATTATATAGCTAACAAGACAGACTCACTAGATTCTAAGCTAAGAGGGTTAAACTTGTAAATATATATATTATATAATCTATAGGGTTAGGCCTGAGGAAGATAATTAAGATAAAATGCGTGAGTATTTATCTTAAGGAAAAAAAATACTATTATTACTTGGTTCACAGTTAATCACTGTTTCATCTTTATGATAAAGAGAATTAAAAAGGAATTATATATACAATGTACGCATATCTACTAATTTCGCTACTATAATAATGGACGATTAAGGTTGAATTCAAAGAAAATGGTATCATTTTTGGTGTAGAAAGAATAGAAGACAATTTAGGGAAAACCACTCTTAGTACGCACGACAGGGAATTGAACACTGATCTCACCGTAATTGACTGAATTGTCTTCTGGAGGATTGATGCCACCAAATCACTTTAGTCTAAACGATGTGTTAAATACTCACTTTATTCTCTGGGGACTACGCCCCCAACCCGTTATTTGGTTTTCTTTGCAAGTGGATATAAACTAATGTAATTCCAGAGCAGTTTTTTGAAAGGTCCGTTCCAACTTTAAAGGTGCTTCGCCATTTTAATTTTCTTTTCGGGGGTTAAAAAATTAACTTTTTTGTATTTTCTCGTCGGTTACTGGCTAAAAGCTATAAGATTACCAAATTTGAAGTTTCTAGCTCATCTGGAAGTGAGTAAACATTAATGTCATTGAGGGTGACCTGGCGGTCTAAAGGTAAGGTGTCAGATTTCTGTGCTGGGGGTCTGGGGTTCAACTCTCGGTCCCGACACAGATTTATCTTATTGCCAAACCCTTCCTTCCCCTCTAACGTGTGTTAATCACAACTTGTGAAATGTGGGGAATGCCAGGCCTCTACTCGTGGTTCGGATTCCACGTTAAACTGTAGGTCCTCCATTTCATCTCACAATCACCCTACCATTACACATTATCGTAAGTGTGTACAGCCCGAACGGGTAGTAAGTCATGGTGCTAATAATAATAATAATAATAATAATAATAATAATAATAATAATAATAATGTCAGTGAGTGAGTGAGTCAGCCATGTGTCTTTATAGTATTATAATAAGTAAATCGTGTTTTAGTTAAGTTTTAATTAGAGTAAAAACATTTGAATGAACAAATGTCTGATACAATATTTTTTTATCTTCCGTCCTCATTTTTTTGAGAATCCAAGGTATAAATACTGCAATTATTAAATTGTATTTCTGTATCAAGGTTGCATTGGACCTTCCATCTGTCTTCTTCTCGTAACATTGGTTGGATGTAACACGGCAGCCGTAGTGGCGCTCCTAGTGACAACCCAGTTTCTTTACGGGTTCTATTATGGTGGCAGTTTCATGAACTCATTGGACCTCGGTATCCACTACGCTGGATCTATCTCAGGAATCGGGCTTACTATTGTCAACTCTATGGGAATATTCTCTGCTCAAGTCGCTGGTTTGTTAACCGACGGAGAGGTAATTGGAACCAGAATAAAACTTATTATTAGTTTTGTGGTTATATTGCCTAAATAGTTTCCGAAGAAAAGATATTTCGTTATATTATCCATATAGTATCCATATTTTACCATATATTATACCAATGATATGTTAAAACATATATATATACAGTATCTGCACTATTTATAAATGGTCGTTTAATAAGGCATTTTAAAATATAAATGTCATTATCATATATAAAAATTTTAATTCAAAGTTAATTTTTAAATAAAAGTTTTTTTATTTAATGATGCATATGAATTTATAAATGGTAATAATTAAGACTATAAAATTTAAAGCAATTAAAACAAGCTGTTTGGTTACAATAGATATAAGTAGAATAACATATTTATTATAATATTTTAATTAATTATATACCAGTATTCTATTCACAGTTTTTTGAATTAAACTTTGCAACTCAAAGGTTTTATATTATTAATTAATAAAAATCAGGTAAATTAACATATTGTGTGCTCCGAAAGTAAAATAGAACTTGTCTTTAGTCCATAAGTACGTAATTTACTTAAATATTTCTTTACTTCTTCAGCAAAGCACCAAGCAATGGAATAAAGTGTTCTACATAGCCATGGGTGTCATCATAGCTCCATTCGTGATCTTCATGTTGTTTGGTTCTACTGAGGAACAAGAATGGAACAAACAAGAAAGAGACGAAGAAAAGTCAAAGGAAGTAAGGAGACTAGAAAGAAAGAAGAAAATGAGTATGGAACACATTCCAAACATTTGATACGTGATAGTTGTGAATTGGGGGTACAATTTCACTATCAAAGAAGAGATCCGAGTATTAACATTTTAAATTACCTAATTTGAATGATAAAGAAATGATCAATAAACACCGTCAATATTCTTGGATTGATTGTTATATATTTTGTGGAATTAATACTATAATATTTAAAAATTTCGAGAAATAATACGTGATAAATTGTATAGTTATTGATAACTATGTTAGATGACTAAACTTATCAGCCAAAAAAAAATGTAAATATGGGCAAAAGATCTGAAATAAACTATATGGTTAAAGTCAGGTGATGTTATCAATAGTACAGCATAAAAGAATGTTAACATTTCATGAATTGGGCAATTTTCTGCTGTTTCGTAAAATGGCTTTTCTTTAGTACATTTCAGGGAGCGAGAAAAAAATCGTATATTTCATGAAACATTTGTTTCTGCCTAGTCCATAAACTGACTAGTTGCTAGAATAAATATATACCTGTGTTAATGTTAGTTTGAACAAAATTTATTGGTGTAATGTGTTTTTATATTATTGTTAACGCGTACTGCTAAAAATTTACAAAATGTCCTGTTTACGTTCGTAAATGGGCAAAGAAAATACATATTTTAATATAATTCATCTCAACTTAGCAAAACTTAACATTCATTTCACAATTTAAAATAATAAATTAATCAAAATGTTTATCTATTGATAAATGGAGGGCTGAGTTAAATTAAGGTGGGATAGTATTTACTATACACAAGTTGAGGATGTAAGTTTACGTATGTCTTTAAATAAATGATTTCAAGGCATTGCCACTCTATATGTACGAATGGTTACACGTCATTTAACTGAGTAAATGTTGTAACGGTGCTCTAGTTAACACTAGAGACGCTGGTTACTTAAAAAAAAAGGTAAATAGATACAATTGGAGGTACTTGAAAGCAAAAGATAAAAATTCATTTAAAAAAATAAGTTTAATGTAACAGAGGCTGAAAAAATACTAATAGTAACATCAGAACACTACCCAATATTTTCCAAAATAGTCCACAGAGTAGTAGGATAATTAACTTGACACATAGCTGAATAATAAATACTCTCCTAGGGAGAATTTGGCGGGAGGCGCCAATGATTTTGAAAGACAGGTTAACCTCATATTTAACTTGAGTGTATCCAGTTTTACTCTTAACTGGTATTGCTGTGCTAGCAAATAATAATAATAATAATAATAATAATAATAATTATTATTATTATCCTATTCAATTTTTCCCCTCCCTTTGTACCGGGAGGTCAAGACATCCTATACAATAAAGTAGCAACCGGTAATTTGTTACAAGAAATGACTAGCAAGTTACTACACACGAGCAGGACCAAAAGGGCACCTACTCAGAACCTAGCATGAACAATATTATGAAAGATCAGGACTATTTGGGTCAGGAAAGCTGGCTAGATCATAATTGTTTAGGTTATAAAGGCACTAGACTGTTGTTTGTCAACTCCGGTCACTAACCGACCGGCTAAAAATATATAATTATTTATTAATATAGAGAAAGTTCGAATCCTGGGTTCTAGGCCTTGACTTATCATAGACCAACTGGTCTAAGCCAGAAACATCAAACACATTATCATAGAATGTTAACAATATATAAGGAAGGCATCAAACTCCCCCAAGGGCTATCACACATCAAGGCAAGTGAAATGCGAGCCACGCAAGATGGGCAGAAATGAACCAGAAGTTGAGCTCTGCAAACTGGTGAGCAACACAAGTTAAAAATCACACAAAACCCGATCCGTACCAGAATGTCATAAATGACCCACAAGTTGATCACCACAAACTGGTGAACAACACAAGTTAAATATCATACAAAACGCGAGCCATGCCAAATGGACAGAAATTACCCACAAGTTGAGCACCACAAACTGGTCCAGAAGAGCAAACTTAAACCTATCTAGGTATAACTATCTGGCCTGGAGCAACCTGAATAGCCCCTTTCTCGACAGAGGCCTTGCTGACTATAACATAGTTAAGCAGGCTAAGGTGTGGGAATCATCCCTATTAAAACCATTGGTCTTAAGGATCAAGCAGAAAACACGTAAAGTGTAAAGTAACTCCACGGCATGTAAGCCATGTCCTTAAAATGCTAACCTAAATAACAGCCACCATCGTCCGAAGGAAGAAAAGCAATCAAGACTTTATTTAAATTTTATAACTAAATTCTGTATCCTTGTAGATTCTCCTCAATAAATTGGGCCACCTGAAGTGCGGGTCCCCCTCTTACTCTTCGGCGAGTCCTAAAGGACCTTCCCCTTGTTTTTGTACCCATACCTCAACGAGTATAAAAGCGAGGGGAGACAGTCCTCAGGACTCAGTCGGACAATGGGAGGGAACCCAACAAGAGTGACTAATACTCTTGAAAGGTACAATTATATCCCTAAAACTACAATCCGGCCATAGACCTGCCTACTCCCCCCAAATTTGAATATTCAAAGTCACGGCTTGTTACTTACATCAGTCCGGTCTGTCCCTCGGCAGCATCGTCACGATAATAAGTTCTGTACTGTCGACTGGAAGAAAGGACGTCGGAGCGTGGTGACTATTTGACTGGTGATGTATAATTGTGTATGGTCCCCAGCGAACTGTGGAGCTTTATAGTGGCTGAACGTAATGCATCATGGGAAGGAAAGAAGGAGGGAGACATCCCTCTACGTTGGAAAAATCACGTAGGCCCAAGTTAACTATGCTCAGACAGCCCACCCCGAACTGCAGTCAGTTGATCTGACCAGTCAAGTGCAGTGCTAGCGGAATAGCGAGAGCGGCCAACACTTCTGATGGCACCATTCTTGTTCCATGAAGTTTCCAAGACATGATATGTAACACATGGAGATATACATTAATATATCTTTAGCTTCAAAAAAATATTTAATAATTAATCTATGAACAAGTTTACGATAGCGATTATATCTATCTTGACTTACTAATTCTAATTTATCAAAAAAATAGATCTTATTTAATTTAAAAGTAGTTGGATTTTTTTTTGATAAAGCTTAACCTGACTAAAAATCAAACGTAAAACTTTTGGTTTTTCAAATGCAAAATTGCAATAATTCCTTGCAATTTTATTTGCATAATACACAGTAAAATCATCACACTGATTTTTAAAATCATTATTCATGAATGAAAATACATACATACAATACATATATTCTTGGGAAATGATTATTTGCAGCAGATATTGGCAGTATAGAGCTGAATTGTTTAGCCTGTTACAAAATGAATATTATAAATCATAATAATCATTATAGTAGATAGGACCATAATTTATAGTTTAATAAATGAGCAAATGTTCACCCTTAGTTCGTTAAATATTTATAAGAAGAGCCCTAACTATGGAATAGGCAGATATTTTAGCAAATTTCTCAAGTGGGTTATTTCACTAAAAGTCAATGTCACGTTTATAGTAAATATTTAAGCTATTACCCTTCTAAAGTGATTATTCTTTTTCGGAATAATTTGTCTATATTAGTGAGAAAATTATAACTATTTTATAGTCAAAATAGTAAAGTAGGTTAATAATATATGTTTTACTTTGTGTTTTCAAAAGTTGTTTGGTTACATATTATTTTTTAAATACCAAAACACATACATCCATATATAAAATACACATGCATACACACATACATACATATACAATTATATACACATATATAGTCACAAAGACATACACACATATACAACCACATATACATATACCCACATCAATACACCCATACATACACACATAAGTACATACATACATACATACATACATACATACATACATACATACATACATACACATACATGCATACACCCACACATACAGAAACATATGCATACATATATACATACATACATACTATAGTCGTCCCCTTACACGATAGGCAATAAACTGTTCATATGGCTCAAACAACAACTCCGTAATGAATCTATTTTCACTAAATTTCTCCACAGTTCCTTATCCTTGTATACTCTCTTTACGACAATTACATCCATAACATAAGATATTAGAACACAGGTAGGTGTGACCAAATTGAAGAACAACTAATTTGAAGTGAGCATAGTTCCATTCCATAAATCCATTGCTTAATGACGTAAGGAATTTTCCTTAAAAGAACATTTTGAATGATAATACAAATAAACAAGGCGATTACATAATATATATACACGACAAAATCAATTAACAACGACAGTTCATAAAAAACAAAGATGTAGAAATAAGTGGAGTACCAAAAAAATATGAAGAAATTTACGTTAGAATAACAAAACATATGAGGGTTTTGCTAGGCTGTGTGATCAAAGATAATGATTTAAGGCCCTTCGTCCGCGGAGGAGACCAGAACCAATCGAGTAATCCCTCGCGACCAAGCAACAAATTACCTGGGCAACTGTTGCATCTAAACAATGCTCCACTCGTCCACCTAAGAGACTATGACATTGGAGCTGGGTGGTACATCGTAAGTATATCAAACATGTTGATTGCCAGGTTATAATTTACCTGTTAGTCGTTGCAGCGTGAACTTTTGGAGCTCTACTTAGGGTTTTATTTACATTTGTGCCAGTCTAAATTTCGATATTTTCTCGTTTTTTCTGCAAGTTTTAACTTCTGGGTGACTGCTTCATGGTAGTTGGTATTCTTCTTCTTGAAAGTTGGGTCTAAGAGTCGTGCAAGCTCTTGAAAGTTTCCCTACTTATTCTAAAACGTTTGTTTAAATTTAATAGGCTCCCTTAAATCACTTTCAATTTTGAACCACCTTTATTCTTTTTTTTTAATAACCTAGATGAACCAAAAGTGGTTTCCGAGCCCTTTTACGAGCTTTTGAGTACAGCCAACAACCAGATCCTCATCATATAATGAATGACATGCTAGCTTCAATATAAATTTATTAAAATTCTTAAACATTATTTTTAAAAGTTTTAAAATATAAATACATTTGGTATTACTTCTAAATTTGATTCAGCACTTCTAAAATAATCACACGTCGATTTAAGTTAATTTAATTTATTGCATTCTTATCAATTAATTTTAAAATGTGAATTTATTAGATAGAATTCCTTAATTTAATTCAGTACTCCTATAATAATAAGTATTGAAATAGGAAGGTTGAAGTGATAGGAAGTGTATTCACGTTTGGAAGGAGGAAGAAAGAACAATATAGTGAAAAACCGCACTCGGTATAGATGATCGAGTTTCATACCCCGTCATCAGCAATATGATCTATTGCAAAAAGACATCTTAGATTGTACGACCACCGAGGGGGGCCATTACTATGTTAATATAATTAATATTAACCTAAACAAAGACAAGCAAGGTAAAATTAAAATTGTTTGAATTGAACCCAAACTGGTTGTAAAAGGGTTTTTTTCCCCCTAGTTGTGTCTCACTCTACTTAAGTTACATATATATATATTGTTACATTACCTTGGAATACTACTTTCCCTAACTCTACTCCATTTTGTAATTCTTTTTAAATAGACCGAATGGGTAGTAATACGTGGAGTGTATCAAATATTTTAGCTATTGTATAGATTGTTAATATATTTTAAGAGGATATTACTTTTAATAAAGAATTAATTCTAGTAAGGTGTTTTACAAGTATAAAGTCAATAAAGGTGCAATTTGAATACATTATGTAGCTGATTGATTAATACCTTCATTAAAACCTCTTCTTGAAGATGTCACGTCAATTGAAACATGTCCCCGCGAAATGTAGTCAACTTCAAAAAATAAGGAGAAGGACCTAACTAATGTCAGATAAGATAGATTTATTTTTGTCATTCACATTTTTATTAAGTTATATCATCTTCAATTGACTACAATTTATAATATTTAATAATATTCATAAATTGTACTAAATAACTGTCCTTAAATATCTTGATATTAATGCAAATCAAATCGTATTACAAAATAATCAATTGCATTTTTAAAATATATCACGTTTACTATGATTAAATATCAATTAATTCAATTGAATTTAATCAAATTCTATTTGATCTCTTACATGACATAATTATTAAGAATTTAGTGCTCTACTAATATTTCATGTGTGGTTTTACTTTGGTATTTGCCTCCAATTTTAATATTTATTATTGTTAATAAACTTATCAATCATAACTGTAATTTTAAAATGTACGTTTATTTTTATTTCATATTTCAAACTTACTATAGTTATTATAGTTTGTTCAGCTAATTAACTACTTAATGCAGTGCGTTATCGCAAAATAACAAGTTTCTCCTTTTAATATTCGTATAACAATTTAATCTTTCTTGACTTTGTTCTATATTGAATCTAATTATGGCAAGATATTTAACCACGCTTGCACATTTCCTTGAAAGCCAAGATATGTCTCCTGCTGATAATAAGGTATTATTACTATTTTATCCTTTTGATGAGCGACCATCGTGCGACTGATATACCTTACTCCTTTATTCAAATTATCAAGTTAGCGAGTCTAGAGTAATAAACAGTAAAACCTTGTTAAGTGAATGATTGTCTAAATAGTAGGGACGTAACTTCACCCCAGATGAAGATAAACTATGCTGAATTGAACGAAGAAAGATTTAATAAACAACTAACAAAAGTTGACCTTACAAAATTAAACCGTGGTAACACGACTTATACCTTGTGGGGATACTGCCACACGGGGTTGAATGTGGAATCTTTGGCAATCACAAATTCCATCATTAGCGCGAAGCAGCCACGTCATATGATTTAATGGACTGTTAAATACCTGCTGTAATAGTTTAGACATTTCATCAATAATGGTTTTTAGTTATGTGCTTCCCTTTGTAAGTCACTATATTTATAACTCTCGCTCACCACCAAATCCTCCATGATTCCAGCCCCTTAACGATCGGGGTCCATTCAGGCCATGCATATTTACTCCTCATGGTTCCACAGTAGTGTTGTTTTCAAGGGTAATATGGTAGCCAACAATATAGAATATTCGTAAATTTTGATAATTGATATGTGGATATCGGAATAGGACCAAGGAACCTTGACATAGCATACTAATACTCTACCACTAAGCTATCCAGTCTACGCACTGTATTTGTAACTAGTCTGGTTTAGTACATTGTGAGATATGCTGGTCATGTAAAGTGCATTGAAATGTTCAAGCACTCAATTGCATAATTTATAGTAGTTTTATTATTAGATATGATGTAAATTACATATTTCTGTGTCTTTCTGTATATATATAAGTGTCTAAGAAAATAGCTTTTTATATTGTTAACAGATTAATATATTAAATATTTTAATGGATTTTTGTTTACATTATACCATGCTAACATTATTAGCCACAATATGTATGAAGTTAAATAAAATATATATTTAAAGAATATATTCTACTCAACATATTAACATTAAGAAAGCGTATAAAAGTTAAAAAAGTTTATGAATTTAGAAAAGTGGGTATCAAAGAATCGGGAACTATACTCATAAAGAGTCTTATTTTTCTGCTAAGTATTTCAAACAGAATATCACTGTATTAGAATCTAAGTCCATGAAAAAATGTTAAAATATTTAATAAAAGTTTGAATTTTTAATGTACTTTGAATAGAGATAGCTTATACTTGTAAATACATTTAATTAAAATTATGTATTATATTGGTTTTATCAACTGAAAAGCCGTACCAGCGTTAGAAGTGTATTAACAAATTGATAGTGTTAAAATTATTTTATTATTTCTTTCTTTTATTACCAGTGGGTATTTAACGCCATTGCCTACTTGGAGATTTCAAAGTTATTTTGGGAAACGGGTTGCATCTTAATTTTACACACCTATGCAATTTAAGCATTAACACACTTAAACAGCAATGTACAAAATAAAAAGAGAGGGAATAAAAGGATAGACTCACCCTTAGTGGGTCACTTGTCTATGTGCTAATAACGCTTTCCCTCTTACTCTGACGAGTTTATAGTCACTTTAATATTTGCTCCTTGAAAACATTGACTTGCTTTATAATTTTACCTGATTCTTATTTCCTTTTATAGATAGACATATGAACCACGGACTTTTTCATCTATATCCTGTCAGGAAGATTCCTAAAGGACATTTTCGTGACCAAGCCGAATAACCTAAATCGTAGATGATTTATAAAAAAAATACGTTTACACACTTAAATACAAATACATTTATTTTTTGACATTGCATGAATATTTTTTAAATTATTAAAAAGTTTATGTTTTTTGTTTCAATGTTATATCTTTAAAACTCGCCGAGTAAAAAGTAAATTCATTAATATGTGATATCCTTTCTTGACCGGACGTGAATTCACAAGTGAGCAACGTCCTTACAAACATTTAAGTAGACAGATTGAACGAATTTTATATAAAAAAAAAAAGAAGTACGTCATTTAAAAAAAGGTGAGAAATTTCCGTTCTGAAAATATAAACCCCATTACACACGGACGTGGATTGAAGTATGGCCATTTGACCCCAAGTACCGTCAAAATTTCCCTTCAATGGTAGATTATACACTGCTACCATGCTGTACAATTTACCTCCCAAACTACATACTAACCTAGGCTAAACAAACATAACATAGCCTAACCATATTCAACTATCATTTCCAATTAATATTCTAATTTGAAATGCCCAATCCAACTGTTTATAATTCCTTCTAGTTGAATCGAAGTTGGCCCAACTCCCCTGTTTACATTCTTTATAGTATAATCAACGTTGCCCAATTCACCTGTCTATAATTCATTCTAATTGAATCAATGGTGCCCAATTTATGTGTTTATAATTCCTTCTAGTTGAATCGACGTTGCCCAATCAACCTGTTTAAAATTCCTTCTGATTGAATCAAAGGTACCCAACTCGAATCGATGGTGCCCAATTCACGTGTGTACAATTCCTTCTAGTTGAATTGACGGTGTCCAATCCACTAAACTCTCCGATAAATAGCTCGCACTCCTCTAGCACCCAACACAACCTCAGGATACATTGGTGGTCAAATGGTATGAGGCATTATGCCATCAAGGTGATAACTGATTTGTTTTGAAGTAATGAGAAACTAAAATTTCAAATCTCGCTGAAGTGCACTAGAATGTATTTTCATATGTGGTTTATCACAAGTAAATTCATGTTCATTTAGAGTAAATAATGCTAACAATTACAACATTTTATAGACATAAATAGCCTCAATAAAGAGCGAACTATTATAAATAAAATACTATCTCCATCGTGTTGGGCCTGTGAAAGGTGACAATATATTTGTTATACTAACCAGAGGGTTTTCGTATGATGACAGTCATACTATTTATTTATTTATTTACACCATCTATCTCACGTTCTAGCATGTAGATACGGAGCTAGGTCTACAGCTTGAATTGACATGACATATTTTAGTGTTTTTTTAAATACAATAATAGTTTTGAATAAGCACATACATCTAAATGTCTTATTTGTCCTTTTCTATACCAAACCTACTAGTTGGTCTGCTCCGGGTATATTACGCCCCCGGTACCCTGCCCCCCTGGGTGTCCCACCACACTCTGTTAAATATATATAAGCATAATTTATATATATATATATAAATTATGCTTATATATATTTAACCAAAATTAAAATTCAATTTAATATTTTGTTTTTATATATATATATATAACAAAAGTAAAAATCTTATTAATATATATCAAATAGAATTATAAGATTTAAATAAAATATGTCTTAGAATACAAATTCCAAATTTAACAAAATGATATAATAGATTCTTTAAACTAGTTTCTAATAAAGAAATACAAGTAAAGTGGATATTTTAATCAAACTTTATTATAATTATTATTATTATTATTATTATTAGTAACCTTGTATCATGTGCTAGGGTGGCTTAATCTACCAAATTTGTATATTTTGTTTACTGTCCTGAATAAAAATCACATTAAAACTTTGATCCATATTGATATTTTAATAATGCATTTTGATAAAATTAAATGTTTATATTTTTAAACTTGATAATTTAACTTATACTTTATAAAAATAATTATATCTTACTGGAAATGATTATATTATCAAATGCAAATAAGCTACTTTAACAATATATCTAATCGTTAATTTCAGAAAAAGTTGATTTTAGTGATTAATTGCTAAGATATAATGAGGTATTTCTAAAAAAATGAAGATAATATTAACACAAATGTTATTGTCATGCATTTAAATAACTGACTCTGCTAATGAATACGTTATTATACTAATTGGTAAATTACAGAAAAGGACATATTGCACACATTTTGACAAGAGCAAGTAGTACTTTGACAGAGCCATGAATGACCCAAATGAAAAAAGAGGTAAGAAAATAAATGGGCAAGTATATTTTAATAAAATTTTGAGAAAATATTTTTAAAACAGTTTAGTTTTGGTAATATTTATAGGAGAGATATACCCCATATGTGGTTTTTCATTTGGTTTAGGTAGTATCAATTAAAGTTATTAATTAAATAAATATTCTGGATGCAACTGCCTGGAAAGTTAAATATATTAGTTGTGTGAAATTTCTCCTACGTTCTATACAAATTTTAAATCATATAAATAAAGTAACTAATAAAATATTCATGAAAAATACGCAACAATAATATCTGTAAATGAACTTTCAAATTTTATAAAATCATAATTATTCTACTTTATTAGGCTTTCAATATATAGAGATTATAATTCCTGCTGAAACTCATGTAAATATGTTTTTTTAAATCAAGATTTAGTATCTATTTATCCATAAAGCTAATAAGTAATTTTTAAAACAGATATTATTATTGTCTAAAATAATTACAGGAGCAACTCAAAAACCAGTTTTTATAGAAAGCTTGCAACAAAGTGAATGGAAACAGTCATACACACACACACACACACACACATATATATATATATATATAAGTATATATTAGGTTAGAGGAACTTGTACCCTTAACTATTTTTTAAGAATACAAAAGGAAATATAATTTTATTGTAAGTTATTTGGAGAAAAATTATTTGTACATAAGCAATTTAAGATATTATGGCGTAAAATAAAAATTACTTAAACCTGTTTAAAATGTTTAGTAGTTAGAAAAAGTCGGATATGAAGTATAGATTAAAATTATTTGAATAGCCACAAATTTATTTTCAATATAAATGTAATAATATTAACTCAAAGTTACTATGATTTTATATATTTTTAGTAATAAAAATGTTGTTTGTTAAAATATTGAAATAGTTATAGATATAAACATATTAATTATCATTTATGCAGTATTCTTTAACATAATTAATATTATGAATATCTCTATATATGATATTATACCACAACTAAAGAGAAATATAAACTATGGTATGGAATTAATATATTAATTTTGATATAAGTAGGACTATTTTTTATTTCACAAAGTCTGTTGAATTTAAAAAATATAATGTCACTTATTCAACTGAAATTTTTTAATGAACACATAATCCCCTTAATGGATTGGTTTAAATGGTTTAAAGGATAAAATCTATAGTTTATAACATGAACATTTTACTAATCAATATATTATTATTGTATGGGGATAATCAATAATTGACTGCTTCCATGGATTATAATGTTGTAACCAAAGCTTATTCATACCAAAAACGTTAGTTATCAAAGAGGTCTAAACATTTATAATTAATGTGTTACTTTTAATAACGGTTCAGTGTGATGTTATTTAATTTTGTATGTGATAAATTTTGTTAAAATAAAATTTATGTTTGATATGATTTTTTTGTTTTTTTTTGTTAATAAGGTAGTTCTTCAAGATTGAGATACCTACCTAAAAGGTATATTATTTCCATTATAGTATCTTTGGGAATAATAATACAGTTCCTCATAAAAGTCAGTATGTCCGTAGCAATAGTAGCCATGGTGAAACCAAGACCTTTAATCATTTCTGGCAGTAACTCAACCAATGAAAAGACCATTGACACATGCCCGATTACTGAGGCTCTCTCAAATAGTTCAAGTTCACAGGTAATTTAATTATATGTTAATTAGCAATTGCATATTAAATATGAGATTTAAAATTAACTTATTTGATAATTATATATCTCACTATTT
Organism: Timema shepardi; assembly: GCA_902151425.1. NCBI lineage: Eukaryota > Metazoa > Arthropoda > Insecta > Phasmatodea > Timematidae > Timema > Timema shepardi. The sequence continues at coordinate 503,629 of CABFVX010000006.1, read as the reverse complement.
CTTTTACTTTGCATCGATTACTGTTTCCAGCTTGTGGCCAGGGTCAGCTTTTTAAATCAAGCCATATATTTTCCACTACTGGCTTACTAGGCCTGTAGTAGCTTCATATAACTTATAATCTAACCTAATATTAGTATAAGCACAACATCCAGTCCCCAGGCCTTAATTCTTCACTGTGAACGTGTAGACCCACATTTCACCAATGATACATTTTTAGGCCGTGCTGGGAATCAAACACGTGACCCCTAGCTCAGTAAACACACACTCTACTGACCTAGCTAAAGTTTAGCGTTTTCACTATGTTAAATGACATTAAAAATATTAAGAATTTTAAATAAAATTTAATTTGTCTATACTTGAGATGAAAATGAAGGGATTTTTCAAAATGAAAATGTAGTTTAGTTCAACACATCGGGGAGGTACACAAAATTATCTCTCGATATGCATTAGTAAAGAAATACAATAGGTTAGTCATACAAAAGCTTCTTTTCACTTAATCAAGATACCTCTTAAGATATTACTTTTAATAAAAACAAAGAATGCCGATCACAAGCCATCGTGACTCGTTTTAAGAGAGCTACTGAAAACTAATCATAAACTCTACCTTGAACTTTGATTCATGCATGGCCCTGAGACCAGGATGAACTTTGATAGCTTAGTGACAAAAACTGTCTCACTTGGCTAGAGGTCTCAGTTTAAATCACCCTGTATAGATTTATCATTACAAACATATTTGAATCGTTGATATTTTCACCATAAATAGATAAGGCAATTCCATTGTATCATTTAATGTGCACTTGAGGTAGTAAAATTTCTTCCAATAAACAATAGTTCTGGGGCTCAGATTGTTAAGTAAGTGGTAATGTTATTAAAAACCTGCTAGAAAGGCAATGAAGTTATTCAAATATAGGTTTTATCATACTTTATCCCTCGGTATAGGGTAATAATTTGTTGCTGCTTCTATATTCTATAACCAATACTGTTAAAAAATCGTAATAATTTTACTAATAGGTAGTAGTATGTAAACAGTATAATTTTCTTCAAAAATTAACAAATTATTGGTACTTTAAAAATCATTCTGTGACATATTTTTATTGTATTATGATCTTTTGATTTCTATTTGGATCAATTATTACATTTTATTAGTAAAAATTAATTATAGTTAACTTGTTTTAAGACATCAGATTTTTAATATATGTTGAACTTATAAAAAATACATACTAGATACTCGCTCAATTGATTTAAATTTTAAATTTTAATAACTTCAGATGAGCTACTAAACGAAAAACATTTTGAGTAGATAGTTACCATATTGAAAACAATTTTTGGATTGATAAACCTTATACCTGAATCGTTTAGGCTTGATACAAAGAACGTCCCTGCTATATTTAGTTAAAATGGGTAAATGGATTTGGAAATTATGAAAGAATAAACAGACAGACATTTGAGTGGCCTTAATATTGAAACTAATAATCATATACATACCTTTTTTGGCCTATGTTCGAAGAAGGTGCCTATCAAATTTCGTTAAATAGCCCACGTATTCAGCAGTTATCACAAAACAACCATATAAAAAAACCGAGAGATCGAAATAAAGACAAAATACCAAACAAACAGACAGACATTTGTAAGCCCACCATATTTAAATAAAATATCATACATATGGACTTCTGGCCTATGCTCGAAGAGTGTGCCTACCAAATTTCATTAAATAGTCCACGCATTCAGCATACATTGCCAAACAATCCCTCCAAAAGAGGGATATATTAGAAGACATATGAAATTCCAAATGGTCAATACCCCCGTGAGCAGTATAAACTCTCAAAATTATGTTCAGGTTGGCGAGTTCGAGTGGAGCAGCACCCTTCAAGGGTTCATCCTGTCGGCCTTTTATTACGGCTATATAACAACACAAATAATAGGGGGACGATTGGCAGAGAAGTATGGAGCCAAGTTTATCATGGGGCCAGGACTTATGGCTGCAGGTATCATGTCTCTGTTTACCCCATTAGCGGCCAGATACCATGTGGCTGCATTCGCTGTCGTCAGGATACTCACAGGTGTATTTGCGGTGAGTGGAGACCATCCAACCAAATATGGAAATCAAATAAACCCTTCGATTTCGCCTTGCCAAGGTTGATCAAAAAAATCACATATAAAGGGCGTATTTTAAATGGTATCAAATATTTTAGGGGAATATTCCAATGGACCAAACACTAAACAAATATCATACAAACATAGGTATAGAAACGCTTAGTTTTAGAGTTATTAAATGTTTCCACCTAAGATGGATTGGTCGTGAGGTATCCGGTGAATGGTCTGTTTGACCCTCAGATTTGAACCGAATGGGTTTTTATCCCTGGGGACACTTTAAAGTTACTTGTTTATCCAACTCCTGTGACTGATGTTGAGGTTTTAACAAAACGTATCTTAAATGAATGTGAGTCAATAATTAACACCCCAGTTGTATGCAATGGAGTAAGAAAAGCATTTAACGCAGGCTCAGAGGATGCATCTAACTAAGACACTCATAATTTTTTTTAACATTTTGTGTCCAAAATGTTCTATCTTTTTTTTCTGTTAAGCTTTGTCTTGTTTAATTGCACTAATTCCTCTGTTGATTACTTATAGATTTAAAAATAAAATTGTTCCTATCTTAGAAACTAAGCGTTTTCAACCCTGTGTTTATATGAACTTTTCTTATCGAATATTCTTATAGAATATTTGACATCAATTAAAATACAGTCGGTATATATATTATATGAAACATATTATGAACTTAAACACATACATGCAAAGCGATAGATTAGTAGGATAGTTGGAGGGAAAACATTAATATATAATTCAAACAGCTATTATATCTTACTTCATATATTCCTCTTTTTATCATATTGGGTAGACGGTGTTAAATTATGCAACTAGCAGACAAACATGTTGCCTTTTGTCGATTCTTATTTTTAGTAGTTTTTTTAAAATTGTTCTTTGACTATCTATATCTAGTTTAAAAAGGTTTTAACATGATTTAGTGACTACATATTTTGGAATTATCATTATGTTGACACAATTTGAAATATATGATACTACCTTTAAGTCAGCCAGTCATCTAGTTAAATGTCAAAGTGTTCACGGTGATAATATTGAATTTTATCTTCAAGAAGAGTAACAACTTAAATTATGGGACGTAAGTTATCTACGTATAAGCTATCTACGTCTAGGCCCAAATCAATGTTTCTCAAACTAATATTTATATTAAAAAATTAAGCTTGAATATAATTAAAATTGAGACAGTTATGGTATATTAGGTTATGGTATAGCATAATTAATAGCGTTTAATAGCTCATAACATTCGTGGTGTTTAACAATTTATATATACTCAAATTCATATGATTACTAACATTTCTCTAATATGGTATAGTATAACATTACTTCCATAAATAGCTTCCAATATAGCAATACGACTCAGGATTTATTGACTATATACCTAAACCAATAACAATCATGGTCAGGCATTCTTAATAATTTAAATACCACAATCTCAAAATATACACTAACAACATACAGCTATAAGCATAAGCTTTACTGTTTTAACTTGACTATTGTAAATCATAAAAGTTTAGCTATACAATAGTACATCCACCTCTATAAAACTTAAATGAAAATTTAGGAACGGTAAAGGTATGGTAAAAATACAAATATAACTATTATGAACGATCTTTCAGAGAAATAACTTGTTGAAATTATTATTTAAAAAATGTTATTTTCTAGGTATTTTTGTTTAACACTATTACTTGAAATTGTTCTCTTCTTTGCTTGAAGTCCCTCTCAGAGTAATATAATTAGAAAATTGGTTGACAAGTGTATTAAACCATGAACCAATACGAAATAAACCAGTTAAAAAATTACTAACATTATATTTACAGGGAGTATTTTTCCCTTCTCTTCAAATTCTGGTCGCAGAGTGGTTTCCAAAGGAAGAATACCAAATATCTTCATGCATTTTGTTTTCATGTGAGTATTTCTTAGAAATAAATGCGAATCATGGAGTTTAACAGCTGTTTAAGCCGAGTTAATTCAAACTGCCCCAATTAATTTTTCTCGGCAGTAACAGGCGAGGTATGTACCAAAATACTTTCCCATCTTAGGGCATGTGTGTGTGTGCACAGTGTATATTTATGATTGGTCAAATAGATAATGAGGTGATTAAGGGGGAGAACATAGCACACAGATACAGTTTTATAATCGCCTATTCTGGTGATACTCCACGCCACTACTTATACACTATGTTAAACCTGGAGCCGTGGACGAAAGACTAATGGAATAAGGCCGATGGACATACATGGGGATTGTAAGGCTAATTTTTTTAAAGTTTGGGGTACATTATACGTCATAATCTTAAAATGAAACATTTTAACATTTTCCACACTTCAACCATGATATAACTAAAACACGTGTTGTTAAAAAAAGGCCATTTTATGTTTATAAATAAATAGAATGTCAAAATACTTATTTTAATAATCCTTACCAGTACTATAGGGACACAAGAATTAAGCTGTCAAGCTCGCAATATAGTATAGCTGGTTGGTGAGTGATTGTCAAGGTTTGTATCTAGTATGGGCTTGCCAGGAGTGGTTTACTTTATAAGACTAATAGAGCCAGACTTCTTATTTCTTCTCTACTCTAAAACAAATTTGTATCCTACAAAAAATTCTCATCCTACTCAGCTCTTACAAGAGAAAGTCAGTAAATATATCTCAACATTTTTTTAAAGTAACTGAGATATTACCTTGTAAAATACGTAATATTACATTTACTTCTCGACATAATCTCCATCATTATTGATACATTCAGCCCATCTCTTCAGCAGTGCTTCATAACCCGCATCATAGAAGTCTTTGGGTTTTGTCTCGGTCACTTTTACACCTCTTTTCAACATAATCATCATAAGTGAAACGTTTACCACCAAGGTGTTTTTTTAGCGTATTTTCTATGGTCTAGGTCGGGGCTTTAAGGTGGAAGTTAAAGGAGATCACAGTGTAATTATTCAATTATCTCCTTCGTTAATCGAGATGTATTAGGTTTTTTGTTGTCATTATTAAGCAGTATTCCTTTTTTCGGTATGTGTGGACCTTTATTTTTGCGAATTGAAACATAAATTTTGAAAGAAATTCACATTAACCGTTTCACATCGTTTATAGGAATGAGATAGCAGTACTCCCTTAGAATTTAAAAAAACCCTGTAAGATCAGCATGCCTTGATTTTAGCATAAACCTTAGATTTTTGATTAAAGTAAAATGGAATGATTCTACTGCTTCTAAAACGGATTAGTAGCTATGTACCCATGATTCATTTCCAGTACTAATCCCGTTAAGAATATCTTCTTATTTATCTACATACCTACAGAGATGTTGCAAAAGCAAACTTATTTGGCCAATTTTTTGTTCCCGAGTCAGTTTTCTGGGCACCCACCGCATGCACACTTTTCAATAAATCAAGCTATAATGAACTAGTATGTAGGATAAACAATGATAAAACTCCATTTCAATCGCTACACTTTATATCGTTGTTCACCTGTCAGCTCGAATCCCCTCATCCTCCTGCCACGCGGTTGCTTATGTTGCAATTTCAATAGGGAAGCTGGGTGGTCTTCATCTGCGACTTTTGAATATCCAAAAGTGAATTTTTCAACTAAGTTATGTACCGATTTATCAGTGTCGTAGGGTCAATCCTGAACCAAGGGAAGCAATGAGGCTACAATACAGGGCGTCTGATGGACCTCAGTTTAACTGGAAGCTCACACTTGTCTCTTTTTCTTGTATAGCTAAAATTATTATGGGACACAACTATGCATTGATCAAAACATAAAATTGGTGATCATAGAAATATTTGCAAATGAGTATAGCTTTGAATCCAGATCTAATCTACACGCCATTATCATTAGTAAATATAAATGTAAAATATATCATTTTCTGCCAACCCAACATACCGATAATTACTACACACCTTCATAAAACCGGGTGGTTCTGCCTGTTTCAATTATTTTATTTTGCTAGTCAAAAAACAAGGCCAAAAAGCTGTGCTTCAAAATATTACTTATGAATTTCTAGATAGCAGCTCTCTTCTTCCACCGCTACACTTGTTGACGCACTCATAATTCTACTATTGTAACAAAAAGAAACAAACCGCTTCCCCTTGGAGGATCAAAAAAGCGACAATATTATGAAAACTAAAACTAAACTTCCCGTAAATTGGGGATATATAGAAATAATAGATATCGCTAATAACAACCTAAGAAATAAAATTTTAACAGTATTAAACGTACGACTATACACCAGTCATGACAGTAAACCCATGTGGTAATACTCGTCTAGGGAAACGTCGCTTCCTTTTCCCCGATGAGGGCCGGACTGACCCGGAAACAAACGATTGGCGGAATAAAGAGTGAGCGAGACCAGCTCGCTGAGAACAAGCTACTGTACTTGTTTTAAGAATGAAGAACTGCCACTTAAACTCGGTATACTTGTTGGAAACTCTTCTTATTATAATGATGTTTTATCTTTGATTTCCTATTATTTTCTTTATTCCCTTTTTAACTTTAGGGAAGCATTGTTTCCCATGTTTACATTGAATAAATGCCACTGTGCTTTATATAACAAACACTTACAGCCATAAACAGTAAATTATTCTTTATGAATATCCTTTGCAGGAAGTTCTTTCATTCACAAAAACTACACAAAAGCACCCTTCACTTATGTAGAACACTCCTCGAGCAAGGTCGTCATTGTGAAACTGAACTAACCATGCACATGTTCTACCTAGCGTCGGCTACCTTATGTGTGATCAAGCTGAATTGTGTTGATGTAAAATGACATATTTAGAACTTACTAGATTCTCCCACATCTGTGTGTGACCTATTTACTGAATCTGCCCTTAGTAACCTTCATGTTGAATATAAAAGAATAAATCGTTAATAGTAATAATATTACTATCTTTATATGTAAAACTACTTCCATATCACCTGGTAGAAATTAAAACCTCACAAATGGCATCAAAGTTTAATGCTCATTGGATTATCCCTGGAACTGTTAGCAGCTCTGATGTAATTCTGAACATAAGTTTTGTAAACTACAGCAAGAAGGTATTAAAAGTGTTTATTTTGTTTTACACAGTTATCCACGTAAGCAACATCTTGTCAATGAGCTTATCAGGGGTTTTGGCCAACATCTCTTGGGACCTAGTTTTCTACATTTACGGAGCATTGGCAGTCGTGTGGATCATTCCCTGGCTTATCCTGGTTCATAGCTCACCCACAGAGCACCCCACCATCACAGAAGAGGAAAAATTATATATTATGAAAGATCGTTTATCTTTTGATGGCGAGATTGTTGTAAGTAGCTGGTTTTTACGTGAAAATCAAAGATAGCAAATATAAGACTTAGTAATAAGTGATTGCCAGTAATTTTACTAGAATTAAATCTATATTTTCTTTCTCTTTTCTCTTACAGATACTCAAGCCTGTACCTTGGTTTTCCATTTTAACTTCACTACCAATATGGGCTTCCATTTCTTTTCAAGCAGGAAGTTCTTTCGTTTTACACACGTTTATGTCAGAGCTTCCAACTTATTCAAAAAACATTCTACACTTCAATATTCAAAAAGTAAATATTTACTGGAAAACATGAAATATTTGTAATAATATTTTTAAGCAAACGTTAGTAAACGTAGAACTAAATTGGTTTTATATATTTTTCATGTAGACAATATTAATTGATATTCTTGCTTTCATTGAACTGATGAAAAAGACTTGAATATTTAATCAATTTTGATTTTTTTTAAACATATTGTTGGTGTATTTTTACAGAGTGGTTTGATATCTTCCATTCCATATATGTCAGCATGGATTAGTTGTATTATTAGTGGTTTTGTATCCTCATGGTTACAGAAAAAGGGATACATAACAAAAATAACTGCGTATCGAGTTTTCAATGGAATATGTAAGTTTATATCTCATAGCTATAATTTGACTCAATGTGTGCCAATTTATAAAAGACCATATTCAGTATTAAGCCATTGATTATGTGTAGGATATTAAATCATTACTGGGGAAACTTATCTCTAATAAAGCATATGTTAGAACAATCACTTAATATAATTTGGTAGGAATACAATAAGTAGAAATATTCTTAAAACTTTAAGTCTTATTTGGAACTTTTCAAATCTACGGATGCATTAAAATTATCGTTGATATATACATTGCGGCGAATGCCAAGCCACCACCGTGGTTCGGATTCCACGTTAAACTGTAGGTCCTCCATCTCATCTCACAATCACCCTACCATTACACATTAGCGTAAGTGCGTATAGCCCGAACGGGTAGTAAGACGCGGTACTAATAATAATAATAATGATATACATTATTGTAACCACATAATTTTAATAATATCTTATACAAAATTATTAATACAAACCAATAACTTAATTAAACAAATTTTAATGTGAAATAATTTTAAATTAGTTTTTTCGGGGTATTATTAGTTTAATATAATATTCAAACAATATTTTTAAAAAGAATAAAAATTAAATAGTTAGTACACACCATAGCACTTTTTTTAATTAAAATATACTAGTCTCGAAAATCTATTGTTACAAATATTATTTAATTCAAGGTATTTTATAAACGAATCTATTTTTATTTTGTTTATATAACATAGGGAATAGTCTTTGAATGTATCTGCGAGAGGGTGTAATGAGGCAGACTGGTTAAATCTAGCTCCAGATACTGATAGATGGAATATTTTGTAATTGTGACAATACACTTTCGAGTTTCTAGTGCAATAGAATAAGTAAGCAAATGTGTATTGTTAATAATAAAATCGATTTTTTCCCATAAGGTGCTCTGGGCTCAGGACTGTGTTTGCTCCTCCTTACACTAGTAGGTTGTAACAACACAGCTATTGTGGCACTTCTTGTGACCACCACGTTCTTCCAAGGGAGTTACTGTGGTGGTAGCAACGTGAATGTTCTTGACTTAGGACCTAACTACGCTGGCTCTATCACTGGAATATCCCTGACTATTTCAAACTTAATGGCAATTGTAAGCGCACAGATTGATGGAATACTGACAGAAGGGAATGTGAGTATATTTTTACTTTTATAATTTGAAACGTATTTTAATCTGAGTGAGGATGTGCATAGTTATTACAACCATTAATACCAGGCAGCGTAAAACATATTTATAAATGTCCTTTAAATAACGATAGGACAGACATATATATGTTTAAGTAAAATCTGACCCCTAGACTTTGTATGGTAAGCTTTTGCAGGTACGTCACAAGGAAAGGACTATTACTACACTTGTATATACCTTGAATATAATCAATTATTTTAAAGATAATCTCTTAAAGTGAATAAAAGCACAGTGCTCTCGGGGTAAATTGCCCACCACAGGACCCGTTGTTCATGGGTTCAAACCCAGCTGGGATTGACGACTTTTTATTTAGCGCTAAAGATCCGTAACACAAATTCCTTCAGAGGGGAAGTAAAGCCGTTGGTCTCATATCGATTGTGGTATGTAAATGGACCCTGGGATGTATGGGAAAATACCTTTCACGGATAAACTGGAAGTTTGTTTTGCTCTCACCAGTATACATTCTCTTCTGCTGGTATAATCAGTCATTTCAGAGAGTGCACTTTAAATACTTCAAATAAATAAAGAGCATTCATTCCCAGAGTAATATAATACTAATAAATCCTAACATATTCTAGTGGCATTGTGACCACCAGCACTTTTGTTCTGGCTTAATGTGAGGAGCTACATATAATCCTGTCGATAAATAATAGGTTTGAGCAGCAGCAATAGATTGAAACATTCCTTGCAATTGATACAAATTAACGCTGATTTTGTCCTCATATTATAACAATATCCACAGTCAATATCTCTTATTAAATTGTGTCTAAGTAAGAAAATATCTAAATTATAAGGTTAAGTGATAGTGTCAGAGCGAAAATGTATTATCTATAAATACTAATACTCTCTTATGTCTAAAGAATATTTTATATATATATATATTTTGAGGTCCATCGCAAAATATTTAATGCGCTATAACATAAATGACTAGTTTACTAGACAAGTACTGACACATAGTATTAAAAATAATTGATATAACAATTGTGTAAAAAAACTACAAAATGATTTACTGGTTCTTGCAATGTTCAATATTTTTTTTCTTTATCATTTGGTTCCTCTTCAATTTGCAGCTTATTTTGATAACTTATCGGTCTTAATAATATAGGTATTTTACAATGGTATTTGTAATGTTTATAGTAAAGAAACCACCACCTGAAGTAGATCAATCACATACGATTTTTGGATTGGATTATGTATTCTTATATGCCCAGTTAAGAACTGTGCTATTAGAATATATATTAATATATTTATGTATGTTTTTAATAGACTCTAAGGGCACATAAATTGAGTCATGATGTGTGCTAATCATTAGTTGAATTTGGAAATTATTTCAACCCTTTATACTGTCTGAAGTTACTCTTGCAAATCCATTGATAACTGATTCATACACTTTTCATTTATTCAGATGGAAGCGTGACGCTATAACGTGTCTTATTCCCTTTCAAGGAGCCCCACTCACATAAGATTTTTTCAATATGAAGCTGGCAATGGTCCGCATAACACCAATATTGTTTTTCATACACATTCATAAACCTCTAGGACGCCATTCAGCGTGCATTAAGGGCCATGCGATTACCGGGCGTACCTTATTTTTAGAGTTCAGTCTTTTTAGTTGTTGTATGATTCTTTCAGGCCTTAATTTACTACAACATCCTTCAAAATCGATTCAGAAAAATTAAACACTTTCTTATAGAAGCTTTATAAAATGCAGCTTGCATTGCATTCATTGTTGCAATTTTAAAATTGTTTAGCGTAATTTGGGCTTGAATCTGGTGTCAAAGTGTTGTACAAATATTCTCTAGTCCATTAAAACATGTGTAATAAATCCCCTTTTTATTACGTCTGCATTAACCAGGGAGATTTACAAGAGGTTCAAATGAACAATAAATGATATAAGATGTTGAGCTAAAGGTTTTTATTTGTTAATTTTTATTCAAAATCTATTTAAACCCCTATAAACAAACATAATATAATGCGATTAATAAATTTAAATATAATTAGAATGTAAAACAATCATAAATACCTTAGTGACTTTCTCAGTTTTAAATTTCTCGCAGAAAATTTATATGGTGGCGTGTGCAATGAGTGAGGCTCTGAATGAAATTACAGCATTTAAAAAAATCTGATTTAAATCGCGAAGAAGAATTTTTCATGTGAGACGATGAATACTTATTCAAAAGTCAGTTTCTAAGATCACTTCTCTTAAGTTTCTTTGTTGAAGATACTTGTTCGCATAAATATGAGTGTATAAATATTACCATACAATTTTGGTAATTATTTACAAAGTTTATAGATGTATTTTTTTAACGATTTTATAGAAAATCGAGGGCCGTTGCGTTTATAAAAACCTTTTTCCCATCACAATACATTTGAATTATTTATCCCGTGGAAAGGATTGAACATGAACCACGGTGGAGGCCTGGCATTCCTCACATTCACAAGTCGTGATTAATAAACATCTTGTCAGAGGTGAAGGAAGGGTTTGGAAATCTGATAAATCTGTGCCGGGATCGGGGATTGAACCCCGGCCACCAGCACAAGCGCTTAGTAACCTTTCAACATGATTGTCACCCGAGTCATATCCTCATATCATAGAATTCCAGTCCGTTAAAAGCTACGTTGTACAGAGGTAGTATGTCTAAGATATTTATAGTTTTAGGAAAGGAATATCTTGCAAGGTTTTACCGTATGTTGTCTGTCCTAGATATTAACTGTTTTTCTGCAATCGAAACCGCAGCTTTTTTTCTCGTCAACTCTGATGAGTATGACCCAACTTAGGTTACCTTTATGTTCCCATCAAGATTACATCCTGTGATACAAGTAGCACTGCAAACATAGAGTTGAGAGTATTGCCAATAAGTTTTTCGCTCATCTTTGTGTTTCAATATTAAGTTGCAATCCTGATTGCTTGCATTAATTACATATTTACTCTGTGGCACTAAGAACTCGAAAGTTTGAAAAACACTTAATAAAGCACGACACCTATCCAAATCTTGAACTTGTTCTATCCAGTCCACCTCGTTACTCACTCTCTCTTTCAGGGTCATTCTAATGTTATCTTACTATCTGCGTTTAGGTCCCAAATGGTCTCTTCTCAATGGGTTTGCCAGTCAGTACCCTGAACATGGTTTTAGATTATTCCAATTGTGCTACATATCCTGCTCACCATAATCTACGAAATTACCTTTATTTGTATTTATTTATCATAATGTGAATACTTAGTGAGCTACATCTTTAATTACTAAGACTATTTGCATCATTAATTTGAAGTAGGTCCATGTAAGCTGAACTTTTCAAAACCATGGAAATGGTTGTCAAATAAGTTTCACTACCTCGCTATTAAACAAATTCTTTAACTAGATTTTTGTTTCAGCCATTTTATAATAATATAATATTCTTCTTTAATGGTTTTTTAACCTAGGCATTTTAAAGTAATACATTTTGTCATTGACTATATTTTTATGAACATAATTTTAATTAGTTTTTTTGCCTTTATACATTATTGATAATATATCTTTGCAATTTAGATCAAGTTACCTGGAAGCGAGAATATATTAAGGCTTAAGTAAACAAAGTTTATTATATATCTACATTTAAGGATTATATATTTAGGAGGATATTAATAAAATATTTAAAACCTAGTGTGTAGTAATTTAATGTTCGCATGGTGATTAAAGATTTTAAAATACATGACAATTTTTTTAATAATCATAAATATTTATTTGCAATAAATGTACACATAATAGCGATACACATGGGTTTGTCTGTGATTTTAAATGTGTGTGTACTATTACAGTAGATATTTAAAAAAAGAAATTTTATCTATATGAAAATAAAGGTTTTTAGAATACAAAAACTTTTCAAATTTATATAAAATTAAAAATGTGTTATATTTATTTTATTATAAGTTATCAAAATTAATTTTCAATCTGCCATTTTTTTTCCAGCAAACTCTTGGCCAGTGGAAAAAGGTGTTTTATACAACGATTGCAGCTGCTATTATTCCTTACATATTTTACCTAATATATGGATCTGTCGTAGAGCAAGAATGGAACAAACAAGAGGTGGAAAACATTGAAGAAATAAGCGAAATACCAAGTGGTAAAAGAAATGTGGAGAGAAGAAAGAAGTTGAGCGTAGTAGCCAGTATCTAAAATAACATAATATTAATAATTTCCTTTATTATAGTGCTGGCCAACAGTCGTAAGACCTATAACACGCCAGCACTGAAAAGTACACAAGTATCTTACAAATATATATAATTACACGAGAAAATAAAATAAACAAAAATACGTGGTAAAAAAGCAGTAACAATATGCAAAAAATAAATCAGAATATTGTTAATTTAAATATTATAGGCAGAACCTCTACATTATAAATTATTGATATGCGATTTCCTTAAATAACTCTCTGAGCTTAGCTTTCCTTTTATGTTAAAAGTATAATTCAACAAATCTAGGATTGGCGCTATGGATACAATGACATATATGGCTCACCTTATAAGAGCTATTGAGAAAAAATAATTTTGGATTACGAGAAGCCCGAGAAGGGATATGAACGCCTACATGATCAAGGGTAAATTTGCAATAAATTTTGCTATTTAAAATATTAAAAACAAAAAGGGTATCACAATAAAGTCCGCGCGATAAGAGAGGTTTGAGCACTAAGAGGTTTCGAATTATGTCATAATCATAATAAATCCTGTTACTAAAGAATTTATCATAACACGCAGCGACAAATTTTCTTTGAACGTTTTCCCACCTCAGGGAGTCAGTTAAGGTAATGGAACTCCAAGCAACAGTAGCATATTATAGCCTAAATCTAACCAGAGCGTAGTACAGACATAAAAAAAACAGTCAAATTTCTTAAATGATGACGTAATAAATTTAATAAATCCAAGTAAATTCAATGACTGGGAAATTACATGCTCAACATGACAGTGGAAATATAGTTTGTTATCCACGAGAACACCAAGATCATTTAAATAAAGGGTGTGAACTATGTTTTCATTGTCCAATGTTAAAGATAAAGGGTTAAAAATATTAGCAGAACCTTTAAAAATAAAACTAGGAATTCCATCTGTCCCGGCACATCTAGATGAACTCAATTTTTGTATAGCACTAGCAACATCCAAGGGTGCAATGTGTCAAGGATATATATTAGAATAAATGACTGATTACACAAATATATTGATACTAGGAGTATCTAGAGTTTTTTTTAAAATAAACCTATTCAGTTCACAGGCGCATGACTAGGAAAGGAGAAGCTAAATCTCTTTATGGTGGTAATTTTTGATCGTGCCAAAAAATTAATCCCAGCGTAATTTGCAGCTTTAAAATTTACTGATGTTAAATGAGAGTGTATTGAACGCAAGCTAAGGGCAGTATTTTGAAGTTTGTATATACAATCTTTTTTTGTTAAAAAAAATATAATAATTCTCTACTGTAAGCAAAGGGTTTAATTTTCCTCACATGGTGACCTCAACATTTCTTTAGTATCTACAAAGGTCTCGTGGAATTTAATAACAGCTTTTATTCTTCATTTAATAAGTTTATCATCTAATACTGCTATGCTCATATAAAATATTCAAGAAATTTTGCGGTCACCATGTAAAGAAAATACTATGTTTATAATGTAGCAAAATTGTATTTATTTCGTCCAAAAAATGTTTGCTATAAAAAGTGCGAAAAACCCTTTTAAATCACATTCTATACATTACCACCATTCCGCCAAGCCATTAAGTTACCTTAGGAACAAAACTGTTATTTGGTGAGAAGTGTTTCCAAGCTAAGCAAAGATTGCTAATACCGAACTGGTTATACGTTTTCGGCCACTTGGTCTCATACCTATCCTCTGCACAACATACCTATTAATAGGAACTTTATTTCCTATGGATAAACGAGATTATTATTAATTAATGAGAGTCAATGTCTTCAGATGGATAGGTAAAATAACATAAGATAAAATGAGCTTGAAATATGTTAATGTCCATATTGCCATGCATTTATCTGCATGCCTGAACTTGATGAGGTCGAATAAAGGGCCAAAAAAAACCTTTCTAATCCTCATACACAACAACTAGAGAAAAAATTATAGTTAACACAATTTTCTCCTGTAGCTATATGTGACCCTTTAGGAAGATTAGTTACTGGTTTTACAACCTTTGATATACAGCCAAAATAGTCTAAGTGTGGAATTATTGACGAAACTCCATATTTATCTGTCGTTATGGATGGTTAAATTTCCATTTGATTTTATATAGAAAACTATTCCAAAATCTCAATAAGCCGCAAATATATGTTTAATGTTAGTCCTATATATTAAGGTTATACGTTTATGTACTAATCACGCTAATGTTTTCATTGATTAGGAGTGTTATATTAATAAGAAGTGTACCCGCATTGGCGTGAAGGGAAAGCGGAAAACCACTTTTAAAAAAAACAGCTGACCGAGATTCAAGAGTAAATGTCCCCGTCATCGTCAGTTTAATTTACCGCAAGAGTAGCACCTTAGACCGTGTGGCCACCGAAGCATGTAACGATATTATTTAATAAGCTACTATGAATGTGTAGTTAAACCATATTTAATGAAACCACTACGGACCGATCATATCGGCGGTTATAGCTCGATTACAGGCAGATGCCATGCGTATTCTCACAAATTAATTTTCATTCGTGGTGAGCTGGCGGTCTAGGGGTAAGGTATCGAACTTCTGTGCTGGGGGTCTGGGTTTCAATCCTCGATTCCGGCACAGATTTATCTGATTACCAAACCCTTCCTTCACCTCTGACAAGACATCTTGTGAATGTGGGGAATGTCCGTGGTTCGGATTCCACGTTAAACTGTAGGTCCTCCATTTCATCTCACAATCACCCTACCATTACACATTTGTGTAAGTGCGTATTACCCGAACGGGTAGTAAGACGCGGTGCTAATAATAATAATTTTCATTCAATTGGACTATAACTAAACGTTAATATACGTATAGCAGTAGGGTTTAAAATCTCCATCTTAATAGGGTTAAGCCATTTTCCTCAAGTGATAATGAGAGGGGAGTAAAGGATAAATGTATTTGGTCCATAATATTTTTAGATAAATATATTAATATAAATAACCTTAATTGACGATGACATGATCTAAAAGGCATCTAGCTTGCAATATAATGAATAACTGATGAGAGTAAGTCGAGATTAGATTGTAGACCGGTTGGACCAGATGTGGATATAAAATGTAAACTATCACTTTGCTATTTTAACTTCCCCTTCAAGCTAATTTGTGTTTACATACTTTGAGCCAATCTTCATTGATCCTAAGCCATAGACTAAGCCAACCTTGGTGTAAACAAATATTACAATTAATATCAATAAAATAAAATTTAATTTATTTCTAAATGTTAATTTTGGCAGCTCCCGGTTATCATAGCACTTTATTTTATCTATAATATAATAGAATTGTATATATATTATATAATATATAGTGAGTTATACTGTGGCTAATATTAGGTTAATAATTTACAATTGTTATATAATTAAATAAGAATTAAATTATTCATATTTTTAGTAGTTAATACAGAAAACTATATAAATGTGAGAATGTATCTTAATCCTGTTGGTTTATCAAATGAAATCTTTTAACAACAACGAAATTATTAAATCATAAATAATTTTAAAACTAGTTTTGAATTTTGAATTTTAATTCATTGTCCATTCAACAAATTTTGAATTTTCATCCGTAGAGTTTATCATTTTTTTAAAAATAAAGTAAAATAAAACCAAATACGTTTTACAATACTATTATAAATTTTCTTTCTTTCTTAAGGTTGGTATTTGTGGTATATTCGTAGGAAAACTCTATTCAAGAAGCCAACCAAAGATTTCGAAAACCCTCTTCATGGTACGCTTATTCTTAAAATGGAATGTATTTTTATCCTATTGCAATTTGAATTGGAGTCAGAAATCAGATTGAGGCTAAGACCTTTGAGTATATTTCATTTCCAATAAATCTTTCCCAACTCACCACACAACACCATACAGTTGAGCATAACTCAAAAAAATCGGGAACAAGGCGTTTGGAAGAAAGAGAAGACGTTAATGCTAGATAGGGACCAAAGAAGTGGAAAAAGAGTGTTAGATTGGAAGAATAGAAAATACTATATTGGGGGAAAAAAATCAATTTCAAGCTATCCCGTTGTGCTACAATATGCTGATGCGTGAAACAAGCAAAGTCGTAGATCAAAATGACAGATTTAGCGGTCTTCTAAGACAGAGAACCACTTTTTCCGCCTTTTATGACATTCAAATTTATTTTATGAATAAAAATTCTCGCTCAACTCTTTAAAGATCTTACAAATAGTCCGTTGGATATGGTATATAAAGCATATTACGTATTTATATAGTTTAAATTTACTTATAATTTTCTGTTCTGGATGACATGGTGGTCTAGGGGTAAGGTGTCGGACTTCTGTGTGGGTGTCTGGGGTTCAATCCTCGGTCCCAGTACAGGTTTATCTGATTATTAAACCCTTCCTTCACCTCCGACAAGACGTGTATTAATCACAACTTGTGAATGTGGGGAATTCCAGGCCTCCACCGTGGTTCGGATTCCATGTTAAACTGTAGGTCCTCCATTTCATCTCATAATCACCCTACCATTACACATTAGCGTAAGTTCGTATAACCCGAACGGGTAGTAAGGCGCGGTGCTAGTAATAATAATAATAATTTACTGCTCTGTGATGAATAATCTCTAAACCAAATATGTTGACTTGTCTTGTTAATATTGTTTGAGATTTATAAAAATTTCGTTTTAAAAGGGCACATTTTATTATTTTAATACGAAATTTAAAATCTTAGATTTGGTTTTATGTTGCATTTTATTTATTCTTTATATGTTTGGGAGTGATTTTACAAATGTATTGTCTTCTCTAAAACAAAGGTGAATTATCTAAATTCATTAAATGTCATTATAAACGCTATTTATTTAACTACTCCCTTATTAATCATTTTAATCTTTTCATACACATTAAATATCCTTTATTCATTTAGAAATCATATTGTAAAATAGTACTAGTAGTGATTAATAAACAATTAGTAAAGATCTGCTTTAATGTATGTACTACATACAATTTTACTCGATTTTTGATATGGCCTTACTTTTAGCAAATTATAAGTAAAAGTAAATATTTGACCATAATAGTATGATTTTATTTGAAATAAAGGAGAAAATTATTTTGAGTAATTATGGCAATGTGTAGTTACAGGAGGAACATTATCTTAAAAAAGGAGTTAAAAATGTAGCCACAAATGGGGTATTGATTTTACTTGTAATACAAGGGTATGAATGGGAGGTATAAATGAAAATGTAGCTACCTGAGAGGGTATTTAGTATAGTTAAGTGTGGGGGTTTGATTGAAAGGAAAGATGAATGATTGTTATTAGGGAGGAAGGTATTTATTTCTTTGAGCGTGGTGGAGAATAATAATAATAATAATAATAATAATAATATTTAGCACCGCGTCTTACTACCCGTTCGAGTTACACGCTTTAAGTACTAATTACGCTAAAGGATTAGGAATTTGGAAGGTTGAATTAGAGGAAATGAACTCACATTTGTGCGGAGGGAGAGTGGAAAACCATTTAGAGAAAACCACCCCCAGTTCACCCGACCGAGATTCGAACTTATATCTCCCCGTCCTCAGCAGTCGAGCTCAACACGACAAGTGCGTTAGCCAACTACGCCACCGAGGCGGGTGTGGTGGAGAAATTTAATGGAAGGAGGGAGTGAAGAGTTTTAATTAGGGGAAGATATTTATATTACTTGAGTAAAGGGGAGGAATAAAATGAAAAGTGGGAGTTAAGTGCATAGGTATTGATAAGGGCATTGTTTTTATTTTGGTGAAAAATATTAATTTAGGGGAGCAGAGGGATTAACGGGATGTATGTTAGATCAATGAAAGTCGATATTCTCAAGTCTTGTATTTAACCTTTCACTAGATTAACGTTAAGTCCATCATTGCAAACTATTGCGGTAAGATATAATGTAAAATAAAACTTATTTAAATTATAGTTAATTACAAAAATATTATTTTTTTTACTTTACAGACACTAATAAAATTTAAAAACAAAATTAGTTCCATATCATGATCATTAATTTGAATTAGGATTATATCAAAGTAGTTTTAGTATCAATTGAAGTCTCCTAACTATTATTTTCCTACTGATATTCCACTTTAGAATTAAGTTATATCGGTAAATAAATACTTTTTGAGTGTTACAGAGATACTTCAAATGTGAGTGCTATCTATATTGAGTGTTACGTTGAACCCCCTTGATCAGTCGGTAGAATGTATGTCTATTGCGCTATGGGTCCCAGGCTCAATTACTGGCATGGCCGAAGGATATATCATCTAGGAAATGTGGGTTACCCTTTTACAGTAATGAATTAACGGCTGTGGACTGGATATTGTTCCTGTCCTGTTTCAAGTTATATTATAAAGCCTATAAATCTACGATAGGCCTAGCAAGGTGATTGTGGAAAAAATATAGCTAAAAATAAAAAACTGACCCAGGCCACAGGCTTTAAACAGTAATGTATGTAAGAAGTGTTACGTTAAGGCCCTTGGCCCTGTCGATTGCAAGTCTAAAACCTATTTTGTGGGATGGTTGGGTAGGAGGGTGAAAGGCCTGGCGTGGCTGTCTAACTGGCCAAAGTATCCTTCCACGCCAATAAGAACAGATGGATCATGTAAACCGTAGATGGTGCTAGCTACCGGACAGGTTTTGCGGAAAAATCATACAATTTGAAATATCAGTTTTCTCTACTAGAACGAGTGAAATCTTTTTGTAAATATTTTCAACACCTCTTCAAAGACAATTTATCGATGCTAATTAATTGTTACATTTTTTTTTGCTATGAAGAAGCCAGTTTTCTATTGAAAAATGTCAATTTTATCAATATTTGATCACTGTTAAAAGTATAGAAGACGTATGTAATACAAAAAAAATTAAATTAATCAGCATCCTTTTATTCTCGAACAACCCGTTTCCAAAAATAAAATTACAAAACAATAAATGTTCTTGAAGATAAAAGTTTTTTCCCATGGCTCTGCATTTCCACGCCCAATAAAATGAGCCAATCGCCTTAAGTGCTACGAAGCATGACAGCACCAAATCAGGAGCATCCAAGCTGTTACAGATTTTATCAAATTTAAATGGATGATGTGAATATGAAATCTAATCATGGTTTTGGAGAAATTTGTTCAAACATATATTGAATTCTACTAGCAAAAGTTGATCTAAAAGGGGAGTGGAGGTTTACAACTCAACTTCCTCGTAGTTTGCCTTTGGAGAGGGTGAGAAGGTATTTTCATAAAATTTACCATCGATTATATCTGGTAGCCGATAATATATATTAAATCTAGTTTATTTTGTGTTTCTTTTTTAGTGAGACCTAAGTAGTGTCCGCTTATTGAAAACAATAACAAGCCACCTTCAACTCTGTCTGTAAAATCACTTCCGAGGGAGCTATTAGTTTTAATATTGTCCTACTTATGACATAAATTTGTAAAATATGTACACTCAACCTATCCTGAGATGTAGCAGTCTAACATTGATGTATTACACCATGGACAAACCACAAAGTGGAACAGTGCAAGGTCAGCTTGCTCGTTACTTTTCGCGGTAGAAGAATGGTATACATCTGTGCACAAGTATCTTCATACACAGACCCACATATGAAATCACCAACAAAATAGAATCAAAAGGATTGTGCTATGTTACCTCACATTAAAGAATATGATGCTTATTTTTTGAATACATTAAATCGTATATTTTATTTTATATTCAATATCAATTATATTCTTTCAATATAAAATCAGCTACCACTCTAAGAAGACCTATATTTTCAAAGTTTTTTTGAAAGGATTTATATATTTACAACTTTTGTTATTATATTTACAACTATTGTTATTATCTATCTGACCATCGTGTCGAACTGATGTCACGATTTCTGAACATATCCTTCAATAGATAATCGGTCTCTTATAGTGCTCAGTAGTGTAATAAGGAGAATATACGGCTGAAGAGGTAACTATCAGAGTTACATGACAACTTGTGAAGAAGAGAAAACGTTTCCTAAATTGTGTAATAAGGAAAATAGTCAGCTAGAAAGGTAGCTATAGTAGATCCGTGTTAATTTGTGATGGAAATTGAACGTCTCCTAAATAGCGTAACAGGGAAGATACGTGGCTAAAGAAATAACTATCGAAGTGTCATGGTAACTTGTGAGGTACGCGTAAAACCCAAACGGTTAGTAAGACGCAGTGCTAAGAAAACTTTTGATCCATAGAAGAGTGTCCTAAATAGTGTAATATGGAAACTAAACTGCTCAAGAGGTAACTATCGAATTGTACTGGTAACGTTTGTGGGAGAGAAAGAGTCTGCAACTACTTAGTACCTCGTTTAAAGGCAGGTCTTGAGTTTGTAAACTAAAATGGCTTCAAGTTCCTGCTGTAGTCGGAAGAGAGTGACACCGTCTGTTTGACTTGTAACGAAACATTTCCCGGAGTTCAGAAAACTTTCTATTTTCTGGCGCGTTAGTTCTGAATGTACGAGTAAAACACACGTATAAAGTTTGGTTCAAGCAGCCGAGTGAGGAAAGACTTTACTCGTAGCTTTACGGGGACACAGTTTCTTGCATTGGTAGAACAGTCGCTTATTTCTGGGAGTCGTGAGAAGGAAAGAGAGAGCACATTAAAGTTAAAGAGTTTCATGTTTGACTAAAATTACCAAAATAAATATTAGACGACAATATAAGTTAAGAAATAATGTTTACAATGTACACTCAGTTTGCTCTAAAAGCCAGCAGTCATTATATAAGACCTAAAGTAGATATTTAAACTTATCTCAAAAGATTCAAGGGAAGCTGGCTAACGTTCAAGGTAAAATGAAGGTTCATAATTTATAATTATGAACTGAAACTTTTCTAGCCTGATATAAGGTTTTTGCGTATAACACGAACGGGTAGTAGGACGCGATGCTTAATATTGTTATTATTATTATTATTATTATTATTATTATTATTATTAGGTTTGTGCACTGCAAGTTTTAAACAAATTTTGTAAAAAAAAACCTATGGCAGTTGGGTGGAGTGCTGCACTGGTAACCCTTTCCTTTATATCCACAATTTGTTTGTGTAATCTAATTACAACATTTATTCAATTTAAATTAATTAAATTCGTTTAATTACAAACTTGCTTGAGACATAATTGATCACTCATGTTTATCTGACGATTTCTGATCGTCCATGCTGGACTCAGCCTTAAAATATCCGTGAAGAATAACCCTGAGCACGAGAAGTATCCTAACTACCTCATACCTGCTAAACTAAAAATCCCGGTCTCAATTCCCGTGTCTAGGTATCATTTTTAAACTAATTTAAAGTAATTGAATTGTGGTCCCCTCCATACGGACATTTCCCTAGTTTCATTTACCTTCAAATTGTGTGTTTATATTCATTACAATATATTAGCTACAAGCTTGTTATGATTAAAAAACATTTTAGAAAACATTCTACTTTGATCTTTCATAAGGAGCGAATATTATAATAAGGTTAAGACTTAGATATTATTGTAATTTAATAAATGCAGTATGAATTAAACATGATGGTAAACCTTTAAAATATTATGTATAAATCATATTATAATTTACCCTTATAATAAGTTGGCATAATTTGGTAATATATGTTTGGATTGGTAGCGTTGTTGTGATACGAGTCAAATACATACAAAATAACTCCACGACATAACTATGAACTGACAAGCATTCACAGTGGAATTTCCTATATATATATACTGTTGCGTGTCTTTGGATATTTCCATTCTTTACAGCAATTTACCTGTTTCTGGAACTATTAGCATAATAAATTAAACCTTAAAGGCCAAAAACTTCAATAAAGATTATACAGACCAAATTTCAAAACGTGTTCAAATAGTAACCGAACAAAATTTTTTCCAGTTTAATAATAAATACTTTTCACAAAAAGATGGACTGGCAATGGGTTCCCCATTTTCATGCATAGTATCTGAAATATGTTTAGAGAAATACGACCCTATCATTTTCAATAGCTTAAATATCTTATTTAACATCAAATTTTATTCTAGATATTATGTGGATGATATCTTAATTGTGTTTGACAATGATTGCGATATACCTTCCATCACTGATATTGCCAATGATATTCACCCCAAATTATTCTTCACCTTTGAAAATGAGTTCAATGGCAGTATCAACTGTCTATACCTTAACATCACTAAGAATTACCACAATAAACTTGTATATAAAATATAGTTAAAAAAACCTACTCACACGGATGCTGTATGTAATACCGAACGACACAAACCATCCTACTTCTCATAAACTCGCTACTTTCAACAATATAATCCATCAACTACTTCACATCTTTATCAACAAATATAGTTATAAAATTGAACTCAACAAAATTTAAAAAATTGCAGTAAGTAATGGATATGCTCATTCCACTATTTACAGAATCTTACAAAACAAAACAACAAGAAAATTACACTGAGACAATTTTTCCACTAACCTCATAAATAGTAAATACTATAACTAAATATTTTTTTTATCAAATTCAACTATATTGGCCCTGAAACACATCGTATCAATAACATCATTAAAAAACACAATCCTAATATCGTTTTCACCACCAACAATAATATTAAGAAGAGCTTTAACAATAGAAACCTAAACACAAATTATAAATTCAAGAAAAATAGTTTATATCAACTCACCTGTGAATCCAACAGGTATATATAAGGTTATTAGTTGAAAATGTCAAAAATCGTTATAAAAAACATATTTCTGATTTTAAATTTAATAGAACGAAATATAAATTTGCAGAACTTCTAAAACACTAAAACCACCAACCAAAACAAATTTAACAATGTATGATACCTCTACACTATTCTCAGAAAAAACAAAATTAAACACAGGCGAAAACTTTTTCATCCAAGCAGCTATCCTCCATAAAAAGAACAATCCTCAATGAACAATTATATTCATCCAACCAAATCTCAATTAATACTCTCAAATATTTTCCCAAAACACTAACATCTTTTAAACCCCATCTGTCCTGCTCTACCCTCCAGCGTAGCAAAAGGCCCGTTCGAGCCGGAGTCAAGAAGATTAGAACCATAGACTCCTCTTCATTCCTATCCATCTATCTTTCCAACCTGTTACAGTTTCACAATTAAATTTTTTGTACATCACTGCACACCTAACATATGCTTACCTCGGGATTTTAACTACACATCCTATTAGGTTACCAACACTGCAAGTTCCATTTCACCTGATTCTACGATCAACCTCACTAAGACAGTCAACATCTATAGGTCGTCACAACACGTCGGGTTTCTGCTCATAACGATGTAAGTTTGTTTGAATATTGCTGCTTTACCTTTATTCTGGGTTATTTGATTTTAATTCCCTAGCTCTCATATTTTCTTATTTATATGTTCGGTTTGTAATATATATTATTTTATCAATTTTTAGTTTAAATGTTCAGTTTCATGAATAGGGTACGCCATTCACAGTACCGAACATGTCAGGTTAATGGAGTTCCGGTAAACTTCAGCTCTTACCGGAAAAATGGAGGGAGTACAGGGATAAAAAAAACACATAACTTAGATAATATTAAAAACTTAAAACCAACTTGTATGTAAATTACTTAGTCACTAAAACATTTTAAACTAACCAACTCTTCATATATGGTGTAATATATCTTAACTTGGTATTTTATATTGTCCTTTGTGTTAACTTTTTAAACTGTTTGTATTGTTAAAAAGTTCTGATTCTGAACTCCACTGTGAATGCTTGTCAGTTCATAGCTATGTCGTTGTGTTATTTTGTATGTATTTGACTCATATCACAACAACACCACCAATTTAACATGTATTACCATATTATGCCAACTTATTATAAGGGCAAATTATGTAATTTATATATAATATTTTAAAGGTTAACTAACCTATCTAATTCATACTTACATTTATTAAATTACACTAACATCTAAGTCTTAACCTTATTATTTAATTTAATATTTAGCACCCGTCTTACTACCCGTTTGGGTTATACGATTTAAGCCCTAATAACTCTAATGGATTAGGATTTGGGAAGGTTGAATTAGAGGGAGTGAACCCGCATTTTCGTGGAGGGAGAGTGGAAAACCATTTAGGACCCCCCTCCCCCCAGTTAACCCGACCGAGATTCGAACCTCGATCTTCCCATCCTCGGCAGTCTGGCTCAACACGACAAGCGCGTTAGCAAACTACGCCACCGAGGCGGGTAACCTTATTATTGTTATGATTGATTGACTCTGATAGGGTATTTACATTTTTTAATAGTAACATAATATCGGTGTATAACCCGAACGGATAGAAAGATGTAGTTTCAAATTAAACGAATATCCCACTATTAATTAGCTAACCGGCACCATGGTATAGTGGTCAGTATACCGGGATAAAACTTGGTGGTCCCAGGTTAGATTCCTTGAAGGTACCTAGAGTATTTTTCCCAAAAGGGGAATCACCCCAACGGTCACCAGGGTTTGCTTAGTTAGGCTTAAGTTAGGTTTAAGTGTTTCCACTTGTTACAAATCTTTACACTCACTGTCACCATCACCTAATATAATCGGGGCATGGAAAGAGCCTCACGGAAAGGAGGTACGATTAATACATTGGGCGTCCCCTGGGCAACGTTTCATTATTACTAATTTTTCCACAAACTGTACCACGAATTATGTTGTCAAGATACGCAATTTTATTATTAATTATTAGGTTTGAAAGTATCAAATTGTAAATTTTATTTTAACCAAGATTTATAATTTCATATCAACATCACTTAAATAAAATCTTATATCCTATTCCAATGGGTCAGGTAAGCAAGCATTCAACATGTCAAGGACTCCCTGGACTTAAATGGTGAGGTTTTCTTTTCATGACATGCCTTTGAAAGATATTAATTTTTTTTATCACCAAATCTTACTACCGATTGGGGTTATACGCCTATGTAGCACTACTAATTATTCTAATGGGCTAAGGTTGAATTAAGAGGAAGTGTATCCGAATTTGCGTGGAAGGAATGGGAAAGCGTTTGGGATAAAAACACCCTCAGTAAATACAATTGAATTGGATCGTACCATAGTCTCTCCATCATCGGCAGTTAAACTATTTCGTGAGTGACGTCTTAGACTATGCGGTCACCTAAGTGGGACTAAAGAATTTATTATTTTCACCATATGATGTAAATTAAACTGTTTTTATCAGATAATTGTTCTACTTAACTTTAAAAAAAATTTTTTTTTACTGAAATAACTGTATAAACAACGCCCTTCTCACGTTCAATACATCTTAACACTGAAGCTCCAGTGTCTCTAGGTTCATCGAGGAACCCGCCTCAGTGGCGTAGTTGAGCTCGACTGCTGAGGACAGGGAGATCGCGGTTCGAATCTCGGTTGGGTAAACTGGGGGTGGTTTTTCCTAAATGGCTTTCCACTCTCCCTCCACGTAAATGCGGGTTCACTTCCTCTAATTCAACCTTCCCAATTCCTAATCCATTAGCGTAGTTAGTACTTAAAGCGTATAACCCGAACGGGTAGTAAGACGTGGTGCTAAATATTATTATTATTCATTGAAGTTATTTTTCCACGTGTAACTTATCACAATAGATTTTCAATTAGCTCCCCACGCTAATGGCTGAGTTATTACTCTAAATAAACCCCCTAGCCTCCCCCACTTCTAGTATATAACTAGTGTTAAACGTAATAATGGAAGTAAATGAATAGTATGGTGCACCACACATACTTTCTAGCTTACTTTCCCTAAAATTTGAGACATTTACTTCAATCTCATTAAGAGAGTGTTGCAAGAAAATCAATTGTAAGAGACAGTTTCATAATTCATCATAGAAAATAAATGAGATATTATACACTCATTTTAGAAAATCATCTTAAGGTTGTGAGTAATAAATGATCTTTATTATAACATATAATACTGAAATTGTCTCAAATTTCAATATTGATAAAATTGATTAAATTGTATTGATTGAAATTAAAAATTAGTTATGGTTAGTTGATAAACTAGAATACTAAAACAAATTAATCTAAATTTAATTTTTAATATCAATTTCTATCACTTTATCAATTGTATAGATTAAACTTATATATTTTACATAGATTTCAAAGTATCATTTCTTATGGTTACTGTACTGTTAGAGAAATACATTAAGAAAATTAAAGTCTCTGTTCACCAAAGATCATTACAATAAAATAAAAATTTGTCAATTGCTCAGAAACTATTGATTTTATGAAAATGTATTTTAAATAATTTTTTTAATAGTGCAATCATAAGCTATTTCATATCTTAAATCATTATTGCTGAGATATGATCAAATAATTATTATTATTAGCACCGCGTCTTACTACCCGTTCGGATTATACGCACTTACACTAATGTGTAATGGTAGGGTGATTGTGAGATGAAATGGAGGACTTACAGTTTAACGTGGAATCCGAACCATGGTGGAGGCCTGGCATTCCTCACATTCACAAGATGTCTTGTCAGAGGTGAAGATCAAATTAGTAGACTTCTACACATGTTAAGTATCCATTGAGTCATTTTCATTGGAAATTTTGGATGCACAAGTTTGTTTGTAGTGACACATAGGAATTTTAATCAAATTAATTAAAGCCGACTTCTAGAAAATCAATTTTTCTTTTCTCATTTGGCCCTTCAGTAAATTAGCGTTAATGTCAGAGTTAGATATCTAACTTTAAAAAAAACCTCGAGATAACTCAATTTTTTTGGGTTCGGGGTGTCATGAAACGTTGATATACATCAACATGTGTATGATGATGATGACAATTTAAAGTAATTCACCAAATGTTTAAAAAAATCTAAATCTAAAATAATTAAATCAAGTGTGTGGTTTGATTTGTTCTTAGAATACTTAAGATAGTTAAAAACATTTTTTTAAACTTATTTAATCTCTGTATTATTATTATTATTATTATTACTATTAGGACCACGTCTTACTACCCGTTCGGATTATATGCATGTATTGTTAATATTATTATTATATATAATATACCATTTATTTTTGTACACAGTTTTTATCCGTCTGCGTTATCCGGATTTAAAAATGAATTAACGGGCTAAGGATGAGGAAGGCAATATTTTAAAGTAAATTTTACACTCACTTGCTTGGAGGATGATATAATCCTTAATTAAAAAGAACCCTCAAAATATCGTCATGATATTTAAGCCGACCTTTATGTCATAATCAAAATAACTGAAGGAGCTAATATTCTTGACAACCTGATAACCTACATGAGTGAATGGATTATTTAATACATAATTATTTAGATATTTTTATGCTATCTAATTATTATACTATCAAAATAACTCTGTTTACTATAGAAATTTATTGTGAATTTTAGTTTCCTTAAACTAAAGGAAATGAACTTTTTCTGTTATCTAACTGTCGACTTTCGTCCATTTACTTCTTTAGGGCACCCTCCAAATAAGCGTTTTGCGATATGCATTGCTAAGTACATCATGTTCATAATTATTATGTCATGTTTATATATTTAGTACAATTATTCTTTTTAGCAATGTATCTTGATACACATTCAGGTTCCAATCTCGTTCCACGTAAATGTGTGTACATATCCGTTAAGACACTATCTCCGTACACTTTACGCTATCAGTGCATATAAAGGTGGAAAGATGAGGTATAAAAATACACATGTATATTTTTCAACCTGATTTTTTAATTTCTCCAATAAGTTAAATATAAAGTATACCAAGCTATAATTGATTGGTATTTATATATATATATTTTAATATATTTAAAATTTTAATGTTATTTAATCTTGAAAGGTACTGAGGCACGGTGTATAAAAAGCTTTTTGTTCATGGCTAAAGTCTTGATCTTTAATGCGACTGGTTCACATAGATATTCCCTTGATGATCAAAGACATCTTTTCATCTAGTAGACCTTCACTAAACCATCCCTTCCTATGTCAACCCTCTCCATTTACCGTCCCTGGTCTCTTATCGTGAGCCGAGAGGAAATTCGGGGATCAGGTGGGTAGATATGATGAGGTCCTGCGGGAAATCAGGGCAATTACATCACTGCCCATCCATCGCCCTTTCTTCCGAATCAGTAGAGTCTAAAAGGGTTAGGTGGCGTCAAATAGAAGACAAAAAAATTCCACACTGTAGCAAAAGGAGGGGTAATTTACACTAAATAGTATACATATATGTAATATAAGTCCTATTACCTATTCATCTTATACACATATTAATTAAGTGAGTTAATGTTAGAGATGATGAAGGTAGATAGATATATAATATAAGGGTAATAGGAGTCTATAATATATATGTGTAGCTTTGTGGCAAAGAACAAGGAAATAATATCGGATATCTAGGCTGAGACAATCTCAGTGAAAGTGACATTACGTCTCCGTATTTTAGCAAAAGAAAAAAATGTTTTAATATAATGATCTTTTGATCTCAGTGCTGAAAGAAGAAAAAGGAAAAATTGATCACGTTTACAAATAAACGTCACTCTTTATAAATCTGTTATGGATAATAAGCTTCAAAGACAAGAGTAAAATCCTTGTTACTACAAATATTAACCTTCATAAAGTTACTCTTGAACAGAATTAAAGAATAAAAAAATCAGTGACGTGCTTATATGTGATAGTATAACATCTTGCCAAATCAAAAAGGGGTGTTGTTTGAATGCATAATTATCCTTCACTTTTCTTGCAATTACAATGGGGGTACATGTTACAACAAATACAATGTCATGTTGCACGATGATGTGTACAATGACTAGATAACTAAAATAATGAAAAATAATAATTATTAATACCATCATATTGTTAGATTTAATTTTCACATTTTTTGAACATTAATAAATCTTATTTCAAAATGATGTCAATCATTAGATAAACATAACTAAAGACATAATTTTACAAGATATTTGTCATAATCATCACATTCAAAGTTATTCAAGATAATTGTGGTTGCCATATTGTTTTAAAAAACTATATATGTTTTTAGTTTGTGTTAAAGTTAACCCTATATTAAGAAAGTAATGTTTTATTAATTTTTACAAAAAAGATTTCAAAGAATAAAATAAAGCTTAAGTAAAAACAAATTTTCGGTACAGGATGAGACGCCATTTTGAATTATGAGAGTTGCCCCAGGGTATGTTAATGGTACTGGCCATTTCCTCAACCTTAACGTACCCCTTTATTAATATCAACAATAATAAAAATAGGCACTCACTTTACAGCTATCTGCCTCGGCTGCCGTAATAGATTGGAAGTTATGTTTATACGCACTTACGCTAATGTGAATGGTAGGGTGATTGTTATATGAAATGGAGGACCTACAGTTTAACGTGGAATCCGAGCCACGGTGGAGGCCTGGTATTATACACATCCACAAGTTGTGAATAATACACATCTTGTCAGAGGTGAAGGAAGGGTTTTGCAATCGTATAGATCTCTGCCGAGACTGAGGATTGAACCCCGGACCCATAACACACAAGTCTGACACCTTACCCCTAGACTGCCAGATACCCAAAGATGCTAGTCTCGTCTGGTATGTTTTTCCAATTTAGGGATAAATGGGGGTTTGAATCTTAACAAAGTGTACTTTAATGTTTTGGTTTCCTAAATAATTTATAATTTTTTTAACATAATTATGGGCACATTTATTCCCATTTATACCTTCCCCATTATTGTCCTAACAGTGAAAATTTATGAACTCCTATATAAAAATAGAATAAATTGTATTTGAAATAAAAATATAATAAAATAATCTTTAGAACATAATAAAGATTAGTGAAGAAAGTATTTAATTAATGTAATAGATTTATTCCATTATGTTATATTATTATTTCATGGTAATATTTTTGTATTAAAAATTGTTTACATGCATTTAATCAATAAACACCATGAACTATAAATTATCTAGTCAATGCATAATTTCAATACTATTTTTATTGTTTATATATTGTATAAAAAGATAGGTTAGTCTTGAAACTCGCTTATTATTAATCATACTCACGAACTAGGACCAGCAGTGTAGCGTAAAAAAATGAAAGAAACATGGGATGTTATTTTAACATTTATCACGCGTAGTACAAAGACTAGATAAAAGAGGTATACATCAAATGACACGTGCATATAAAGAGTTTCTATCTATTCACCTACAAATTTTAAAAAAATGTTTTAGCAAGCGCATTACAATACTGCATACAAAACAAAATTCTATTGTACAAAATTAACAGTATATTTTGAACTTAATGTAGGCCTAAAAGATTGATGAAAATAAATGTGTGCGAATTTAATTGAAGAGTGAAATTATTGTTTAAGGAATAAAAAAGCGAACTAATAAAGTTATGTATAGACCAAAGGAATTAAACCACATAGCAAATATTTTCATAAAAAATGTGCATAATGTTTAAACTATATTTTGATTATCTTGTTAAATGAAACTTGTATTTTTCTACACGCAGAATATATTCATGAATTATTTTTTTTACATCCTAAGCATTTAAGATATTAGGGAATAATATAATTTAGCATTGATTAGTAATTCTAAGATATTGATATTTTTAAGGTTTTCAAAATTCAAAAATTTACAAACCTTAAATTTAAACCTTTTCCCTAATTAAATACAAAATTGGAACTTTCATACAGTACAAAATAATTATATTATTCTTTGTAAGGAAGCATAAAACTGAATTAAATATCCATTAGTAATAGCATTGTTAAAGACCCCCGCTCTGTTGGCCGCAGGATCTAAGGTGATACACTCGCAATATACTTGACTGCCGATGACGGGGAAATCCTGGTTCCACCCCGGTAGGGTATACTAAGGGTGGATTTATCCCAAATGGTTTCAAACTCACTCTATAACCACGCAAATGCAGGTACAATTCCCCTAGAATCCACCTTAATCAGATATCACCCTTTAGAGCAACTAGTACATGGGCGCATAACCCTAATTGGGAGTAAGACGTGGAGATATATACAAAAAACATAGTTGCTTAGTCATAACACAGAACTCCCCAAAGCCCTTCAATTTAATTCGTTTAGTTTTTCTTATTCCCCTTGTTTATCTTTGAAATAAATTTTCACTCTATGTTCATACAAATTCTGGAAAATCTCCTCTAAACTCCACCTTCTCAATCCCCTTAAGGCTCCTTGCACACATGCAAAATTATGTCGGCCAGCTGTTTAGTTGATCATAGAGAGGCATTGACCCTTTATGTGCGCGCGCACGTGCAAAATTGTCTGCCAGCTGTTTAGTTGCATCATTAGTCATTGCCCAGTATGTGTGCTGGCGCACGTGCAAAATTGTGTCGGCC
This sequence comes from Timema shepardi, assembly GCA_902151425.1. NCBI lineage: Eukaryota > Metazoa > Arthropoda > Insecta > Phasmatodea > Timematidae > Timema > Timema shepardi. The sequence goes on along the minus strand of CABFVX010000006.1, from coordinate 470,982 downwards.
AGCTGTTAAGTTGCAAAAAAGTTCTTCAAAACTATTCAATTTATATTGGAAACTAAGAATTTCTACTTTGTATCTCATAAATAAATTACATATTAACAATTGTGGGCATGAGTTTTCTTATCTCAAAACAATTGATAGTCTTTATTCTGGGGGGGATCTAATATCTCAATTTGGTGTTCTGATTGGTTAGTGAATGTCACAAGAGGAACTATTTTCATCAAAACTGTTTATACTCATTCTTTAGTAGTTGAAAAATCTACTTTGATAAACCCATAAATAACTAGACAGCTTGTGGAATTCACCTATAAGTACTCGTATACATTATAATAGATGTATCCAGTAATTTCGCTTCTGTTTCAATTTTATTTGACGAATTACTAGACCAAATCTACGTCAGGACCGGTGGAAAAAGGTTGGTTGGATAACTTTTGTGTTAGTACTTGCGTATACATTTCAATCAATTAAATATTCAGTCGGCTGGTACAAGCGGAGCTATCAGTTGGCCGAACAAATAGTTGGTCGACACAAAATTGCATGTGCGCGCGGGGTTTTATAGTAAATAAAAGCTTTGAATCTTGAAAATAAATAGAAAAATATACATTGTTTATCTTATAGTCAAGTACTGTGTTCTAAAAGCCATTATTTATTTTATCTCGTTTTGAACTAATTTAAGTTCACCTTTCATATTCAAAACTAAGTCTTTATTGTATAAACCTATTTTGCCACTTTAAATAATTGGTTTGTTCAGATATAGGAAATGGTTTGTAATTATATGATAATTTAACAGTATTAGTGTAACTTTTCAATTTAAATAGCGGTCGTTTGATGATATTGTTGTATTTCCTCTAAATATATTTCATCACTAGCCACCCATCACCCCCGCTTCAGTGGTTGCGTGGTCTAGCACAACGCTCTTGCAGTAGACTGGACTGCCGATGACGGGGAGATCAAGGTTTTGATTAAATAATTGATTTGGATAAGGATTAATATCATGATACGGATATAATCACTTTTTGTTCGCGTCCGTGTTTTAGTTGACTAATTTCAACAAAAGACGTTTATTGTAACATAACTATAATAATTACATATATTGTCTCGTGGACTTTTTTGTTCACATTAGTGAGAACGTTCAATATGTATAGTATTTTTTTTATGTAATACCAATAGTTTTTGCAGCGCACGCGGAGAAAGCATATTTTTAGGCAATCTTTTATAGCTTGTTTAAATTATCGACATTTTTATGAGGAATACATTAAATTTTCAAAATAAAATATAGCCTATGGCTACTCACTGATAATGTAGCTATATATTGGTGAAATCATTTTTTAAATAGGTCCAGTAGTTTTTGGGTTTATCCATTACAAACAAGAAATCAAATTTTCCCTCTTTATAATACTACCCGCCTCGGTGGCGTAGTTGGCTAACGCGCTAGTCGTGTTGAAGCTCGACTGCTGAGGATGGGGAGATCGAGGTTCGAATCTCGGTCGAGTGAACCGGGGGTGGTTTTTTCTAAATGGTTTTCCACTCTCCCTCTACGCAAATGCGGGTTCACTTCCTCTAATTAAACCTTCCCAATTCCTAATCCACTAGAGTAATTAGTACTTAAAGCGTATAACCCGAATGGGTAGTAAGACGTGGTGCTAAATATTATTATTTATAATATTAGTGTATATGTTGGTATGGTGTGATTTCTCTCCATCTGGAGATGGTAATGCACTCATCTCTGCCTGCACCATCTGCTAGAAATCCCATGTATTAAGGGTGTTCAGAAAGTGTGGTGGCTCAACACTGAATTTCTATGAGCGAGAGTGAAAGGGCCTAGAAAATTGGCTGGTAAAAGGTTTTTTCATACACCTTCCATGGTTCTTTTTCCATGCCACAATCAATTTGAGTTTGGCATATCTAATTTTCCTACTGAAGTTGTGCTACGGATTGTTATCGTTTAAGGAAGATCTGTCGACCTCAACTGGGTTTAAACCCACGAACATCGGGTATTGTGGTGATAACTTTAAACCAAGACCATTGAATTTGAACGTAGTGTGGTAATTTTTAAAAACACAGTTTAAATATCTTCAGTAATAGATATTAAATTATGGTTGTGTGTCAAGTTAGCGAGAGTGCATATATGACCTGATTTACACGAGCATAGTTTGTTATCGCTGCTAATCAAATACACAATGACCATCAAGAGTATTGTATTTCAATCATTTGTTACCACGGGCAGAATAACCAGAGCAAACTCTCACCATATCTTGGCTTTTCAGATCATAATATTGTACGCCAGATATTTTCACTGGCATTAAAATATCTATACTAGTCTCATAGAACTAAATTATGTTAAAAACCAATTAGAAAAATAATAAACCCATTTTTATTGGCTTCAGTTAATATAATTACAATAGGCTTATTGATTTTTAAACCTATAGAAGAGCGTTTTTAAACCGGTTTGCTGCGGAACCAAAATAGAGTAATAAAAATATATCTATTGAAATTCATGATCAAAATTATTTTAAAAAAAATATAAAAATCATTTAAAATAACAAATTTTAAAAAATTATATTAATTTTTTGTTATTTCTACCTAATAAACCAATTGTGTGTCATGATAATTTCAGTGCCTTTTTCGATGTTACATGAGTTTAAACAGGCTTAGAATCGCTGTTGTATTACATTAAATACATAATGGTTAATGAGTGAGACAAGCAATTAAGGCAAGTAATGTGTGTGTATAAACAAAACAGGAATCCCCTTGTATATATATATAACAAAACAGGAGTTCCTTAGTGTGTGTGTGTATATATATATATATTCCTGTTTTGTTTATATATATTAATATATAATATTGATATATATATTATACATATTAATATATAATATAATATAGGAAACAAAACAGGTATCCCTTAGTATTTATTATCCTACACGCAATAAAAATTAAAAAAAGTTTCGCGCGTGAAAATAAAAATAATCGTACCCCGCATGAAAATGACATCACGTCAGAATAGAAAACATGCGTTACAAACTTAATCCCGCCAAAACTCGTGAAAATGTGACTATTGGTTAATTCCACGTGTTGTTGAATCCCCTGTCCATATTAATTGCAGCTGCATATTTTGATTTAGTCCACTGTAGCGGCAATAAAAACTTCAAACAAGCGATTTCACATGCAAACGAAAACTCCATTATACATTGAATAACAAATCTATCCCTAAAACGCGAGTCGATATACGAAGGCCTTGTTTACAATCACACTTGAATGCTGTGTAATATAATTGTCTCATCTATGTCATACATTATGAAACGAAACTAAACGATGTTAAAAAGCATTTCTTTTAAATTCTATATGTAGGGGGAAAAATGAGTACAGACTGTTAATGGATCAAACATTTTAAACAAAGTTCTTGTCACTAGGCCATGTCCATACGAATCGAATGGCTAAACATATTTAAAAAAATAGGAGTATTTTTTATCTGTAAGTTAGTGATACTTAACAATGAAATGTAATTATTTATAATAACTTACAATAGTTATTAGTAATAAACAATATAATTACATTAATTTTAAACTGAATTTATTCAATTCCTAGCTAACAAGTGATTATATTTAGTATCCATTTACATATTTTGGCTCATAGAGACACATGAGCTATTTATTGTTTGAAAATATAAACTACTTTTGGTCTATGTCTAATATTAAGTATCCATTCTCTTCAAAATAATATTTAATTTTAGGACATAATCTCTCAATTGATTTTTAAACAATCTTTCATAGAAAACGGAAACTGATTATTAAAATGTTCATCATTAATATTACGATTAATCGTGACGTTTTGTAAATACATGAAATAAATTTGTTTTCATACATTAATGCTTGTAGGTATGTCTTTATGTAGGTAATGTATTTTGAGTTTAAGTCAAAACAATTTAAGATATTTCGGTCAAACATATTATTGTTTGTTACGTCATGGATACATTTTGATTTTGTTTCAAAGGGCAGTTAATTGATAACTTATTTTAGAAAGTTCATAGGTACGTTTTTTTAATTTTTTCTTAAAAGCAGCTCTCTAGTAATTGCTTAACCAAATGAATAGCATTGTAAAATTGTTGTTTGTATTTAAGTAAATATAAAGACCCATATATTATAATTTAATAATAGAGGCGTATAAAACAAATGAGTAGAAAGAGGCAGCGCTTAAAAATAAATAAAAAAACATTAGTTTTTGAAACTTTTATTCCATATACAAATTCTTACTATTTTTTACTATAATTTATTTAAACTATGCTTACCAATACAACACTAGATTTTCTATTTATTAGTGAATAGTGTTTACTTAATAATGCGTTTTATTTTATCAGTTGTTCACTGTATTCTAGGGCATATTGTAGAACAATAATTTAAATAATGGGATTGTCTCATTATAAATGAGGTATCATCTATTCATAATTAGATCTGCTCAGTAATTGAATGATAAAATATCATACATAAATCTAGGTAGAATTTATAAAAGTTAATTTAGTGAAGCAACACAAAATAAGACTGAGTATGAGGTAGGCCTATTACAATGTCCATATATTTGTCCAAAAAATAGAATGTAAAATGTGTTTTATCATAAATTTACATATTTCTATTTGTTCGGGTTGTACACATATAACTACTCTGACTATTTTGAGATGAGGAAGGATGAATTTTAAGGAAATGCACCCATATTTGCACGGAGAGAGAGAGAAAAAAATAGAGCGATAGAGTTGAAAACCATTTTGTAAAAATCACCCTCAGCACACCTGTCCGGGATTTTAACCCCAGTCTACCATTTATCGGCAGTTTAATCTAACATGAGTGATTCCTTAAACCCCAATGCCACCAAAGCAGGTCAATAATGATATTTCAAATTTTGTTTAATCAGGCCCAACGAGAACTATAGAAACCTAGAACTAATGGAATGACCAAGATAAATTAAAATTATTAGACATTTAATTCAAAATTACTTTATGTGTAGACATTTAGATGTAGTTGCTAGTTCATAATGTTTTATCTCCTTATAATTTGAAAACGAATAAAAATGATACAAACGATAATAATACATCTTTTGGTGGGGAAAGCTTTAGAGTAGAGCAGGTCCCATCCCTAACTAAAAAACCTCGAAATGTCAAGATTAGAAATATTGAGATTTACTTTAATCTGAATAACAAATACACCCTCTTCTGTGGTTGAATGAGCTATAGCGTAGCTTTATCAGAGGACTGAACTACAGATGACAGGACTATCGGGTTTCGAATTCCACTAAGCTGTACCTAAGATTTTTCTATCTATAAAATATTTCTCACTGTACCTATACGCCGATTTGGATAAGTTTTCTCTTAAATATCGTAGATATTGGTGGTCTCGGGGTAAATTGCTAGCCTTCGGACCCGTTGTTTTTGGGTTCTAACATAACTGGATCTTGACGGAATTTTTCTTGAGCAAAAAAAAAATTCTCTGCACAACTTCCTTCGGAGCAAAAGTAAAGCCATTGGTCCAATGCCAATTATGACATGTAAAAATAACCCTGGAAATAAGTGAAAAAAAAACTTTCCCAGCACAATTGGTAGGCAATTTCACGCTACTTCATAGAAATTCTCATGTTCTTAGGTAATCAGTCCGTTCAGAAAGTGTGCGTTAGATACATCAAGTAAATAAAAAATAATGTTAACAATGCCTTCCTCATTTATCACTTAATCGTGTTAGTTTGTTAATGGCTTAATAGGTTAGTTAAACCTAATAATAATATTAATATTTAGCTCCGCGTCATTTAACCCGTTCAGGTTATACGCTTTTTAAGTACTAATTACTCTAATTGATTAGGAATTGGGAAGGTCGAATTAGAGGAAGTGAACCCGCATTTGCGTGGAGGGAGAGTGGAAA